>CM040241.1:93563473-93955689 GCA_022545495.1 Chrysanthemum lavandulifolium
GTTACCTTTAAACCCCGCCTTGGGCGCACAAAAAGATAAATAAACACGACACACAAATTAATGCTACCGGATTTGTAGTCGCTACACCATTTATGCATACACAACAGGCATGTTCAATTTGATTCTATTAATCGGCTGTGACAATCATCACCACCATCTTCAACCCCAAACACCACCTTCATCAGCCCCATCTCCACTATCTCCATCTGGTTCCAACTCGTCGCTGTCAAGAACACTTCGCCAACAGTGCCAACCCGATTGATGGTGATTAATCGGTTATTTGAGAGGTTGGGTGATTAATGAGGCGGTGATGGTGACAATTATGAGAAAGAATAGGTGCGAATCAAATGAGAAAAAAGATGGTGTGACTTTTTTGCCCCTGTAAATGATAAAAGAATATGAGATCTCAATCATGGATGGTAAAATAGATGGACGGACGAGATTGAAAGTTGGGATCTATGATAAAAAATAGATCTACAAAGAACTTTTGCCTTGCTTGTATAGCTCCATGTTATTAGACCACACCCACATTTATGTCTAAAAAAAAACTCTCCCAACAAACCTTAGACACAAAGACAACTGCCGCCACACGCCGTCTTCTCCGTCCGTCGGCTTTGGCCGGTGGTTCGGAGGTTTCCTCTCTTCACTCCTTCTTGTACATAATTTTTCTCTATTATCTCTTTTCGCATAAAACATAGGCAAGTTTTCGGATCATGTCGTTTTTTTGATTGGATTTTCTTCTTTAATTCTTGTTTAAATCTCTTCAACCTCAAAAAAGAAGAAAAAAAAATTGCTTACAATTTGTCTTATAGGTTGCCGCATATTTAAGAGTATTTGCCAGTTTTGATAGTATAACGAGAGTGATAAACGTTTGTCGTGGTATATTGAGTTAACAAGTTACAAGAATTGCAACACAGGGATGCAAGTGAACAAAAACTTAAAATAGAGTGACTTTTTTGTTCACTACCCCATTATGTCATTGTCAACCATATACTTTTGTTATTTTATTCGACTAGTGAAGTTTTAAGGCCGTGCTAAGCACGTCCCATGACTATGTAAACAATCACGATAACGCTGTGTGGTATGAAACAATCGTATTAAGCACCTAAAATTAGATAATAATAATAAAACACAAACAATAGTATGTATATATAGACACAAAATTTAACATGTACAATTACAATACAACTATATGGATGCATTTTTTATTCTTCTCTATATATCACTACCTTTCGTCTCACATCACCGCTCTCGGCTTGATATTTATTCACTGTATCACATTTCTTTCAAGATAACATCATGAGTCATCATATCACCTCACTTTCTTGTGTCTAAACTATTGCGTAAGGGATTAAGTTGTAGAATATTAATTTACTTTTCAAAGTGTCTTGTTTTGGTATGCTATTTTTTTTAAGTTATAGAACAGTAATGTATTTTTTTAATGTGTTGCAATTTGGTACGTGTACTTTTTTTTAACTTTGTTTTAGTTGTAGAATAACAATGTAATTTTCATAAGTGTTCCAATTTGGTACATGGATGACGTATCAAATTAGAACATTTATTGGAAGTACATTGTTATTCTATAACTTAAACAAAGTTAAAAAAAAATTACAGGTACCAAACATGACACTTTAAAAAAATACATTGTTATTTTACAACTTAAAAAAATAAATATACATATCAAAATAAGATATTTTAAAAAGTATATTGTTATTCTACCACTTAATAACTGTTGTGTAAAATATGTTGACTTTTGCTTATTGCCCTATCTTGACAAAATGTATAACAACCCGTAAAATTTCGGATTATTATAATAATATTTATCACGTCAGAAAATTCAAATCGATTCTTTTCTGACAGATGCCGATATCAAAAATTTAAAAACGAGAGGTCATCTCGTTTCTTTAAAAATAAGACACCGCACACACGATACTTGTCCACTAAGTATCTGTATAATAAAAAGTGAATTTTATTATTGTCCAAGTTAAAATTTAAGCATACATAAGCTTAATCCATTGTTTCGGGAAGTTATTCCGCATACTTCAGCGCGGTAGCATACAATACTAAAAATAAACAATGAGATAAGTGAAATATACACATTTTATCATTCAAGGATAATTTACGGAAGAAAACGAGAGGTTATCTCGTGAATTTAGAAAGTCACGGCACCGCAAGCATACCGACACCAAATTAGTAACGACAATCAGTTATAATCTAAATCTCACGTAATAATAATACTATATTATTACTCTCATTAAAACGTTTCGAGAAATATAATCTTTATAATGTTCGGGTACCGGGAAATCACGTTTACTCGAGGATTCGACTAAACACGAGATACCGATTGTACTGTTTCATATAATAAAACAAAAGAGATAAAACTCCTATCTCTCTCTCTCTCTCTCTCCCACGTTTCTACCTCATCTGTCCCTCCTCTCTCTCCCTTGTCGACACAAGCCAGAAACACCCAACATAGAAATGGTTAATTCTTCTTCTTTTGAAAGTCAACTTCTAAAAGCCATCACCCCTACATGCCAAATTCTCTCTCCCTACTACCCTAGATATCACAAGATGCGGCTGTGGAAAGAGATGTGTGCCAAGAGAAGCTATCAACCAAACTTGAAGTTAAGAAAGGAGAACCAAGACATTACTTTCATGTATCTATAAATAGGGAACAAAAATCACAGGTCTTATTCAAGTTTCACACAAACACCATTTCAATTAGGGTTTGATGGATTTAAACACACACCTTGTGTTAGTGATACTTTGAGTTATATTAATAAGCACGCGGAATATACTTAGTAATACTTAGAAGATGGATTATATGATGTAATGTAAGTGAGGACAGTTTAACACAAAGCTCCAATATTATTAAGAATAATACGAGTGATCTTGCTTATCACTAGGGTTACACCTTGAAGCTTACGTGAGTTTTTCGTACTCTAAACAATGACCTAGGATCTCCTTTTATAGCACAAGGGGTCATTTACAAGATAAGTATAATGCTAACTATATAGAATATACACAAGATCTTTTCTATACTTATCAATACACGGATACATAACAATTATCCTAATACCAGTGGTAATATATGTACTAGCAGTGGTAATGTGTTTCCACCAATGTTGCAAAAATCGTGAATCGGTAGCCGGGCGGTCGACCACCCTGCAGCCAGTAATCGGTCAAGTCGGGGATTGATCGGTGATTAATCGGATTAACATTTCCTGCAGTTTTTTGGTATTTCTGGAGACCAAACTAAAAATCTTAACCGATTCTAAGCCTGCTATGTTTCCAAACCTCAATAAAAGGCTCCAATTCTGATTATGATGCCCATTGTGCGTTATAAGTGAAACAAACGATCCCCATTGTGCGTCATAAGTGAAATTACGATTTTTTTAAAGTTGACCGATTCGGCCGATTTTTGACCGATTCGGCCGATTCAGCCGATTTTTGACCGATTTTTGGCCGATTTTTTTGCCTGGCCGATTTTTTGACCGATTTGCAAAATTCTACAAGGTCCATGACCGATTACCGATTAATCGGCGATTAATCGGCCGATTCGGCCGATTTTTGCAACACTGGTTTCCACTGCTAATGCATTCTTCAGCAGTGCCTTCCACAAGCTTATCAGCGGTAACTGTTAGCTTTATTCCCAACAATCCTCCCCTAAACTTATGATTTCTCTGCAAATCAATAAGTTTCTTCAATCTGCATCTTCTCGTAAGGATTTGGGGAATTGATCAAACACTTCAATTTCTTTTAAATTACGAATAGCTCTTGAACATTGATCTTGAAGCCTATGTAACAATGCTCGACCTTCTCATTATCTTCATGAACTCTTATTGTTGTACACAACATCACGGTGAGAGTTCCACTCTGAGTGGGTATTCTTTCTCAAAGAAACATAAATGCATCCACTCCATCTCGTTGTAGAAACATGATAAACTTCACATGAATCATAATAAAACCATTTAGTACCAGGACATGAACATGAGAACTTCTAGAAATCATCATTAGTATCTGGTTCATAGAGCCTTATTAGATTAACCCATAACTGCATTTCCTTCATATCTTTAAGATTTTCAGCATCAAACCTTTCTTGAACTAATCTCCACAAAGTATCCAGATCATGTCTGTCAAATGCTTTGATAAGATCTCCAAACATAATGAATGATGAAGTTTCACCACCTAGCCTTGTAATCTTCCATGTTGGAGCAAAATTACTAGCAGTAAATACTTCCCAATCAATAATAGGATGTCTGACTTGCAGGGGGTCGGGATAAAAATCTTCTTCTTCAATCAAAATCATTCCAGTCATCATTCGTCGTTGAATTTCTCGATTGAACTTCTTGTTCTTCAAAAATTTTGTCTTTTTAAATGTCCGAGGTTCACTATCTTTGGCCTTTCTCTTCAGATGAGGATATCTTCTTTCTTCTTTTTCAGAGTTCATAGGAATAAAGTCTTGATCTTGCCTTTTAACTCTGTAGTAGATACCTTCAACCTTATCATCAGGCATTTCTTTGAACTAATGTCTTTTCCAGCCACCAACATTGCAACAATAGTCTTTCATCATTGATATAACATGTGCCTTGGTTGGTTGTCTTGGTTTCTTTTGACCTTTTCTGACTGAAACAATTGCATCTTGAAGTGCTTGATTATTCTTCATTTAAATGAAGTCCTTTAACTGTGCTGTTCTTTGTTCTGCAGTTAAAGACTTATCTGCAACTAGGTCAATTGCCTTCTTCTTGACTACTGGATCATTAGCAATCAAGAAATCAATTTCTTCTTCTGTAGGTACATAGCTAAACTCTGGAGTCTTTTCTCTGAAAATTGTAGGTGGAATAGTAGAAAGTGGATTTACATCCATTGGATCAGTGTTTTCCATTCTGACCAGCCTCTTAGCCTCCATAAAGTTTGCAACTTCATCTTCTTTGATCTTTCTAGCAACTTCAGCATCATGAGCAATCTGAGCTTGTTCTCTCTTTGAAATCTTTCTTCTTGGTTGCTCTTTACTCGCACAATTTCTTTACCTTTTCTTTCTTACGCTTTTCAATTTCTTCACCGCGGTGGTAATATCTTGTCCAAAGTGGGAACTCTTGGCTCTGCGGTGGAAATTGTATCGGTGGTAATATTTGCGATTGCGATTGCAGCAGATGAAAGATGCTTGTTCGGTTCTTGTCGAGGAACTTCTTCTTGAATGTCAACTTCTTGATGCCTTTACTTGATCCAAAATCAAAACCGCACGTAAACACCTTCATCTCCAAAATCAATTCTCCTCCTTGGTTTCACAGATCGCTTTTCCTCCCTGTTTGGGAGAATTTCCCAAATCTTCACCGAATGCTTCGAATCACCATCATGAGGTGAGGATGGAGAAGATATCACTATCTTTGCGCTTTTCCTTTGCTTCAACCCCGAACTCTTTCTTCAAATTCTGAATCTCTTCTTTCGGTTTTGTAACATCCTTGGCATGTTGCTCCTTTACTTGTGCCAAGTCTTTCTCCAGAGATTCAACCCGCTTGGATAATTTGGTACAAAGTTCCATCAATTCCATAGGTTGCCCACTTCCCTCAACACTTCCAACTGTGTAACCTGTTGGGAGAGGTGAATCATAGGGCATTGGCTCGATTCCTCCCTAGTTGGACTAGGTTGAAGCCTTGAACCACCAACGCTTGTTCCTAAACCAAAGGATCGAGGGACATGTTTGTGTTGTAATGGGAGGAGTTGGCTGTTTTGCCTCCTCTCATAGGTGTGAGAAACTGGTGGAGTGTAGTTAATATTTGAAACTGTGATTGTGGGTGTGTGATGGGATACAACTGGGATTGTTGTATCTTCACCCTGTACATTTGAGGAAAAAGAGGTTTAACAACCCTATTACCATCCTTATCCATGTTTTGAAAAACTTTAGGCTTAAGGCAACGGATTTTATAAACTCTTGTATAGGGTTGCAGTTGAAATTAATTTAACACTGCTTGCACAAACCTTGGATACATCAAAAATTTTGTTGAACTCTTTACATTGCCTTGCATACTTGTAAAAATATATTTAGACCAATTAAAAATCTTATCTGTAGCTAGACAAACCAAAGGGTAAGCCATTGTTGAACCGAATTGTTCATAAGATGTTTTCTTAGGACTAAGGCAATGTAAAAGAGTATGTATTAAAATCTCCAATGAGGATGAAACCACTCTTTTGAAAGTAGCCTTTTTGTCGCTGGTATCATACCCCATGGATGAAAGATTTTCATGAATTTACGGCATGGGTAATGTGATGATACCATTGAGATCATCAATTGGAGAATTCTCCTCAAGGATGACTCAAGAACATCAATAGTTACCACATCCATCGTAGCTCTAAGAGCATCCATTTGCTTCATGTGTATCTCTATTTTCAATGGTTATGGGTGAATGAGTTCCAAAACTGTTTGATTTGAGAGATATAGATTGTGGGATTGAGTAATAAAGCATACCTTATATGAGTAGTATTTAGGAAATCCACAATCTGATGAAAAACAGGGCCACTCTTTTCGTTTGAATTTTCCAAATAGGCCACTTGGTTGTGCTCATCTATAAAGGTGATTGGTGCCATAGTATCTTTTGATGAAAAATAGATTGTGTCAGTATGAATTGTATGAAGAACTCGCCAATTGAGGGAGAAGATATATACTTGTAGGGTTTAAGAGTTTTGCGCAAGAAAGATTATCTAAGGAAATGATTTATCTCAAGAGAATAAATTGCAAATAGGAAAGTAGATAATCTTCTAAAAAGTTACCCTATATATATGGAAAGCAATTTCTCTTCAACGGCTAGTAAAAAATTTGTTACTGACACAACAGTTGTAACGGCTAGATCAACAGTGGTAAAAATAACACTGTCAGTGGAAACTGTGAACTAGCAGTGGTAATTTTTCACAAAAATTTTCAAAGAGCAGTGGTAAGTAAAACATAAGAAAATTGGACTACTCTTATCATAGTTTTTAGCAAACTACCAGCTATCAACGGATTTGATATGTCTTTACCATGAGCCATTTGCTATGGACTAGCTAACTCTTAATCATAAAGAATATGGTGAGTTGATAACCATATAGTTTTTGGTAAACTATCAACCATAAACGGATTTGTGAAGTCTTTACCAGTAGCCGTTTGCTCTGGACTAGTTGATTCTTGTGTGGATTATACATGGTGAATCAATAACCATTTGTTGTGTGTCTCAGTTACACACCTTTTATGATCAACTCCCAGCAAAGATTGGTTATGTACCTGCAAGTGTTAGTATAATACAAAGAAGGGGCATTTACATATATATCCTTGCAAAATTCAAAAATTACATATATATCCTTTTGATGCATTAAAAGCATTGTACTTTATGCATCAAAAACTAGTAAAAAGGATATATATGTAATTTTTGAAGTTTACAAGGATATACATGAAATTATGCCTACAAAGAATATGTATAACCAACTTGTTATAAACAAAATTACTTTTAACCAAGCCACTAACTAAAAATATCTTCTCAAAGTCAACCCGATAATATCTATATTTACTTTTCAACCTACCAAAATAGGGAAAAATAAATATATCCTTTAATGAACCCTTATGATCGACTTTGCCTATATAATGAGGCTTGGCACATCATATTCTTTATCAAAACACATTCTAACTCACAAAATCCCTAAACATCACCATGAGTCATTCAAACCCTATCAATCTCTCATCTGACAGCTCCTTTTCTGATAGTGTTTGGGATGAGTTTGTTCTGAACAATCCAGGTAGAGTGGAGAAAGAGATGTTTGAAGAGGTTTCTTCAAGAAAGAGAACTCATTTGGCCATAAGCACTACCCCTTCAGTTGCTGGTCCATCATCACTCCAACCAATGCCACAGGATGCCATCATCAAAGAGGATAGCTCAAATTCCATGTCACGCTATATTTCTCCATATGAAAGCACAGATGATGAAACATCTGCAAGAGTCCTGAGTGTGCCTCCCCTTGCTGTAATAATTCCTCCAGAAGAGCTGCAAGCACCACCTACTCTACCATTGTTGACAGCACCACCATCAGAGGGTCCTTCATCATCCTCACCACCTGTCAGAGGAAAGGTAATTGGGCTAGCTTGCCCCAAAGTGTGGAGGGTGATTGAAGGTCGAAGGGCGCCCAAAGTGATGCCAGAGTGGGCCTTTCCTAAGAAGCCTTAGGTGGTAGTTGGGGGTTAGGTTGGGGTGGGGATGAGGTAGGATGTGAAGCATGTGTCTTCTGTTGGCAGTGGTAGTATGATGTTTTCTGTTTTCCCTTTATGTACTAGTTGTTTGAAAATGATGGATGTAACCTCTGCACTTTGTGTGCAGCTTTGTTTAATAATAATAAGAATCCATGTCTTTTGCTTTAAATTCCTTGCATCATACTGGTTGTGATTTACTTCTTTTATCTGCAAAAGCTCGTGTTGTTTACCGCCATGACCCCTTTACCAAGAACTTTTCTATTTACTCCACCTCTAAAACTAACAAACTGTCCATCATAATGTTCAAAATCTGAGAGATAGGACTTGTTGCCAGTCATGTGCCTTAAACATCCACTATCTGTGTAGCCTTGATCTGATTTCTTTGTCCTAGGATGTTCCTGCACATATAAGAAAGGAGTTAGTTTCCTTTGGAGACCCAAGCCATGATTGACTTGGATCTGCCTCGTGTATCAATATAGTTATATCTATCAAAGGTCATTGATACACCATTGGGATTGGTTGTTGAGGTAATTCCTTTAGGTTTCCATTCCCAATGTCTTTGAGGCCTTATGACATTTCCCATGTTACCCTGGTCTTGTTTACAACCCTTGCGGTGAGAACTTTTGACCGAGCGGTGGTAGCTCTTGGTTTAGTTTTAGGTACCCACTGTTGGTTATATTGAACCCTTTTATCGAAAAAGACCTTTTCCTGTTTGTGCAGATTTTGCAAAAGTTGTTTTGGATTTTGCACTTGTAACACGTGATTTAGGGTGAGCGGTGTTACAGCTTTTAGCGATGGCAAAGTCTTAAGACCACTTCTTAGTTGAACCGCTCTTGGGATCATTTTTTGTATGAATTAAGGTGTATATTGTTTTGAAACTGTTTGACTCCACCCTTTTATTCCCATGAACTTCCCTTCTCCCAACATGATAGTCACAATTAGCATGTAAATGATTAAAACTACCACGGATATAACATGCTTTATTGTACATCACAAACTCACTACCTAGTTGTTGAGATTTTACATGATTCCAACTCCTCTGGTTACCCCTAGGGTGATGACTTGTTCCTATACATCTCAAAGATACCTTACAGGTTGATCTAGGTTTATTAGCTTGTTTTCTAGGTTCCTCTGTAATAGTATTTACAACTTTTGGGATAGAAGCCTCTACATCCTTTTTAACATTCTCATCAACAACAGACGAGTCACTTGCACTTTCAAAAACATCAGGTTCATGCTTAACCTCTTCCTCACTTTTCACAGATTTGAGAGGACCATATTCACGAATAAGTTCCTGAAATTCTTCTAGGCTGTATGAGCTAAATCTATGCCGGAGGTGATGGAACACCCTTAGTGGTGGAGGAACGATGTGGAACCCATACCGGACTTAACTTTACTAGTAATTTGAGCATTCCAAATTTTATCAATGGACTTAGATTGATAATAACAAGTGTCAATGATAAATTGACATTCTCATTTATCTTTTAAGTTTTCCAAACTCTTCTTTTAATGCCTCATTCATCGCTATCTTATGATCTAACTCTTCTAAGAACAATCATATCATCATTATATTTTGACTCATTTTCTCTATAATGCTCTAGTTGTTTCTCTAATACAAATATGCCTCTTCTAAGATTTGACACAGTATAATTAGCAGCAATCAACTATGTTCTTTGGTTTTTGTGGAAAACTAGAAGGGGGGGTTGAATTGTTTTACCAATTTAAAACTTCCTTTTAAATATTTAGATCAACTTATGTCAATCTATTTGGTTATTTATGTTGGACGTTGATAGATAGATATATAAATGTGTAATGAAAGATAAAGGGTAAGAAGCACATCACCACGACATAAGTATTTATAGTGGTTCGGCCACAAGGACACCTTCCTTGCCTACTCCACTCCCGAGTCACCTACTCGAGAGTTCGTAAACACTACACCAACTCCTTATGGCGGAGAAGCCTTCACAACGTCGCTTAACCTTTTTACGGTACAAAGCTAAATACCGAGTTCCTTCACACCAAGGCGAACCACACCTAACACAACATCGCCTACCCTTTATACGGTGCTAGGCTAACCACCGAGTTCTTTCACACCAAGGAGAACTAATCCTATCACAATGTCGCCTACCCTTTATTAGGTACTAGGTTAAGCACCTAGTTCCATTACTATGGAGGAACTACTACCCTTCACAACACAACACCTAATATCAAGGAGATCCACTCCTTGTTATAACACCATCAAGGATATCACCATCCTTGGAAATAAACAAATACTTATATGTATAACGATGCACCTCATCGATTATACGACCTAAGCATTCTTCCCAAATGCTTCTTGATTTGATTTTTCGGCATCCTTCACTAATGCCTTTGACACAACGCTTGGCACCCTTCACTAATGCCTTCGTCTTGACACCTTTAGCATTCTTCACTAATGCTTTGACACGGACGATAAGCACCTTTCACTAATGCTTTCATCTTGACACTTTCGGCATTCTTCACTAATGCCTTCAACCCAACATCTATGGAGAAAGAAAGAACTATCAACAAGAGAACCTTAGTTGTCTTGATGATGACGAAGCATAGCAACACATGGACTTGAGCATTCTCGTCTTCAAGAAGTGGTGATCTTGCCTTTAAGAGGAACCTAGAAGATCACACAAAAACAAAAGACAAACTACATAGATGACTTGGATCTTAGGTTGAGGGTTATAATACTTGGGAAGTATGTCACACCCCAAATTACTGCTTTTGCAATGAATGGAATTCACAGGGATTATTGTCATAGCATCACAATCACAGTTATATTGAGCGACCTAAAGTGTCGTTTGGAAAATACATCGCTTGATTTAATAAAAACATTCGAGTTACAAAGATAAGTCCCAAATGAAAGTTACTATGCACGGAAAATAAGTTTAGTACAAGTCAAACGATGTTTTTAAATTGTATCAATCCCATGTGAGACGCGTCGTCACCGCGACTCTATGATATGTCCACATGCATGCCATGAAGTATGCCTTAGATACCGAGATAAAACATGCTTAAAAGGTCAACACAAAGGTTGAGTGAAATCCATAGGTTTAAGTAATTCGTTTGAACACAATCATCGTAGTGTGAGTTAAATGGTTCACACTCATCGTTGAAAACAAAATCGTATTTATTTCACTAAGTTCATGACACCAAAGCGTAAACATCGCACCAATAAAAATTGGTAATCATCGTTTCATCGCCGCCCTAATAGGTAAACTTGCCAATTTACCTTATTGGTTCAAATATAGTGCGCCGATTTCCCTAACTAGGTCAATAAGGCGGGAGTGTTAATTCCAATAGGCCTATTCACAATATTCGCTCACCGCAAGTGACTAATGGTTCATGATGTAGGGACTTGAACATGGCAAATACTTAGTGACAATAAAACATTCGGTTATAGCAAGTAGTTCAAAGCATTTGTGTTCGATTAAAAATGTAGCATGTATCTCCCCCAAGAGTTTGTAAAACAGTTAAAAGAGTAAAAGTGGGGCTATGAACTCACTTGATAAACTGGTATGATGACAAGAGTGAGTACACTGAGGTATAGCGAGAAACTTTAATCTGGACCTATTACAAATGATATGATATGATATGTAATGAGTTATGATGTAATGTTATGCATGCATTTCGTATGTTATTTATACCATTTACGGGTTTTGAAAATAATACTTATCGTCGAAAAATACTCTTTTGACGTCTTGACCATTCTTAAATCACTTTACAAGTATTTACGTCAAAATGTCATCCTACAATAGTTTCGTAATGATTTATTGTGAAATTTTAACTTTTCGTCAGTAAAATAACGTCGTTGGAAATTTCATGAAAGTGACAAAATGGCTTTGAAAAACTAGTCGTAAAATGGTGTACGTCGACGTTAGGAAACGAACTCGACGGTTTTGGAAAGCTTGTATCAAAATCTAGAAGTTTTAGTACAGAGTTTTCGTCATAGAGGTCTCGAACATAAAGATAATAAAGGTTAAAGATGGTGATTTTGTCCAATTGTTGTGTAAAAGTGAGTTTCGCAAAGTTTAAGCGATCATAAATAATTTATTACAACTCCGCTATACAAGCGGTTGGTCGTTTTGAAAAATATGCTTGGTGATCTCGATTTTATTAGAAGACATCTCGTTCCAAAAGTTCCACATCATCGATAAAAACAGCCTTAAACATGGTCGTTTTAGTTACCGTAACACTTGTCTCGTAAAAGAATATAGTTTTTCCGAAAATAATAGTTACTGCAAGTTTATGAAAACGTGTATATCTTGGTCGTTTCAAATCCGTTTTCTACGTATTATATGTCCTTAGCTTCGTATCAAAGTGTACTAATATATTTTTGATAAGTCGAAATAATTTATGAAGCTTAAGGCTCGTTTTTGACTCGTACAAAATAAAAATAGTATGCTGAAATTTTCGGAAAATGTATATATCGTCGTCAAACTTGAAAAATTCATAACTTCTTCGTTATAACTCCGTTTTAATCCGTTCAATCGGCCACGGATTCGTTTTAAAGTATATTTTCTAAATATCAAGGCCAAAAATTGTGCCTACCGTCGGATTTTCCAGAAAAACAAAACGAGATCAGACCACTATATATATTTGTCGAAAATAGTTTTTCTCGTACTAAACCTATTCCAATCCCTTCAAATCAACTCCAAAGCTATTCTAATCCTACCATACACCTTCTTAGGGTGTCATGGGTTCCTAAACATCATCAAGACCAACATATACCAAGGGAATAATTATAGGATGACTTTGTATATATAAAACTCTAAAAATCATGTAAAAATGGTATAAACAACACAAGTCTTGCATGTTTGCTCCAAATATGAAGAAATAAATATGAAATGAAAGTGAAAGATGTAAAATGATAGAAATATGCTTACAAGCTTATTATGATGAGGTGCAAAGAACAAAGGTTTAACCTAAACACCCTAGGTTTTTATTTCAAAACCTTAATAAGAGTGTAATTCTAGATTGTAATAACTTGAGCTTTGAAAATTTTTGTGATCCCTTGCTAACTCCTTGGTAGAACCGGTTTTGAAGAGAGAAAAAAGAGAGGAAAACACTTTGCTATCTTGAATAAATGAGGTGCATGATTGAGTGAAAGAGTTTGAGTATAGACTTATACATTTGAAAATTTTACCAAACCATTAAATGTCTACCCTCCCTTGGCGGTTTTAGGGAGGATGTTTCTAATTTATTATTATTTTTTTTCTTCTTTTATTGTATATATATGTAAGTAATTGTTAAAAGGTTAAGTAAAATGTATAGTTAAGTAGAAATTGTTGTAACTTGTACATAGTTGTGAAATTAGAGTGGCATGGACTAAACTAAGTTTTAAGGGATCAAAGTAAAGTATATTGTAGTTATAAAAATTATAAAAATACATTTCTTGTAAAATTTGAGTGATATAATAATTATCGTGTAGTTTTTAAGAAAAAACGTCGTAATAATATAAATTTAACGATTTATATACAAAATAAATTTAGAACACTAGGTAAACTCAAAATATTGTTTTTATAACTAAATGTAAATATAAAAATATATCGGGATCATTTTTGGAAGTAACGGATTAAATGTTCAAAATAATAACTCACGCGATAACGTTTATTTAATATAAAATTTACGCGTTTAAGGTGAAATGAAAAATAATGAATGAACTAATATGATGCAAATGATGTTAATGAAATGTAGACTAAACTTAGTCCATATGAAATGTTCGTGATGATATGATCATGAATTAAGCTAAACCCTTAAGGTTACGCTGAATTTGGAACACGCAAACCTAGTTTACGATAAATGTTGAAATTGTGAAGCATGAATTGTTTCGAGAAATGACACGAAAGTTCGGGTTGTCACATTCGCCCATCAAAAGGAATTCAATCCTAATTGATTGTGTTGGTCTATCGAATTTTGAGTTTGTGATGAATACCGAGGAAAGAAGACATGAAGAGGTGTCGTTACGGTTATTGATGATTGAGAGTGTACAAAACATCGTAGTAAAGAAAATATCGGATGAATCTCTCATAAGTAACACTTTGACTTTGAAATATGTGAAGATTTTGCTTGCACTAAGATTTATAATTAACTGCTCCCAACATAACATGACCCCTCCAGAATTAGACATAGTTAGCTAGGCTATGTATAATTAAGGAACGATGATGTGACGTTCGGTTTAGTTGTTATAACTCTCGATGCTTACAAGGATTTAAACCGTGTCGTTAAAATGGTCGATAAAGTAAAAGAAGTAAAATTCTCGTAAGTAATAACAAATCGAAAAGAAAATAAGTACGATAGATGAGAATATTTTACAACGAGTGGTTTAGCAAAAGTAGTACATCTTAAGTCATAAGATCCGAATATGATGGAAGACATAAACTTAGTACAACATAGTACATAAGGAAAATTAAGACCGTTAGTTTCAAACTTCTTCGTCTTCCGCGTTGTTGTGACCATGACGAGCTTCTCCTCCTCCTAACATGTATGCATTCCCATGAGCACCTTCAACTGGTTGACCTTGATTTTGAGGACATTGATTCCGATAGTGTCCTTGTTCCCACATCCGAAGCATGTGACTACGGCTTTACCTTTACAATCCTCGGCTAGATGTCCTGTTTTGGCATTTGTGGCACTTGGCGTGGCAAGGACCCAGTGATGAAAATTACATCGATTACATAGTGGGTGTGTTCCAAGATACCTCTACCTCCCATTGGTGCAGTGACATAAACCATTCCCGCTTCTTGCCTTCTATTTTGTTGTTGATGATGGTTAGTGTTACGGTTTTGGTTGTTGTTATTATAACCTCCTTGGTCATTTTCCCATTTCCTTTGTTATTGTTGATTTGGTTATCATCGTTGTTGTTGTTGTTTTGGTTATTGTTGTAGTTGGTGCGGTTGTTGGGGTTGTTGTTGTTTTGGTTGGTGTTGGTGTACTTACCTCTTTCACTACCGGGCCATGAGCTTTTGAGTCACCCTAATAGCTTCCTCGATTGTTTGTGGATCAAACGAAGTCACATCTCCTTGAATAACCTCGGGAAGTCCCCCGATAAAAGCCTCTAGTAACTTCTCGTTATCCGAAACCATAGACGGGCATAACGCGGCCAATTCTTGGAATCTCCGAATGTAAGTGTCAATATCATACCCAATAGTTACCAACTCATAGAATTCTGTCTCCAACTTTTTCACTTCCGTACGAGGACAAAACTTCTTTGTTACCAAACCTTTGAATTGCTCCCAAGTGAGCTTGAAAGCATTCTCCATTCCCATTGGCTGAGCATAAGAGTTCCACCACGACAATGCTCCATCAAGTAGTGTACTCGTAGCAAACTTGACCTTACTATCATCCGGGCAATTACATAACAGAAATACGGACTCCAATTTCTCGAACCATCGAACCATGGTAGTGGCTCCTTCGGTACCTCTAAACTTCGTGGATCTCCACTTTGAAATCCTTATACTGAACAACTTTTTAACTCCGGACCTCCTGCATTTCCTGCAAAGAAGAAGAAGCCTAGCGGCTTCAAGAAGAACATGGCCTCAAGAAGAAGAAGCGGCAGCAGCCACCGTTTCCCTTTCAATCCTTAGAGCCTCGGCTATGCTATCCCTCACCAACTTTTGAATAGCCGCTTGAGTCATTTCAGGTGTAGCTTTCTTCGGCGCCATTACTCTTCAAAACAAGAGGAAATGTGAGACGTAGCAAAATCCGATGTCAAAATAAATGCTCCAAAGAGGTGTGATAAGAAATGATAAGTTTGAGGTTATTTTAAAAATGATCGACGGTTTCCCAAAAGATGGGTTATGAGATGTCGTAAGTGCTTCAAATGTACGATGGTTTAGTGACTTAATGTGTGAATAACGTGTAACTCGACATGTTAGTGGTGAAACAATGGAGTGAGAGTGACTTCGCCCTATTTAAAGGTTTATCTCGGCATTCGACGTTATCGGTGATGAGTCAACTGATATAAAAATTATGATAGGGAATGACAAGGAATTCTCCACATTAGAGTATGAAGAAAGAATAATGGAATGGGCATTTAAAGGCATCCATGTGACAATCGATATGAAATGAAAGTAAATAACTCGAAAATGTACGATAAATCGCATGTAAAGTGAACATGCACTTATGATGAAATGATGAGATGCTATGATAATGTAGTTATAGTCTAGGGTCAATGATGCAACCTAGTTCTCTATAATCAAGCTCGATGCCAATCACACACCCCAAATTACATGCTTTGCGGTGGAATGGAATTCTCGGGATTGATCGTCATAGCATCACAATCACAAGTATATTGAACGACCTAAAGTGTCGTTTGGAAAATACATCGCTTGATTTAATAAAACATTCGTGAGTTACAAAGATAAGTCCCAAATGAAAGTTACTATGCACGGAAAATAAGTTTAGTACAAGTCAAACGATATTTTTAAATTGTATCAATCCCATGTGAGACGCGTCGTCACCGCGACTCTATGATATGTCCACATGCATGCCATGAAGTATGCCTTAGATACCGAGATAAAACATGCTTAAAAGGTCAACACAAAGGTTGAGTGAAATCCATAGGTTTAAGTAATTCGCTTGAACACAATCATCGTAGTGTGAGTTAAATGGTTCACACTCATCGTTGAAAACAAAATCGTATTTATTTCACTAAGTTCATGACACCAAAGCGTAAACATCGCACCAATAAAATTGGTAATCATCGTTTCATCGCCGCCTAATAGGTAAACTTGCCAATTTACCTTCTTGGTTCAATATAGTGCGCTCGATTTCCCTAACTAGGTCAATAAGAGCGGAGTGTTAATTCCAATAGGCCTATTCACAATATTCGCTCCACCGCAAGTGACTAATGGTTCATGATGTAGGGACTTGAACATGGCAAATACTTAGTGACAATAAAACATTCGGATATAGCATACTGATTCAAAGCATTTGTGTTCGATTAAAAATGTAGCATGTATCTCCCCAAGAGTTTGTAAAACAGTTAAAAGAGTAAAAGTGGGGCTATGAACTCACTTGATAAACTGGTATGATGACAAGAGTGAGTACATTGAGGTATAGCGGGAAACTTTAATCTGGACCTATTACAAATGATATGATATGATATGTAATGAGTTATGATGTAATGTTATGCATGCATTTCGTATGTTATTTATACCATTTACGGGTTTTGAAAATAATACTTATCGTCGAAAAATACTCTTTTGACGTCTTGACCATTCTTAAATCACTTTACAAGTATTTACGTCAAAATGTCATCCTACAATAGTTTCAGAATGATTTATTGTGAAATTTTAACTTTCGTCAAAATAACGTCGTTGGAAATTTCATGAAAGTGACAAAATGGCTTTGAAAAACTAGTCGTAAAATGGTGTACGTCAGACGTTAGGAAACGAACTCGACGTTTTGGAAAGCTTGTATCAAAATCTAGAAGTTTTAGTACGTGAGTTTTCGCCATAGAGGTCTCGAACATAAAGATAATAAAGGTTAAAGATGGTGATTTTGTCCAATTGTTGTGTAAAAGTGAGTTTCGCAAAGTTTAGCGACCGCAAATAATTTATTACAACTCCGCTATACAAACGGTTGGTCGTTTTGAAAAATATGCTTGGTGATCTCGATTTTATTAGAAGACATCTCGCTCCAAAAGTTCCACATCATCGATAAAAACGACCTTAAACATGGTCGTTTTAGTTACCGTAACACTTGTTTCGTAAAAGAATATAGTTTTTCCGAAAATAATAGTTACGGCAAGTTTATGAAAACGTGTATATCTTGGTCGTTTCAAACTGCTTTCACGTATTATATGTCCTTAGCTTCGTATCAAAGTATACTAATATATTTTTGATAAGTCGAAATAATTTATGAAGCTTAAGGCTCGCTTTTGACTCGTACAAAATAAAAATAGTATGTTTGAAATTTTCGTAAAATGTATATATCGTCGTCAAACTTGAAAATTCATAACTTCTTCGTTATAACTCCGCTTTAATCCGCTCAAGCGCCACGGATTCGTTTTAAAGTATATTTTCTAAATATCAAGGCCAAAATTCGTGCCTCACTGTCGGATTTTCCAGAAAACAAAACGAGATCGACCACTATATATATTTGTCGAAAATAGTTTTCTCGTACTAAACCTATTCCAATCCCTTCAAATCAACTCCAAAGCTATTCTAATCCTACCATACACCTTCTTAGGGTGTCATGGGTTCCTAAACATCATCAAGACCAACATATACCAAGGGAATAATTATAGGATGACTTTGTATATATAAAACTCTAAAATCATGTAAAATGGTATAAACAACACAAGTCTTGCATGTTTGCTCCAAATATGAAGAAATAAATATGAAATGAAAGTGAAAGATGTAAAATGATAGAAATATGCTTACAAGCTTATTATGATGAGGTGCAAAGAACAAAGGTTTAACCTAAACACCCTAGGTTTTTATTTCAAAACCTTAATAAGAGTGTAATTCTAGATTGTAATAACTTGAGCTTTGAAAATTTTTGTGATCCCTTGCTAACTCCTTGGTAGAACCGGTTTTGAAGAGAGAAAAAAGAGAGGAAAACACTTTGCTATCTTGAATAAATGAGGTGCATGATTGAGTGAAAGAGTTTGAGTATAGACTTATACATTTGAAAATTTTACCAAACCATTAAATGTCTACCCCTCCCCTTGGCCGGTTTTTAGGGGAGGATGTTTCACAATTTTATTATTATTTTTTTTTCTTCTTTTATTGTATATATATGTAAGTAATTGTTAAAAGGTTAAGTAAAATGTATAGTTAAGTAGAAATTGTTGTAACTTGTACATAGTTGTGAAATTAGAGTGGCATGGACTAAACTAAGTTTTAAGGGATCAAAGTAAAGTATATTGTAGTTATAAAATTATAAAATACATTTCTTGTAAAATTTGAGTGATATAATAATTATCGTGTAATTTTTAAGAAAAACGTCGTAATAATATAAATTTAACGATTTATATACAAAATAAATTTAGAACACTAGGTAAACTCAAAATATTGTTTTTATAACTAAATGTAAATATAAAAATATATCGGGATCATGTTTGGAAGTAACGGATTAAATGTTCAAAATAATAACTCACGCGATAACGTTTATTTAATATAAAATTTACGCGTTTAAGGTGAAATGAAAAATAATGAATGAACTAATATGATGCAAATGATGTTAATGAAATGTAGACTAAACTTAGTCCATATGAAATGTTCGTGATGATATGATCATGAATTCGCCGCTAAACCCTTAAGGTTACGCTGACTTGGAACACGAAACCTAGTTTACGATAAATGTTGAAATTGTGAAGCATGAATTGTTTCGAGAAATGACACGAAAGTTCGGGTTGTCACAGATGTGTGTAAATTATATGTAGAAAGGAAGAAATGGCTCTCTATTTATAGGAAATTTCTATTGTTCCCCGGATCCCACGGATCCCTCCCACAAGGATCCGCCAACACAAAGCTGGGATCCGTGGAACGCTCCTCTTGCCCATGGGTATTTTTGGTTATGGGTCATGGGTCATGGGTTATGGGTTGATCCATGGTTTTCTTTCTAGATACAATGTATCTAAGTATACATTGAACTTAGTTAAGTAGTATATATAAAACCATGGGTTATGGGTCAATACCATTTGCTAGTTGTTACCAATTTAGTATATACTTGTTTTTACCCATTTTAGTATACTTAGTTTAAGTATATGTTAACCCAATATGTAAACACTAGTTGTTGTACATATGTATCTAAATCATAAAATCACTTATACTTGTTTTAGTGTTTTATGCGAAAACATAAGTGTGTTAGGAAACTATTTACGTATTCTATTTGTTTCGTTAAAATGATTTTACGTTTGTTATCGAAAAAACATTAGAAGATCGTAAAATATAAATAAACGTGTTTACGCTTATTTGTATTAACAATCTTCCCTTTTGTTGATGACAAAACATAAAATTATTTTAAGAAAAACTAAAATTGTAGCAAATTTGAATTAGTAGTTTTACTTTCTTCTCCCTTTTTGTCGAAACAAAAAGTGTTAAAAGAAACTAACACAATTATTATAAGAAAAGTATGTAAAATGTAAAGAGAGCAAGTAACGGAAATGGTACTGTCTTAACTCCCTTGACGAGTCCATCCCTTTGAGAGGGTGTCAAGGACATGACGTAAAATAAACTAATTGTGTTTGCAAATATGTTTGCAAATGGTTCGCCTAAGTGACGAAAACGTGCTCCCCATGAAGATTGCAAAAGTTGCAATGGGTGTCATGAATTATAATCCAAAATCGGATTAAGTTGCAAATGTTTTTGCAATATCGTTTGACACAAAGCTCCCTAGCTTTATGGTGTTAACATCTTCATGTGTATTTTGAAAATCTACAAAGTAAGGGTCGAAAACAAGAGTATAGTGCATAATTTCCTGCATATAAAACTCAAGTTAGTAGAAATTTGTGCTTCATACCACGGATCCCACGGTTCCCTTCTTGAGGGATCCGCTAGGCATTTTGAGGATCCTACCGTCTGCTGACGCTTTCTTGACAATGATGATGTGTCAAACAATGCTAATGAAGAGTTGATATATGTGCAATTGTTAGGAATTAGAAAATTCATCGTTAAAGAGTCGGTCACCTCAAGTATATGTATTCGATAGAAAGCTCGTAGTCGTAGTCGTGTTATGTTAGTAAGTAGTTTGTTAAGTAACACCGTGGAGGACGGACGGGTCTTTACCCACCGTATGCCCGATCCACGCCCGTAGGTGGCGTTTATTTGTAAGACTATAAATACCCTCTACCTCCCAAGGTAGAGGGTTGGGCTTTAATACCATTTTTCTTTGTTTCACATAGTTCCCAACTCTCTTCCCTTTCTTCTAGAACTTTCTCTAAACCTTGTTAAACGCCTCATATGATTATGGTTTAATGTGTTTGTGAAATCCTATATCCTACAATTGGCATCAAGAGCCATGGTTTGATCATCTCTCTTACATATCCTTGGATTTCTAGTGGTTTTAGATGGTTTTTGAGTTTGAGAAAGTTTAGTGGTTTTTGCATCATTTGGATCATCTCTAGTGTTAAAGTTTGAATTTTGGGTGTACTTTTGTGTTTAGAATCATTGTAAGTGCTTGGGTTTTGATTTGGTAAGCTTGAATCATTGTGGTTGAGCTTGTTTTGGATTGAAAAGTGTGTTTTTTTAAGTTTTACAAGCTAGCGACTTGGTTCTCGTAGTGTTTTTCATCATAGCGACTTGCTTCAGTAAAAGGTAGCGAGTTGTAGTGTTAATTGGTAGCGATTTGGTCCTAGCGACTTGTCTATAGAGACAAGCCGACAAATAGTACAACTTAGTGGATTCTCCACTACGGCTAGCGACTTGGTGAAGTTAGCGACTTGCTTTCTATTTTGTTAGCGACTTGTACTTAGTATTCTTAGCGACTTGGTGTTAGCGAGTTGCTCTTTAGCGACTTGACTGTGTAGCAACTTGGTGCTTTAGCGACTTGTGTCCAGCGACTTGGATCTTAGCGACTTGGTTCACAGGAAATTGGGATCTTAGCGACTTGGTGCTTAGCGAGTTGGTTCAAGAATTCTTAGCGACTTGGTTGAATTTTGTTTGTAATACGGTTTTCTCTTGATTTAGTAAAATCCCGTGAAAGAATCTATTTCCGGTTTAATCATAGAGTTTTAAACTCGTAACTGTTAACATGTCTACTAACGTTCCTACAATCATCTCCACAGATTCTTGAGGATGTTCAAGCGGTGGTTCAGATACTCGCCCACCTATGCTTGATGTAATCGACTACGACTCTTGGGCTCAACGAATCGATTGTCTTGTCTTGGAAAGGAAAATGGGGTCAACATTCTCAAATCCATTGATGAAGGACCTTATCGGTAGAGACTACAAGGACTTAATTGATACACATTGCAGATGGAACAATGATCTATGGATTAGAGACCAAAGACGTATGATGAGCTCAATGATAAGGAGAAAAGAGATTCGATGTCGATATGAGGCCTCTAACATTATACTTGTGGTCTTCCAAAAGATATCTACAAGCTTATCAATCACAACACCGAAGCCAAGGCGCTTTGGGATAATGTCAAGATGCTTCTCTCGTGTTCAATTAACCAAGGAAGACAGAGAATCACAATCGATGATGATTTTGAGCACTTCAAGATGAAACCGGATGAGAGTGTCTATGAGTACTACGTGAGATTCGATAAGCTTGTGAATGATATGAGGAACATCAAAATGACCATGCCAAACATTCAAATTGAATTCAAAGTTTGTAAACAACATGAATCCGAGTGGCACAAATTTGTCACCTCTGTGAAGCTAACCAAAGGACTAAAGAATACAAACTATGAGCAATTGTATGCCTTCCTTCTTCGAATGAGAGGCATGCTATGTTTGAAAAAGGATTCGGATCGCTCAAAACCAATCGTGGAGAAACAAGCTCACCAAATGATTCTACAACTTTCTACACCAATGTTGGTATTACCACCAAAGCATCTAAAGTCATACCTATGGGTAATGGTAATTACAAGCTCATCCACGATCCAAAGATATAAGCCTCCCGACTCAAACACACTCATGGAAAACTTCATCAATCAACTGCCTCTCATGGTTAGTCAAAACATGAACTCTCTCCCACACACCAACAATAACCTCGTAACAAAGATCCAATCCACACAATCAAGCTACCGCCGAGATGGGAAGGTTGTGGTGCAACCGATTCAAGAAAGGCGTATGAGCAGAAGAGGTGGAGTTGGTAGAGGATATATAGCAAATAAGAATTTTGGAAGGAATCTAAATCAAGGACAAGCAAAGCCGGTCAAATGCTACAACTGTGGTGGTGAGGACACATTGCTAGAAACTGCACATCTCCAAAACGTCCACGTATGCGAGAATACTTCGAGACAAGATGTTGCTCGTGCAAGCTCGGGATAATGGTGCGACTTTGGATGAAGAGGAGTTGGTGTTTCTTGCTTAGGGTAATGCCAAGAAATATGATGCGATGTGGATGAGTAGCTAATCGTGAAATAGGTCACAATCATCGAATGCCTTTCAAGTCGCCGACGTGATGCATACGACTCGGCGCCGATGATGAACCTCTCAGCACAAACAATTTTCATGGCTAGCATTTCTCCAATGGTCTCTCCTAAGGTCTCATCATCACAAAGAAGTCGATCCATCCAAAGAATCAATCATCTCGTAGGTATTAAAACTATATGATGAAGTTGATGAGCAAAGATGCATAATAAAGTACAAACTCTTGAAACTTATGAATCGATATTGATAATGAGGGTAATAGCAATATTGTCCCATATGATCAATATGTGATGGAAAGTGAATGTGAGGTTGTACCAAGTAATCATCTTCCGCATCAATAATGACTATGTTTTTGATGAATACGCTGCATGTGCCCTGATGATTCTGTTATCTCGAATCGAATGCCTATAAAGAACAAGTTGCTATTTATGAACAACGTGCTAAGTTTGAGTTGACCACCCGTGAGCGAAAATGGATGACCAAATGCGTATAATTATTAGAAAAAGTAACTTTAGAGAGAAGTCTTAAAACAAGAGTTAAACTCCTTACAAGATAAGCTTTAAAGCGCTAAGCAAAACAAAACTTCAAGAAAATGTTAAAATGCTTAAGCAAGAATTCAATGCTAAGGAATCAAAACTTTTGAATGATTTCTCCAATCTAAAACTTTGAAAACAAGCTTGAAAATAAGTTGTACGCATAAGGGAATACCGTCAGATCGCTCACTGATCACTAAGCATAGAGTCTTAAGCGATAAGCATAACATTCCCCTTGTTGTGGAACCTAATCCTGAGGTTTTTAAAAAGGCTAGAGTTGCTCATAATGTAATATATGATGGTAATGAGATTCTTAAACCTAGACAGAAACCTAGTTGCGTTGAGTGCACTGAGGAAGATAGAAAATTAGATGATGCATCTAGGGAGAAAATGAATAAGAAGCTAGAAGATCCAGAATGTAAAGAGAATAACATAACGATGAAACCCCATGATTACAAAAAGGAAAATTGGATTTCCTTGAACATGTTTAAGCCTCAAACGTTGTTAACACCCGAACAAGTGTTCTGGAAAAAGGATTTAGATAAGCAAAAGCGAGAATCTTGTTGTAACAAACCCTCCCTTAGGAAAATGCCTTGACGATCGTGTATCCTCCGAACACACTAAAAGCAAGACCTCAATCAGTCAATATGTTATTTTTCAATTATTTGTTGATTTTGAGAAAATTTGTAAGAAAAGGATCACACCCATGGGATAATCAAGGGGAAAGTGGTTTTGAGCAAACTAAAGAATGCTATTTAACTGAGGTCATTCCTTTCTTTAAACAACTAAAAGATCAATTTGAGAGTCTTAAAAAGGGGATGGATTCAGATATTAAAGAAATGGAAAAGGAATTTGATGCAATTATAGTTGAGGTTAGTGACTATGAGCGAGAATTAAAATATAATGAAATTGAGAGGAAGAACTTGCATACGTTGAATGAGAATCTTATTTCTGAATGTATTACTCAAGATGTGTTTTACACTGCTACGAATTGTTCCATTAATGCTTCTCAATTTCATGAATTATCTGTTGCTCTGAAAGTATCTCATGATCGTGTCATTGAGCTTGAAAAGAGTAATTCTAAACTAAATGAGAAAATTGATTAGGATGATCACGATAATTTGGTAAAACAACTTTCTAAACTAGAAGTTGAACATTTTGATTTACAACTAAAATATCAACATCTTAAAGAAAATGTCAAACCTCAAATATCAAGACATCCTCGGATGTTCAAGTTTGATGCGCTTTTCGGATAAACAAACGTGACGAATGCATTCAAGCTCATTATAACACGATTAGAAAGTTGAAAGCCCAAATTCTCAATTAAAGGGTGAAAAGAACAATGTGGTGGCTCACATATGCCTCCTCCTTTAGATTCTCAATACTCTCAAACTTTTC
Organism: Chrysanthemum lavandulifolium; assembly: GCA_022545495.1. Lineage (NCBI taxonomy): Eukaryota > Viridiplantae > Streptophyta > Magnoliopsida > Asterales > Asteraceae > Chrysanthemum > Chrysanthemum lavandulifolium. The sequence continues at coordinate 93,588,694 of CM040241.1, forward strand.
ATCTTCAAAACTTGGTTAATGTTTTGCAAAAAGAAAACGTGAGTTTTCTAGAAGAAAATGAAAAGGTTAAACGACACTTTAAAGAGTTATATGATTCAATGAAAGTCACTCGTGACAAAAACAACAAAAAATAACTTCTTTACAAAAGAAATTGAGAATCGAGGAGTCGGAAAAAGGAAACCGCCACTTGTTTTTAATGAGAATGTTGAATCAAAGTCATCTGCTGATCGCAAATATATCATGATCATAAATACATTCCTCCTCATCTTAGGAATAATGAACTTGTGTTTCAGAACTACTTAGCCACCTTAAGGATAGTCTAGAATGTCTCCGTGAGATTGTGGAAGAGGATTTCATTAATAAACCTCTTGATAGAAATTAGGTTTGCTTGCGTCGTGCCAAACGATCTCGGAGCGCTAGAATGTTTAATTGCAACATGTCCTAAATCCTTAGGTGCGAAAGGTAAAGTCTGTGATGCCTTGTTCTATTCCTAGTGCCAAGCATACAAACCATTCTATGCCATGTGTTAGGAAAGTGAACACTAATGTGCCTTCAAGTGGTCCAGATCCCTGCACATCTAGTTCAGGAATGCAAAAAGTAGATCAACCAACTAATGTTCCCATAATTCCTTTTACAGGAGTAATCAGTGACATAAGAGCAAGCAGGTCAAAGCCTCCAGGAAATACCAAGCAAGATAGGACCTCACAAGCTAAGAATGTGCATTGGAAGAGAGTAGAAGACCACCTTAGGAACTGTAAGTTTGAGTTGAATAAAACGAATCGTGTTGATTCTAGTATTAGCCATAGGCGTACTGTAATTAATTCGAATTATGCTACTACTTGCAAACCATGTAATGATGACTGCTTGATTTCTGTTACTAATCATGAATGTGGAGTGAATGTTTTGTCTAATCTTGTCAAATGCCCGATTAAAGCTGTTAATGCAAAAATCAAGCTAAGAAGGCTAAAAGGCAAAGGCGAAGAAAGTTAGAAAACAAAGGAAACCCACAGGAAGAATATTTAGTAAAATAGGTTATCAATGGATACCCTCGGCCATAAGGTTAATGAGTTCCGCTCGATTTGCTAAGACAATGCCCACTAGAAAATGGATGCCTCAGTAGAACTATTCCTTAAGAAGTGAACATACTTTGAATAGGTCAAATCTGAACATTAGCACTGCATCCATTTCGATGATTCCATTGTTTCTACTTCGATGTGGGTGTTCCAATTCATCACACTAACAGTGGAACCCATTATTGCATGGGTTCCCATTTATCGATTATCCATTCTTATGCGTGTTCAACTGCAGATCGTTCAAATGGTTACATGGTACCGGACTCAGTTTGTTCAAGCATATATTTGGAGACCGGTCAGCGCTCATGAACCGTGAGCAAATTCATCGGGACTGTTAGATTCGGAATGATCATTTCGGTGCAATTGGTGTTAGTAGCCCATCACTCTTCTCAATCACCATAAGAACATGCATTATCCTCTTCATACGGTATTCTCGATGTATTCTAAGAGTGTAATAATTGGTTTGCTTAAACCCTCAATCATTTTATCATGAAACACTTGACACATGTTATTAAGTAACACATCGAGTAGCTCTCCTAAAGATAAGCAAGAATAAACATGTATTAATTATAACTATTTATACTACATTAACAAATACAAATTAATCAAACAGATAGATCACTTACATGAAAAGGTGACCTTGACCAATGGATCGGTGGTATCTTACTTAACCAATCATCGTTGGTTGATTAAGTTTCTTGAAATCGACAATAACTTTAAAACTATACAACAGATTGAGGTTGTTGCACATTTCCACGATGGTCTTTGTAGGCCCTACCTTTCCATTGCTGCTTTCATTTTCTCATGAATGCTTCTAATACGTAATCGTGTTCGTGTTGGGAATTATGTGAAAGTCCGGATTATCTTGATATTAATGCCAAGTGTTTCTCTTGAAGTGAAGTGGATTCTGAAGACTTATTCTCTTGAAGTATAATAGTGATTAGTTTGTTTACTGGAAGTGTTTATTCCGTATTTAGTTTATTTAGTGTGGATATACATGAGCTTTATTAGGAAGTGATTGTGTATATCTTATTTAGTTTTATGATTATACGTTTCTTGGAAAACGGTTTAGCGATATTGTTTAAGGTTCCTTATCTATAAAAGGAACACATTAGAAAGGTTTATGTATCGATTGGAAAAACTCGGTTTTAGTTAATATAAAGATCCATAGAGGATCAAGAAGTTCTTAGTTATTTGTTACTTGTGTTTATATTCGATAAACATTAGTAGTAGAGATTGTCTTTATTGTGCTTGTGATTACATAGGCATACATAACGATCCACGAGCTCAAGATCTATCAAGGTGCGTGTGCTGTTTCAACAAGTGGTATCGAGCCTCGTGAGTCTCTACGATACTAAGGACAAGCTTTTCTAAACACCCATACAACCATAACAAAAACATCATGCACGGTTCGATCGATCTTGAACTCACCAACAACCAAAACTCCACCCATCTGCAACAACTAAGTGCATCTAATAGCAATGCTAAGTTTCCTTACCTTAAGAGGAGAATATGATCTTTGGGCTATGAAGATGCAAAGCGGATCTCAACATTGATTGGAATCTATGGCGGAGTAATTTTGAAGGAACAGTTTGAAGAGGACTACCACGGATCTTTCTTGGTAATATGATGAATGTTCCTCCCAAAACTGGCTGAAGAGTTCTTTGGCGATTCGGAGGAAACAAAGGTCGAGAACTATTCTTATGCAAGCTATTCACGAGGATCACTTAAGTGATTTTCACTTCATGCAAGATGCCAAAGATATCGGTTAGCGATTAAGGCGAAAGTTCGGTGGGAATGAGGAGTCGAGGCGAAGAAGTCTATGCTAAGACAACAGTTTCGGGACTTTCGGATCTCTGAAGAGGAAGGAATTCACAAGGGCTATGATAAGTTTCACAAGATCTTAAGTCGGTTGAATCGACTCGGGCTAAGCCGGATAATGATGATGTAACTCTAAGTTTCCGAGGTCATTACCTCCTTCACGGCTACATGTAAGCATAGCTTTAAAAGCTAAAGGTGGTTTGGACATGATGACTTTTGATGAGCTTTATAACAAACTTAAAGCTCTTGAACATGATGTTAGAAGCCCTTTCGATCATCTTCTCTTGCTAGTCATATCTGCATTTTTGGAGCCTCTACTCAAAGTCTAGCTATGGTCCAAGCCCATATCCATCATCATCTAATCTTGCTCCTTCATCAAGCTCTCTTCCTAGATCCGGTGGAATTATGGAAGATGTTCTTGGATCTTTCTTTGCTAATTATGATCCTCGGCGAGGCGGCTTATGAGGATTTTGATCAAATGGACCCACTTGAGTTTGAAGAGATGAAGATGAGATGGCAGTGGCCATGCTTTCCATGGATATCAAGACCTTTGGCGCAAAGGTGGCGGGCGATTTGGATTCAAAGGACGCGATCCAACAAGGTTTGATAAAAGGAAGGTTAAATGCTTCACATGCCAGCGGATAGGTCACTTTTCTAGAGAATGCAAAGGCAGGAAAAGCGGTGATGAAGTACGATACTCTACTCGGCGGTGATCGGAAGGATGCGGGAACTTCAGGGATCAAGCTGCGTTGGTCACTCTTGATAGCAATGTGGTTGGAAGCTACATGAGGAGTCCGATAATGATGGTCCCGATAATGTTGGGTTGATTGCGAGTTTGTACTTGAGGAGGATAGGCATGATCGATTGCCTTGATGGCCATATCTCGGTACAAAGCTGTTTGTTTGGTTGTAGTGAGCGTTATAATGAGTGAAACAAGCTTATGACATTATGGAACCAAAATATAATGAATGCTATGTGGAAGTAGAAGCTTATAAACAGGCTTTAAAAACACTAGAAAGACAAAAGGTTTGGTTACAAAAGAATGAAATAGCTTATGGTGAGAAAATAGGTGTTTTAGAGCGAGATCTCGAATGTGCTACAAATGAATTAAAATGGTGCGAGAAGTTAAGAAGCGGATGTAGAGTCGAAAATCTAGAGCTTAAGGAAAACTTAAGGAGGAAATTGCTAGGAATAATAAGTGGATGATGAATGGCAATAAGTTGGCGATCTCATTTATAGCGATCAAGCTCCCAATTCTCGGTGGCTTTAGGTTTTAAGAAATATGTAGGCTTAGAAGCTAGGGATGACACACGTAGATCTACACGGTGGCCTAGCTAATTTTGTGAAAGAAGGTGACCTACATGCCGTTCGTGGACCAATTAGAGGTGAGCACATGCCAATTGACCTTTCCACTCTTAATGACTTTGATGGATCACACCATCTGTATGGCAAAAGTCAAAAGACTTGCTCGACCTAATACTTCTACTAATGACTTTGTATCTTGTGTTAATGATGACAAGTCCTCCAAGCAAGGTCTACAGAGTGTGATTCAAATGACAAGTCGACCTTCCCAGTCGACCTTCCCAGTCTTCACCCCGCACTGCACCCAAGACTAACAATAAGCATGATGAGTTCTTTGCCAAGGAATGCCCTTCCAAGGCAGTTGCCTCACGAAGACTTGCTTTTAATTCTTTGCATAATAATCTTGTTAAAAACAATTCTTTTCATGGTTTTGGTTTGAATACTTACGCTTGTAAGAATACTTCTTTTGGTTTGAATAAATCTTCTCTTGAAGAAATGTTTTGTGTGTGAAGTAAATCTCATTTAATTAAGGTTGTGATTATCATGAGCAAAGAATGAGTAGGTGTGGTGATTCTAGAAATCTAGACCAATGTGGACCAATGTTAATGATATACCACCTTATGTTCCACAAGTCGTGAATTATAATACTTCTTTTCCTTGGAAAATCATTTGGAAAACCATATGTTCAACCAACAAGTGAATATTTTAAAAATGGTTTTGGCCTAGATATAAAACCCTATGGTGATGGGAGAGGTCTTGGGATCTCTTGTCAAGACCTCGTGAGTTGTTCTTGGAATAAGCGAGACCTAAGTTTCATTGGAAACCCAAGAACAATTGTGGATCTTATACTTCTACATGGCACAACTCATATGATCCATAAGGTGTTCAAGTCGACAATGACTTGAGCCTCCATAATGTACTAATTCTTTGTATATTTTTGTTGTTGTAGGATCATCCTTAAGCATAAAGATGTTGGAATTGTTGACGATGGTTGTTCTAGAAGTATGTCGGGAAGCAGGGGACATGATGCATAACTTTATACCTATTGAAGGTGGAGGCAATGTAACCTTTGGAGGAGTGATGGGCAATTCTTTGAAAAGGGACCATCGTAACACCTCAATTTGGACTTTGAGAATGTTTATTATGTCAAGGAACTTCAACACTTTAATTTGTTCTCGGTCTCACAAATCGTGACACTAAGAACAAAGTACTCTTCACTGAGGGATGAATGTCTTGTCTTGTCTAAAGACTTCAAACTCCCGTAAGATACTTCAATTCTCTTGAAGGTTCCTCGTAGTCACAATTTGTATACATTCAACTTAACTAATGTCAAACCAAAAAGTGACTTAACATGTTTGGTGGCTAAAGCATCGTGGATGAGTCCACCAAATGGCATGACGGATGGCCCATGTCAATTTCAAGACCATCAACCGCCTCTCTAAGCCGGGCCTAGTTCAAGGTCTTCACCTACGGTATTCACCAATGATCATAAGCGTGTTGCATGCAACAAGGAAAGCGACATAGAGCCTCTTACAAAGGTGTTCTGCTCTGAAAGTAACCATTATTTACGAACCTCTTCACCGCTTCATATGGATCTGTTTGGTCCAACTAAAGTGAGAAGCATTGATCATAAATATTTTTGTCGGTGATCACCGATGGATTTAGTAAATTTTGTTGGGTATTCTTTCTAAGGACCAAAGATGAAACATCCAAATATTGAAAGACTTCATTACCCTTATTGAGAATCGCTTGAACAAAAGGTGAAAGGAATTAGGTGTGATAATGGTACGAGTTCAAAATGCCATTCTAATAGAACTCTGCGGTTAAAGGGAATAAAAGGGACTATAGCACTCCAGAACCCCTCAACAAAATGGGGTGGCGAGAAAGAAAAAATAGAACCTTAATAGAGGCCGCAAGATCAATGCTAGCAGACTCTAAACTTCCTACCATGTTTTGAATGAGGTCATTAGTACGACATTGTTATGTACTCAATAGAGTGTCCATTACTAGACCACATCTTAAAACACCATATGAACTTCTCTTTGAAAAGTTCCTGTTATTCATTACCTTAAACCGTTTGGTGTCGGTGACAATCTTGAATACAAGTGATCCTTTGGGAAAATTTGATGAGAAAGGCGATGATGGCTACATTGTGGGTATTCGCTCATAGTAAGGCATACTGAGTTTACAATGTATCTACAAAGAAGATTGAGGAGACATTGAATCGAGGTATCTTGAAGACAAGCCTAATGTTCAAGGCCGGGGTCATGTTTGGTCATTTGATCTTGACTACTTGGTGATTACTTGGGTTATGCTAGACATAAGGTGATCAAAATGCGATTCTCAAACATCTCCAACTACTAATGCACTCTTTGGATGCTCATTCGACAGTGGAGTCCGATGATGAACAACCCATTGTAGTGCCTTCCTTCTCTCCTAACAATTTTGTAGGTGACACTTCTAAAGATTATACTGATGTGGGTGAAGATGAATTCTATTATGCTGAGGACCTTGCCAGACTGAAGAAACAAGAGTATGCAGCCAATTTAGATGCTGAGAGGAATGTTGAAGAAGGATCAAATGAAGCAATCGGCAGAAACTTCAATTCTGCTGAAGGTAGTTCTGTTTCTCCTCACCTCTCCAATTCGGCTGAAAGACATGATGACACTACTCCTAGTTCTACTAAAGTGTCAACAAATCTTGGTGAACCTTATACAAGGTTTCCAAAACCTTCAGATCTTGGTCATCATCAACCTAAAGCAGGCATCTTCAACACACCTTCCTATGATACTGACTTTGAACCTACTGTGACTAATCTTGATTCTTCCATTGATGTCAACACCACCACTACTACAAGGATCAACAATGTTCATCCACAGTCTAATATTATTGGTGATCCTAATGCACCGTTAGAACAAGAGGTACGTAGGCGCGTTCTAAATATGGACGGTGGCTTTTGTCTCTTATGTCTCAAATCGGAGAGACAATCACACATGACTATCAACATTGTCTGCTTGCTTGTTTTCTCTCACAAGTGGAACCCACCGTTGTTACTCGAGCTCTTGAAGATTCAAGTTGGCTTGAAGCAATGCGAGGATGAGATGCAACAATTTCAAAATCGGCAGGTTTGGATATTGGTACCACTACCCGATGGTAAGTATGCTATTGGGACAAAATGGATTACGAAGAATAAGAGAGATGCTAGAGGTGTTGTCATTAAAAACAAAGCGATTAGTTGCACAGTGGTTATAGACAAGAGGAGGATAGACTATGATGAAGTATTTGCACCAAGGGCAAGAGTTGAGGCTATACTGATTTTCTTAGCTTATGCATCCTATATGGGCTTTATGGTCTATCAAATGGATGTTAAAGGAGCCTTCTTGTATGGTGAAATTGAAGAGGAGGTGTATGTCACTCAACCTAAAGGATTTGAAGATCCAGATCATCCTAATCATGTTTATAAGGTGGTCAAAGCTCTCTATGGACTACATCGAGGCACCCATAGCCCGGTATGCTAGGCTCTACATTTCTACTTGAAACATGGTTACGAAGAGGTGCAATTGATAAGACTCTTTTCCTAAAGAAGAATTCCACCGACATTATTCTTGTGCAAGTCTATGTGGATGACATTATCTTTGGATCCACAAAGGAAGCTTGTGCGGGGAGTTTGAGGAGCTTATGAAGGAGAGTTTCGGATGAGTGCAATGGAGAGATGACTTTCTTTTGGGTCTTCAAGTTCAAGAGAACCGATGGTATTTTTATCGGTCAGGGACAAATATGTGAGGACATCTTGAAGAAGTTTGGTATGGAGGGTGTAAGGATCTACTACACCTTATGAAGCTCAAAGTCAAAGACCAATAATGAAGTGATCCACCCGTGAATGTTCATTTATACAGTCAATGATTGGGTCTTTGATGTATTTAATGACTTCAGGGCGATATTACTTTTCTTGTGAGTGTTTGTTCGCGACATCAAGTTACTCCACCGACTTCCCATCTCAATGTCATAAGAAGATCTTTAAGTATCTTAAAGGCCAACCTTTTCTAGGTCTTTGGTACCCAAAAGAGTCTCCTTTTAAGTTGGAAGCTTATAGTGATAGTGACTATCTTGGCGCTAATCTGGATAGGAGGTCCACCACTGAGGTTGCCAATTTCTTGGAAAGAGATTGATTTCTTGGCAATGCAAGAAACAAACTATTGTGGCTACCTTATCTCTTGAAGGCAGTATGTAGCTACTTGCTAATTCTTTGTGGACGAGTTCTTTGGATTCAAAATCGCTTGTTGGATTATGGGTATAATTTCATGAACACAACAATTTTATTGATAATCAAAGTACCATATGCATTGTTAAAAATCCGCTTTTCACGTTCAACAAAACATATTGAAATCGGGCACCACTTTATAAGAGATGCATATGATAAAAATTTGATAAGTGTGGTCAAAATTCATCTTGATGATAATGTGGCGGATCTGTTAACAAAGGCTTTTGAAGGACCAAGGTTTCAACACCTTGTGGTCCATATTGGCATGCTTAACCCTTAACGCAAAGTTTAAGGGAGGCATAGGCCTCAAGGGGCATATGCCTCGGGGAGGATTTGTGTATAACTTTGCATTTTGCTATGTAATTTTGTATATTTGATAGATTTTAACTAACTCTAACACGCTAATGTAATTTTAGTGTGTTTCTTTGTTGGTTTGTGTATGTTTACGTGTTTGTTTTGCGAATGGTTGTCTCGATCGGTTGAGATATGGTCAAGAAAGCTTAAGTCGGTTTCCACCGAATTCATTGTCTTTGAAGTGTGTTATTGTTTCCTCACGAAGTTGAAATCTTGAGTTATATGATTCAATCAAAAGAAGCTGAAGCAAATAGATCATTCATTCATTCAAGAAACAGCTTGACTTCTGATTACAGTACTAGCAACATCAAAAGCATCTACATGATCTAATAGTCCTAATCTATTACATATCATCTGCTCCAACATCTAAAGATGAGCACGATGAGTATGGTCGCTCACATCTTTCACACTAATAGGCATTGGATATGCACGATCACTCACATCTTTTGGCACTATATGATGGATATCTTTGGTGTGATAAGCATAACCAACTCTAACGAGATGCTAAGGATCAAAATGGAGAGGATGGATTGATGAAAACGAAGAAATTTGAAGGCGATTGTGGTAGAGATGAGAAGGAAAGATTTTCATTTGTGCATCATCTACTCTTTCAATCATACATCAAATTACATCATTTTCCTTTTCCGTTCCTCGACACGATATGTGATGATGCACCAAAACATGATGCAGAGACCAAGCACCTTTCTTCCCATAGGGAGTGGTGGATTTTTGGCTCGTGGCCTTCGTGAGGCCTAGGTCTTTGAGGGTTGGGAGTAAGATGTTCCTCATTATAGGATTCATCGAATCTTGGCAGATACACTTGGTTTCTCAATACTTTCATCTTCGATGAGGAGAGAAAAGTGACTTCTTTGGTAGTGGATATGGCTTTGGAAAATAGTGAAACCATGAATTGGTATCTTCACTAGATGATGAGGATGATGATGAGGATGTTGTTGTGAGATCTATGATCTCGGGTTTGATACTCATGTTGTTTCGTTAATTTTGAAGGATTGAAGGAATTAGGGTTTGAAATATTATTTGGGGATTTTGATGAAAAAGTCTATGTGCATTGGGATTGTTTTATAGCGGGTTCAAGTGGGAAGAGAATTAATGCGTGTGGGTGAAACAGCTTAAAGATATTCTTTGAAGCTTAGTGAGTAAGTCTTACGTTTATCTTGATTGTTCTACTTGTTGAGAATGGTTCTCATTTCTACCGGTTATAAGTAAATCCGGTAAAGTAGAAGTCCGTCATCCTTGGTCAACCTTTGACCAAATTTGGGAAATTTCTATTTATTCTCTCGGCATATTTTCGCTCCACATTAAGTGATTCGCTTATTACTATCATTGAAAACACTTCCTTTTGTGCAAAATCGAACCCTAATCTTCAAAAACTCTTATGGCGCTTCAATTTAAACATGATCATAATAAGGTTGCTTTTCTTGGATCGCCGAGAGATGAGCTTTATAGGCCGATGATTTCTTTCTTACTAAGATCAAAGATTGTATATGCATTGACACATTCTCCGGATGCTATATATGAAACTTTGATTACTCAATTTTGGGCGTCGGCGAGAAAGAGAGAGATAATTGAGATAGTTGCAAGTGTTGATGGACAAGTGTATGCGGTGGTGAGGCGATCAAGACAACTTCGCTTGGATGATGAGAATGGTGTTTATCATTCGATTCTACGATGGTACTTGAAGGGCTTAGAGCAATTGGATATCAAAGTCCAAGGACGATATGTGGTTGAAAAACAAGCTTTGTCCTATGTGGAGGTTCTTGGTTCATACGTTGCTACGATGTTTGAGCAATAAGTCCGGAGGATGGGATCGGCCAACACAAATGGGATGTGGTATTGTTTGCTTATCTAAGGGTTTGACTTATAATTTCTCTAAGTATATCTTTGATAATATGGTAGAAAACATAACTAGGAAAAGGGTAAGTTTTGATGTATCCTAGGTTCTTACAGATGATATTGAATGTTTCTACAAACCCGTGCTTTTCATCCCATAAGTGTTCGACTCCTAAGTTATTTGCTACAATGAGGACTAAATTTGAAGGGACACATTTTCCTTTGTTAGGCGCCATGTTACCTCGGGAGAATGAGACCGATAATGAGCTTAATGTAGTTTTACCTTCTTCCAATCCTCACCGATGGAAATCTTTCAAGAGATGGTGATGAGGTCCTTACATTGTTCTTTGAGGAATCCATACCTTCACCGAGACCATGTCCTAGTCCAAATTTATCCAAGTTCCTATTGAAGTAGTTCGGGATCAAATTGATGAAGTTCGTGGTTGATATTGATGATTGCCTACACCTAGTCCCGTTAGGACTCAATTTGGTGAAGGATGTTCTAATGTTGATCGGGTTAATGTTGCTCTCGAGCGAGTCCATCAAGTTCCATTTTCAATCGAGCAATCGATGATGCTTCGAGGATCCTATTTCACTTACCTCATTATATGATCCGGTGAACAAGCTTACGGTGAGGTGACCGGTCTTAAGAAAGAACTTACAGAAACCAAGTCATTTCTTGGTCAAGATTGTGGAATTGGAGACTAAAGTTGAACACTTGGAGGAATTCTTTGAGTCGTAAGGGTAAAAGAGATGTTTGGTTTCTTCCGGGAGGAGGATGAAGAGAATATTAATGAATCTCTTGATATATTGGCTGATGTGGCACTTACATCGATGTTTCTTCTCCTATTACTAAATCTTCACGAAGAAAGGAGACTAGCAAGGAGCCTATTCTCTATACTAGCAAAAGAAGAAGACAAACTTTGGATAAGGTATCTGCTGACACTTCAAAGGAGCTACATATGGAGGATGCATCTCTCGATGGTTTAGTGAAAGAGGTTACTATCGATGGTCAAACTTCATCTATACCGTAACATTCAAATGTTTCACCTTCATAGATGATGAAGAGGTTTTTCTTCTTTGGAAGAATGTATAAGTTGAATGCTTCTCCAAGTTTTCTACACCGCTGAGGAATTGTCTCAACCTATTTCCTCCGATGTGGGTTTGATTGCTTCAAGCTCATATTGGTTCTCAATAAATTGGTTCTACTGAGACATCTTCGAGAAAGGACAAGACCACCGTGATTGATGATTTGTCAAGTCGGGTAAGGTGACTAAAGAACAATATCAAGCTCAGTGGATTGTTTGCCGATTATGAGAATATCCAAGAGTCGTGTTGTGGCTAAGTTTCTTCAAGATCAAGATGCTTGATTTGTCTCCCGAAGGAAATTAGAACTTGATGCATTCTTTCCTACGATTCACGATGATCAATGGGATGGTTATATTTCTCAAGGTGCTTGATCCCGATCTTGCAAAACTTATCTTAGGAGATTCTTTTAATGATGATGATTTTGTGGATAAAATGGTGGCACTTGGTAATCAAAGGAAGAAGGAATCACGCTGCAGAGAAGAGCTCTTATTGATCGAGAAATAAAGCCAAAAGAAAAACCTATGACCTTGCTCGTAAGAGGAATTATATGTCGAGAGTTGTGAAGAATGTCGCTATGTATAATTCGGTATGACTATGAAGCAAATCATGACTTTATCTCGATGATGCTTTGATTAGACAAGATCATATGGTTATGAAATTCTCTTCTTCGTTCTACTTCTTCTTCTAATTTGGCAAATAGTGCTTCAATGTCTCGATGTTCCTCTGACCAAGAGACAGAGAACAGATTGAAATTGTGGATAGTTTTGATGATGTTTTGCCTTGGTGGTATCTTCGATTGTTCCTTCCGATACATCTTCGATGCTATTACTTTTTGCTATGGATGTTTCACGAATCTTATTTGGTTTCTTCGAAATGTTGTCAAGTGTGGAGTTAAGTGATTCTTTGATTCAGAAACCGATCTACAACTTGATACCCATAACATTGCCGATATGGGAAAGCGAGTTTGGTTACAAGAAGTTCGGATAGATTGGCTAAGAAACATGCTTCAAGGAATACTACTTTAGATCTTAAGGTCGATGAATCTACATTTATTGAGGTTGGATCTTGAAGTTTTTCCCAAGGTAATCATGTGGTTTTGGTTAATTGACAAATGGGAAGCTTAACAATCGTTTATAAATTGGATAAAACTGTTATTGAGTTTAACTTCTTAAAGGATATTCTTCATTTGGTGAATAGACATGATTTGAAGATGCTGTATGAACATGTCATTCAAGATTATAAGTTTCATTCAAGAACCGGTTACGGTTTGTATTTGTTGGGTGATCTTCGTGTTATGATTGATTCGATTCTCCACATGGTAAAGGGTATTCTATTTGGAAGAATTCTCATAAATGGGAGATTGAGAGTTGGCGATTTTATCCTCGCTTTGTGTTCATGTAGTTCGACTACATGTGGGATGATTTTGTGTATGCTATCGATAGGCTTTATCCTTTATCCGATACTTTTATGGAAAGATTCTTTGAGACACAAGTTGGAAGTGCCTCCTAATCCGGTTGGCAATGATGACCTTCATGCTACTCAATGTGTTGGTTTGATTAAGAATCAACTTCTATCACATAAAGGTTCATCTTGATTGTAATTTTTGTAATATTTGTTTTCTTTCTTTACTTAGTTAAAAAAAAAAAAAAAAAAAAAAATGTTTTTGGTTTTATCTAACTTTTCTTGCGGTTTGTTGTATATTTTTTGGTTCTTGACTCACCCGATATACTTTCTCATCATCAAAGAGTTAGCTAGTCCAAAGGGTACAGACTTTGGTAAAGACACATCAAACTGTTGATAGTCAGAATGATTTGCTAAAAATCATAGGGTATGCAACCACCTATGCTTTATTGTTTGAGTGTTGTATGGTTTCAATTCACCATGGTTTATTCCCGCTTGAATCCAAGAATTGGCTAGCCCACTTGTATATGGCTTGTGGTAAAGGCGTTGGCATTCCATATTTGGTTATCAATTCACCAATTCTAAGAATTGACTAGTCCCGAGCAAGCAAACAGGTAAAGACATTTCAAACTGTTTATATGGTTGCCGATTTGCTCATAAATCGAGATGGTTATCGATGTACCATAGTTTACGAACTGAAACATATGGCTACTCCAAGAGTGATGGCTATTGGAAGAGACATCAAATCCATTTATTTTCAATGATTCACCTCTCACAGAGTTAACACACCGGATGTGATGAGAATAGTATGAAACTAACTGCTTTTGATGTACCTTTGTCATTTGTTCTTTGCAAAGATATGGAGTTTCGGCTTCTTCATCATAGAGATGTTCTTTGGATTCTTTGTCGTTGTTTGTTGTTAGTGTCCAATCCTCCGTGCTATACGATCTATCAAGAACTGGAACTTAACCAACAAATTCCGGTTTAGGGAGGATTGTTGGGAATTATGTGAAAGTCCGGATTATGCCGATACTAATGTCAAGTGTTTCTACCGGTGAAGTGGATTCGCCAAGACTTATTCTCTTCAAGTATAATAGTGATTAGTTTGTTTCGGAAGTGTTTATTCCGTATTTAGTTTATTTAGTGTGGATATACATGAGCTTTATTAGGAAGTGATTGTGTATATCTTATTTAGTTTTATGATTATACGCTTTTGGAAAACGGTTTAGCGATATTGTTTAAGGTTCCTTATCTATAAAAGGAACACATTAGAAAGGTTTATGTATCGATTGGAAAAACTCGCTTTAGTTAATATAAAGATCCATAGAGGATCAAGAAGTTCTTAGTTATTTGTTACTTGTGTTTATATTCGATAAACATTAGTAGTAGAGATTGTCTTTTATTGTGCTTGTGATTACATAGGCATACATAACGATCCACGAGCTCAAGATCTATCAAGGTCGTGGTCTGCTTCAACATTCCGCATCCGGAAAAACTTTTGCTAAAGCTCTACTTATATCCTGTATAAAATCAAATATGTTTACCGTCTGCTTCAAAAACAGAGACTTAAATTCATGAATGATTAAGGGAGTACCTTTTCCATGTCAAGAATAAAAGTGATGCTTGAGATTGGTTCAAGTGCTATATCATCGTATAAACAATGAAGAAACCAAGTCCATGATCCTATGTTTTCGATTCAACAAAAGCATAAGCGAAAGTGGTATATACCATTGTTGCTATCAATTCCCACAGCTTGTCATCATTGACCATTCAAAGGACCACGAATTGGAAAAGCACCCGCCAACAACGATCTCCCACACGCTTTAAATCCTTCCTTCGAACCTAAACAAACATACACTCACTTGAATTCTCCGTTGGAAGAGCCTCATCCGGAGGTCATTCCACATTCATCACCACTGCTGTATTAGGGTTTGTCTTCGCAACTCTTGAACATAATCTCTCAACATGGTAAATTGTAGCTTGAATTGACCGATGGCTGTTATTGCTAGGTTTTTGGCCCTTAAAACCTTCTGCAGGACACTTGAAGCTCGTATTGGTTGGTAAGTTGATTATGCATGCACTTGACAGTGAAGTCGTGGATTGGTTTCAATTTGTCAGAATTTTACGTGAGATATAGCGAAGGTCAAAAGCTCGACTTCCCTTGATTGCAAACAAGTGTGTTGCTCATTATATGTTCGACCGACCGTGACACTGTATCACCATTCCCGCCGACAAACAATGGCCATGGGCGTAGTATTTATGAATGGTCCTTTTGCCGTAAAGCAATGCATTTATACCCCTTCATTTAATGGACTTCTAGATGGGCCTATATCCACCCAAGACCTTCACTGGGCCCGAAAGTGGAACACAACCCCTACACGACCCTTATTCTTGTTTTGTCATTCTTCAAAAACAACTCCTCCTAGTTTCTATTGAATGCTCTCTTACTAGGTTTTGACTTCCCTGCAGAGCAAACTCCCGACAAAAATAGAAGAATGTGGTATAGACTCCATTTGCAAAGTCCGCTTTTGGAAAAACATAGTTACCGAAAAGACATCATCAACCATCACTGTAAATCATTTTCCAACCGCATGTCATCACTTATATTACCGGTTGTTCCTCGCTCACCGACTCACATTTCAACCTACTTGGACCATAGCAAGTCAGCATCATTCTCCGACAAGTGTTCTCTTCATTTGCTTGAATTGAATCATCAACTGCATTGCCTTAGTCACTAGTGTCACTCACTTGTAACAGAGTGACATCAACAACAAGATCCTCTTCCATGTTATCCTGAGTCAATTGAAACAGAGTGGAAAACTGTAAGGGGTTGAATAGTTTTACCAATTAAAACTTCCTTTAACTATTTAGATTGACTTATGTCAATCTATTTGGTTGTGTGTTGGATGTTGATAAACAAGCATATAAAGATATGTAATGAAAAGATAAGAGTAAGAAGCACAAAACCACAACGCGAGTATTTATAGTGGTTCGCTACAAGGACACCTTCCTCGCCTACTCCACTCCCGAGTCACCTACTCGAGAGTTCGTAAACACTACACCAACTCCTTATGGCGGAGAAGCCTTCACAACGCCGCTTAACCTTTTCCGTACAAAGCTAAATACCGAAGTTCTTTCACACCAAGGTAACCACACCTAACACAACGTCGCCTACCCTTTATACTTGCTAGGCTAACCACCGAGTTCTTTCACACCTTAGAGAACTAATCCTTCACAACGTCGCCTACCCTTTATTAGGTACTAGGCTAAGCACCTAGTTCCATTGCAATGGAGGAACTACTACCAAACTACACCAACGACTAATCCCAAAGGAGATCTACTCCTTTACAACATCATCAAGGACATCAATATCCTTGGATCTAATGCTAGTCTATCTAGTACATCGAAACACACCATATCGAATGTACATCTAAGGCACCTTCACTAATGCCTTTGATTAGATCTACAAGACACCTTTCACTAATGTCTTTGATTAGATCTACAAGACACCTTCACTAATGTCTTGTGTCTTAACTTCTAAGCACCTTTCACTAATGCTTCTTGTCTTGACTTCTAAGCACCTACCACAAGTGCTTATCCTATGACGATAGATACCCTTCACTAATATCTTCGCCTTGACACTTGAGACATCTTTCACTAATGTCTTTAACACTACGCTTCTTTGAAGAAGGAAAGGATCATCAACAAGAGGACTTCAATAGCCTTGATGATGAGGAAGCTTGGCAACTCATGGACTTGAGCTTGCTCGACTTCAAAGGTGGTGATCTTCCCTTTAAGAGGAACCCAAGAGATCACACAAAACAACTACAAACATAGATCTCTTGGATCTATGGTTAGTGAGATTTAACTCGTGGGAGAAAGTATGTTAGAGAGGGTGAGATATAATGAAGAAATGGCTCACTATTTATAGAGGAAAAACTCATCGCTTCCCGGATCCCACGGATCCTTCCACTTGGGATCCGGCTAGCACAAAGCTAGGGATCCGTGGTCCGCTCCTCTTTGCCCATGGGTATTTTGGGTTATGGGTCATGGGTTATGGGTTGATCCATGGTTTTCAATCTAGATACAATGTACCTTAAGGATACATTGAACTTGTGTAAGTGGTATATATAAAACCATGGGTTATGGGTCAAAAACCATTTGCTAGTTTTTATCTATTTAGTATATACTTGCTTTTACCCATTTTTAGTATATACTTGTTTTTACCCATTTTAGTGTACTTAATATAAGTATGTATTAACCCAATATGTAAACACTAGTTGTTGTACATATGTATCTAACTCATAGAGTTACTTAAACTTGTTAAGCCAATATGTAAACACTAGTTGTTGTACATGTGTATCTAAAATATAAAATCACTTAATCTTGTTATAGTGTTTTATGTGAAAACGTAAGTGTGTTATAAAACTATTAGTTCAAACCATTTACGTATTTTATTTGTTTCGTTAATATGATTTTACTTTTGTTATCGACAAAACATTGAAGATCGTAAAATATAAATAAACGCTTTTACGGCTTATTTGTATTAACAATCTCCCTTTTGTTGATGACAAAACATAAAATTATTTTAAGGAAAAGCTAAAATTGTGAATGTTTGAATTTGTAGTTTTTACTTTTTCTCCCCTTTTGTCGACACAAAAAGTGTTTGAAGTAACTAACACAATTTTATAAGAAAAATTATAAAAGATGTAATGAGAGCAAGTGACGGGAATGGTACTCGTCTTAACTCCCCTCGACGAGTCCATCCCTTTTAAAAGGGCGCCAAGGAAGTAATTTTAATCTAGATCATTAGCAACTAAGTTTGTTCTAGATGATTGCAACTTTGCAATGGGAAGTTATGAAAAGTAAATCTAGTATTGCAAGTAATTTGTAATGTATTGCTTTGACATAAAGCTCCCACTAGCTTTAGGATGTCAAAGTCTCATGTGTGAATTGAAATACTACAAAACAAAGGTTAGAAAGCAAGTATAATTCACAATTTCCGCAAATGTGATGCAAGTTAGTAAAAGAAAATTTCTTGTTTTCACGGATCCCGTGGTTCCTCCTAGTAGGGATTCGCCTAGACTATTCTGAGGATCCGTATCACCGATCAAATTCAAAGAAAGGTGAAATAACAAATAATGTTATCACATAAATGAGATATGAAAGCAAAGTAATCATATGCTCAACAAAATAACAAGTAGCATGTAATTCCATTTAATAAAACAAGAGTTATGATATACATGACTCAAAAATAAGAAAATAGACAATACATAACTAGGAATTTCTTAGACCAACTAACGCTGAAGCTTAGACACCACTTTAATCTTCTAGCTCAAGTTATGTTTAGGTTTAATCTCGTCAAACGCTCGAGGAGATGATAGAACATGAAACGTTGGTCTTCTCGTACTTCATGTATCAAACTTTCAACATGTTGACAATGATAGCAATCTTTGTCATGGCTAGGTAGTGGTGGTGGATGAAATGAAGTGGCTTGATTCAAAGGATCAATTGAGGTGGTTTGAGGAGCCTCGAATGATGGAGGGATTGGTGGAGGTCCATTTAGGAATGGTTCGATCAAGAATGATGATGGTGGTAAAGATGTGTCAACTTCCATAAGGTCGGGTGGTTGACTTTGATGATTTCTTACAATCCAAATGGGATTATATGATGGAAACGGCGAAAAGGAAGTCGGAGCAAGTGTTGACTCAACACCTTGATTTTGAATCATTGTTCCTCCTAATGAGGAGAATGTTGTCATGAAGCGGATGAGACGGCCTAGGTGGCAAGTCCTCTAAATTGTAGAGGTGAGGTGATGATTTTAGGGATGTAAAAGAGATATCTCTAGGAATCAAAGGTGATGGTTTAGTGGAAATGATATTGTTTGGCCTAGGAGGTATTGTTGTGTTTGGTATAGGTAATTTTGTGGTACTAACCTTCTAGGAATTGGTTTGATTGGATGATGAAGGTTTGTTGGCTCGACCGAGATGATTTGGTTGAAGAGATTTAGTGTACAACACGAGCCCTTTGATGGGTGGTTCTTTGGTGGATAGGTTGTTACTTGGGGTTTTCTCATGATGAGATGATTTGAAGGATTGCAAAAGCTGAAAGTTAGGATGAGAGTGATGACTATGGAGATCCTAACAAGGTGGTTTATAAACCAAGAGATTTGGAAAGTGCATTTAAGCCTTAAGCCACTAAGATTCATTGGAATGTGATGATTAGCATGCACAATAGTCAACTACGAGGTTGTGTCGTTTAGGAACTCATTTAAGATGAGATGGAGTGTTTGAGTTAGGAAGATGAGTTGAAATGATTGTTTTACCAAGATTTGTCATAGATCGTCATCCGGATCCCATGGTTCCCTTTTCGTAGGGATCCGCCTAGGCTAGTTCTAGGGATCCGCTCTCATAGCTTTATGAAAGAGGGAAATGATGTTTCTAAGATCCTAGACCTACATCACCTTGAGTGTTTCATTTCTCCCAAGTGTTTTAAATGAAGGGTGCTAAGTGTTTGAAGGCAATGAGTGGTGTAGCTAATGATTGTTATTTATGGAAGGATTTGGAACTTTCAAAAATACCAATGGATGACCAAGGATGACATTAAAGATGTCAATTGAAGTTAAATGAAACTAAATGATCCTAGATCGTTGTGTCTTAGGATTATGTTTTGGAAAATATCCTAATGGTTATGAGATGGGAAAACTAGATTTGATCAACTTTGATCAATTTTGAGGTAGATTGATTAATGATCAATATTGTCATAATCGAAGGATTTCTAACCTAGTTGTGAGAGATCATATAAAAGAATAAAGTGTGAGTTTTGGGAGCGGAAGAGTGATGGATTTGAAATGGTAGATCTAACAAAGCCTTAGAATGTGATCTATGTGAGTTGGAAAGAGTAGGAAAGGTCAACCTATCTTGATAAAGTCTTGATCAATCTTAAGACGCTATGTTTAGCTTAGTGTTAGGTGTTCTAAGGATGTGTTTGACATATAATGCTTGCAATTGCATTTTCTGCTTTGTTGATCCCACGGTTCCCTAGATGTGGGATCCGCTTAGTACAACATTTGGGATCCGTTTATCTGCTAGATGTAACCTTTACCAAAGGTATGCAATGATCATGACAAAGGCATTATATTCCAAGCTTTGTTTAAAGGAGTTCTAAAACTAGGATATCAAATGTAAGATGTGTTATTTCATGAAAGAGATAGGATTACATTGATAACTAATGAGTAGAGTAGAATTGATCCTATTTGACTATTCTAGGTTCTTCGAGTGTCTTCACTAGGAGGATCATTATGTGATTGATGGGTATTGGTGGAATCATGAATGAAGAAAGTCTTCATGAGAGATATGTTTAGCGTTCCATCATCTTGTTCACAAGCACGCATAACGGACTTTGAAATTGAGGATGAAGTGCATAACATTGTGATAGAGGCGTGTCAAGAACATTCCATAAGGGATGAGTTTATTCTTGGAGCCTTGAAGATTTGCAATTAGCCTTGCGAAGAAGTAGGCTAGATTGTATGGTTGTTGTGTTAGCAAACGGTACAACATGTGAGCACAACAAGGTGAAGAATATCTCGATTTCTAAGACTCCAAACATTTTCACGAGAATAAGAGCAAAGAGTTTATACTTTCTCGGATATCCCGTATGGATAATGTTTGGATTGGAGTAATATGGTCGAGGTTTGCATATCATGCGTGTTAATTCTTCCGGAGAGGGTATGTGTGAACAATATGGGCTATTTTCTTCACGAAAATTGAAGAGAGAATCAAGAGACCAATCTTCGGTGAAGGCACATTGTCCATGGTTTGGAATTCGGAGGATGTGAGCAAAATGCCCAAGGCTTAAAGTGAATTTTTGGTTTTTGATATAAAACCAAAGAGATAAAGAGCGATCCTCGTTACGAACGAGTTCCACTTGACGGAAGAATTCCATTATGAACCTTGGACATATCTTCTCGTTAATTTCAAGAAGACATTCTAGTCCTATGGCTCTGAAGGAGGTATTGATACCTTCTTTGAATTGTAGAGAGGTGTCTACAATACGTCCTTCATGGAAGTGACGGTTTCCGAGATTATTGAACCCACGGACATGATTGCCGTGTGTTGGGCTCAAGGAAATGTTCGGTGTAGACGCTGAGTGAGTGAAAAATCAAACTCAGATTCATGCGTCATAGTTGAACCTATAGAAGTGATGGGTTAATAAGGAAGACGCTTATGGTCAACCTATAATAATCTAACGCTTTTACTAGATATTCTATTAACAATTAGTATTTAGATAACTCATGGTTTTGAAGCTCTAGTGGATTATTATTTTTAGAAAGATAGTGATTTTAATCTTGTATGAAAACTGCTTTTCAAAGAGGGACGGATCCCACTTCCTTTTCAAAAGGGATCCGCTAGTGTAACTTCCGGATCCGTGGATCTCAGTAAATGTAACCGCTTTTAATAAAAACATAGGTTTTACTTGTTATTGTACCATGAAGTATGTTTTATCCTACATTTTCTTTTAGCATGCATACATGACATCTAATGTATCACGAAAGAATATAACACATATAGATCAAAAGAAATGAAACACACATAATAACACAAACATCCTAGATAAAATAGATAATCAATAATATTGCATTTCAATGCTAAGGATGATACAAAGGATTGGGTAAATGACCCCAATATAGATTAACAACACAAAGTAAATGTCTCCGTATGTGAACTTCATCATAGGGAACACAAGTGCGATGAGTGTTAGGGCGATGAGCACGAGTGCGATGTAAACCATGTTGATGACGGATCTTCTTGGTTTAGGAAGAGATGGAATGAGAAGAAGATGAAGTTTTGAATGAGAGGAAATTTTGAAATTGGAAAATTTGAAAAGCGAGGGTTGAAAAAGTGGCGTCGAGTGGGTTTATTAATAGGGAAGGAGGAATTTTGAAATTGTGTTTTGTTTTATTAGAAGAAATGAAGCATAAGCTCTTCATACTATGACTATAGACAGAAAAATAAAACGATGAAACAAGCTTCCTAACGGTTACATGTAAATCATGTGTAAACACAAAAATCTACTCAAATAAAAGCCTAGCAAATAACACTTATATACTAAACAAGTATCATTTAGATATAAGTAGAAAGTCATACCGAATGCACTTAGGAATGTCTTTACAAATGACAAATGTCACTTAGACGATTCCGCCTTTTATGCTTCTAAGATACCTTCTTAAGGAAGGTATTCTTGTTACCAACAACCCTAAAGCTTGGTGAGTATGAGCTTTGACTAATCAATATCACAAGGAAGATTAGTGCAATTAAAAATATATATATATAAAAAAAATTGTTATCAACTCAACATCCAAACATATAGTTTTGAAAACATGGTGTTTGTTTTATGAAAACCTTCTTTGTAGTTTTCAATTAACTATGGATCGATCAAGTTTTAAAGTACAATATACTTCAAGAAACTTGGTAACGAAGCTCGATGCCAATTGTGGAAAACTAGAAGGGGTTGAATAGTTTTACCAATTAAAACTTCCTTTAAACTATTTAGATTGACTTATGTCAATCTATTTGGTTGCGTGTTGGATGTTGATAAACAAGCATATAAAGATATGTAATGAAAAGATAAGAGTAAGAAGCACAAAACCACAACGCGAGTATTTATAGTGGTTCGGCAACAAGGACACCTTCCTTGCCCTAATCCACTCCCCGAGTCACCTACTAGAGTTCGTAACACTACACCAACTCCTTATGGCGAGAAGCCTTCACAACGCCGCTTAACCTTTTCCCAGACAAAGCTAAATACCGAGTTCTTTTCACACCAAGGCGAACCACACCTAACACAACGTCGCCTACCCTTTATACGGTGCTAGGCTAACCACCGAGTTCTTTCACACCTTAGGAGAACTAATCCTTCACAACGCCGCCTACCCTTTATTAGGTACTAGTTACACCTAGTTCCATCAGAATGGAGGAACTACTACCAAACTACACCAACGACTAATCCCAAAGGAGAGCTACCCTTTACAACATCATCAAGGACATCAATATCCTTGGATCTAATTTAGTCTATCTAGTACATCAAACACACCATATCGAATGTACATCTAAGGCAATCGATGCGCCCCAACAATAAGCTTTATCACTCAAGCCGACCACTTGTGAATGGCGAATCGTAATGCTTAAAACGGCTCAGAACGAACTCAATGAAGATCCGAGGAGTATAGGGTCTCCCGGTCGTTATGTCCAAATGAGTTGTGCAATGGATTATCAAACGCTTAGTGATCGAAATTGAATCGAGAAAGGAGATTCAATTATTATAACTACGTAAAAGGACATAAACTACAAGGGCTTAAATGCAAATTAAAGGAAATTAAAAAGATAAAAAATATTAAATAAACGCTATCACTATTTTTAAAATTGATGAACGTTTAAATCTTAAAACTTACGTTTAAATAAAAATTACGTAAACGTACAAAATAAAAAGTGAAACTTATACAATATAAATCCTAAAAATATGAAAAATACATTTTTACAATCCTAAAGATAAAAGAAAAGTTATAGGAAAAGAAAATTATTTTTATAACTAATTAATTAATTATTATTAATTAAAAACTATTTTTAACTATTAAATAATTACCTAAAATACAAGAAATTAGGAAATAAAGCTAGAAAAATATAATTAAGACTTAGAAAAATCTAAAATATCAAAATAGAATTTTCAAAACTATTTTTGTAATTTTCGATTATTTTTCTATTTTTATGAATTAAAAACTATTAAAATTAATTAAATGGCTTAAAATACAAATTTAACTAAGAAAAATCTAGAAAAATACTTTTTGTCTTTTTATATTTATCTAAACTTAAGAAAATTGAAAATTATTTTTTGAACCTTTTCTTAATTATTTGTATTAAATACTATTTAAAATGCTTAAAACTAATTTAAATGCGTAAAATAGCAAAACAACTTGGAAAAATCTGAAAAATTCAAGAAAACTCTAAAATAATACTAGGAAGCTAGGAAAATGGAAAACATGGGGTTATGTGGAGGATTTGAAACTGAAGTGCAAAGGGCTTATCAATGTTCTCTCGAATAAGCTAATGAGCACCAAAGTGAACCAACTGCTTACGTACAATATTATGCAATAAGAACCAAATGCAACTAATATCAACAAGTTATATCCTCCGAATTACAGGTGTTTGATCAGATTTGATGACTTGAACTAATAAGCTAAAACAGATTCGCACCACCAACTTCCAAATTAAAAATAAGCTACTAAATAAGCTTTAAACCTAAAACTGATGTTTGAGTCTCAAGTTGACCTAGCAAAGATCTTATAAACCAATATTAAGACTTTAACAAGCTCAATGAGCCTTGTGCACCTTGCACAAAATCTGAGAAAACTCAAACAGTATATTGAGGTCAGCTGAGCAGGCAAGGCCATTCGAAGAGAAGCTAGTTTGGAGCTTCTAAAAATTGCAAAACCTAATAAAATGATGATAAGAAAGATGACCAGTTGAACTTTTAAAATTCCAAATCCCACTTGATGTAGCTCAAAATTGAACTCATGAAAAATCCTCCTGATGAGTCCAAAATGATTTTTGCCATTTCGACTTTTGACAAAAGTGATGAAGTTTGACTAAAATGAACTTTGGATCAAATTTTATTATCGATAATGATGTAATAAGGTGTAATGGATATAATGCAAGCTTAATCTATGAAGTTGAGACACAAAACAAGTTTTTGATTTGCAAAATTCCAACAAGAAGTCGCTAAGGCACTGAATTGGAATTTTGACTTTGAGCTTAAAAGGCACAAGGTATTGACAACATGAGCTCAAATATGCTACACAAACATGAACCAACAAATGCTATCTAACGAGAAAGCCTAAAAGACAGATAGATCAAGACAACCAAACACCCATATTCAACTGCTTTGTAATTAACATGATCTAAACACTAAACCAACTTGTTCTCTCGATCAAAATAGGTTTAACTACTCTAATTAACATTAAGTAAACATGACTAACTAGTTTTAACTACGATACACAAACAAGTAATATGCAAACCGAAAATGGCATGAATCACTCACAAAGGTTCAACTGAGTTGCGTGCTAAGAACAAGATCCACAACCACTATTCTATTCTAATTTCAACCCAATATCATCACCGAATCAACCCATTCCATTTCCACATTGCTTGAACCAAAGTTTCACCGCCCATTTGACTTTCTTTGACCAAGTACCAAAATGACTTAAACCTTGAATGTAAGCTTATACACACTATACTAAGCTTGAATATGCTTATATGAGATGGAAATAGAACTTTTCAAAGTTTGCAAATGAGAGTTTGAGATTGAGATTTTCAACAAAGAATGGAAACTTGAAATTTATAAGGAAACTTGAATTGATGCTCAAAGGTACAATACAATGTTGTTTTTAACTTAAAGGAAATACGTATATAATCAAACTACAACATTTTAATTAAACTACAACATTAATTTTAAAAACGACATTAAGGAAAAACTTAAAAACTAGCTACCCCTTGCTTGCTTTTTCTTCCTTCTTTATACCCCAACGCCTTCTCTCTCTCTTCCTAAATAATCCCACATGCTTTTGAGCCATTGGATGGCTCAAAGAGTTTCTAGCCATTTGATTGGATTTTATGGAATTGGTTATTTGGCGATGGGGCTTGAGTGTGAGGAGGAGGATGCATTAAATGAAGTTTGGAGTTGTGTGGAGGAGGGGGACATGGAAGGATAAGTGGATGGAGGGGTTGAGTGTAGCGTGAATGCAGTGGCTAGTGGGTGAAGAGGTTTTGCGCAAGGAGGTGTATTGTTTGACTAGGATTGACCGCTATTAAATATAAGGGGGTTCAAATGGTTAAGTGGCGGTCACAATAGAATTGACTAGGTCCAAAAGGTTTGTTGGCTTAATAAATGACAAGGACTAATGCGTAACTTCCGAAATTCCAGGACCAGCTCGCCAAATCTCAAAGTTGCTCCAAGGACTGAAATTGACAAGTGTTAATATTACAAGGACCAAAGTTGCCATTTTCGTATTTTCCAGGACCATTTCGCCAATTCTTAAACTCAAGGACCAATTTGTAATTTTCTCAAAACTTTTATATTTTTCACCAAAGGACTAATTTTGACAAGTTATGATATTAAAAGGACCTTGGTGATTTTTCTTTGAAATTTTGACTCGGACTATTTTTGACAATTTTAGAAACTGGGGACCAAAAGCGCCAATTATGCAAACTTTGCTTATTTTTCATCCGATTTTAAACATTTTGCATCTCAAACATATAAAATGTAATTTTGGAATATTTTCAAGATTTTGATGCATTTCGAGCATTTTTAAACGCTTTGCTCAGATTGATTAAAATGATGAGTATTTACACACTCATCAATCCCCACACTAAACTATTGCTAGTCCCTAGCAATCTTTTGAGAAAACTTAATGGATTTGGATCTCTTTACCAAAAGCCATTACTTCGAGTAGCCAAATGTTTCAGCTCAAGTAAGAACCATGGTACATCGATAACCATGTGATTTTGAGCAAACCACCGCCTTTCAACGGATTTGATTTTGTCTTTACCGTGCCGCTTGCTCGAATAGCCAACTCTTAGATAAATTATCGATATTATCTTTGGTGAGCCGATTACCAATTATGGTTTTTCCATCGCTTTACCACAAGCCATAACCTCATGCTAGCCAACTCTTCACTTTTTAGGATATGGTGAATAATACCATACAATTTTGGGAAATTGCAAGTCGTCAACGGATTTGAGATATCTTTACCAAGAGTCGCTTGCTCATGGATTAGCTAATCCTTTTGTTTATTAGACAAGGCGGATCGATAACCAAATGAGTAAGTACAAAACACTTACTCCAAAAAAATTTTGGCCAAAACGGGAATTGGTATAATTATATGATAAAATTCGCGAAATTCCCCACACTTAGAAATGAATATTGCCCTCAATATTCAAAGTATCATGTTATGCCAAACAAAGAACGGAAAAGGGAAATACTACGACCATTATTTAGAATGATTTTTTTTTTTTTTTTTTTTTAGAAAACTTATATATATATAACATGGGGGCAACTCCCCACACTGTAGTGGAACACATGGGTGAAAACCCATGTTTAGCTATCATTTTTATTACCGAGTCGCTAGCTTGACTCGATTCCCAATTCATTGGTTCATGGGGAAGCAAAGTGGAAGGAACAATTCCATCGGACTTTCATTCAAGATGTTCGATAAACATTGAAGCACGTGAAAGTTCCACACCGATGAGATATACATAGAACCGGCTCACAAATGGTACATGAAAATGCCGGATCAAAGATAATGTCTTCATTCCCCAAGGAGTGAAGAACAGAGAAGTGATGTAATATATGAAGAAAGGAAAGAAAATCATGATAGAAATCATGACTAACTCTTCATCCTCAATAGGAGAATTCATAGTAGCATGAATCTCATCATTTAAGCTCAATTGGTCTAGACATATCTCGGGTGTGTCTAGATCAGTAGAAGTTATCATACTCCGCGAGATATGATATGAGTGAGTTCATCCGAGAACCCATGAAGGTGAATGAATCATATTCGTAATTGATATGAGCGGGTTCAACGCGAACTCCTCAAAAGTAAATGATTCATGATCGAGGAGAGAATTATGAGAATGAGAAGTGGTACCGCCACTAATCTTCTCTCCCATATTATCAAAACAGAGGCTTTCATTTCCTAATAGAATCATCTAAAGAATGTCACTATCCTTTATGGGGATAGGGATGAAATAGGTTTCTTTTGAAAGCCTCGATTTTAGAAATGAGAAGACCGACATTCAATAATGTTGCTCAAGAGCTTCATCTTTGATTTCAAAGTGTCAAGAACTTCATCATTCTCTTCTTCTAAGCTAACAAGCTCAAGGTGAATCTTCCACATAAATGATGTCTCCACAAGATAACGAATCATCATCATCGAATCGGAGAACATCTCAACATGATCATTTTGGAAGACAAGAGGAGGAGGATATCACACACATGATCAAGAATTCTCGTGACTCTCTTGGGATTGGAACAAGGTTCTCAACACTAGACTTTATGAATTCGTCCGATTCCTTTTCGTGAACAAGACAAGATGCTCGTCCCCATGTTCGAGAGTGAGTGGGAGCCTCGGTGTGATAGCGCTTGTTTGAGATGGAATCTCAACCGCCGATATCAACCGACCGAGGGAGTTGAGAAATATTATCTCTAAAAGGATAAAACTCTCCTCGTCATCATCATAAAGAGTCGCTTTAAGAAATTGAGAACGCCTTAGAGCTGCATGCTCTAGGACTAATAATTCTTCCTTAGATTGGCGGGCTCTCGCCTTCGCAAGCCACCTCCCATGGTCTTTTCACCACCACTTGATTCTAAAGTTACTAATCATATCCTCAAGTGTTTTCATCATGGTTTCAAAATCTGGGAGATTTCGAGACAACGCCAGTGGAGTTTGAACCGTATAGTGCTGGAGGTTGGAAATTGTCAAACATGTGAGTCATAATTGTTACAAGGAATCGGTTCTCTATTTGACAATCGAGTGAAATGGGGACCTCCACAAGACTTACAACAAAGAAACTGTTGAGTCTAGATAGGTGAATCATATGGATTTTGGTTATAACTAAAGTTTCGAGCATCACCGAAAACTGCTCATAGACAAACGTGTTTCCGTATTGACACTCAAATCCTTGGTGAGGACCTCCACAAATTCACAACAAGATTGTTGATTATATGAAGTTAAGTCGGGCATGTGGTGGGTAAGTGGAAAAATTTGAGGGTCGTTAAATGAGTTCGATTAGATCATAATCAAATGAATTCTCGAACCACAAAACAAACAACTCCCGTTATGGATATCATTACCACATTGTACACAAGTACACCAACTACTGTGGTGAACCAAAGAGAGGCTCACCACAACCGACACAAGGAATAAACGATTGCATTTGAGAGTTATGAAGAGGAATCGCTTTATTCAAAGAATCAACAAAACCAACATGGTGATCCGAATGACTATCAATTCTCAAGAACATTCGTAAAAATCAGGTGGGACAAGTGGTGTGCTCGAGAGCTAGCAATTTCCACCACTTCCGTTATGGTCACCGGTTCTCGTTCTTGAGAAACGTGAAGATTAGGCAAGTCATTCTTGCTAGTCACCGTTGTTTGAACGGGTTCATCGTAATCAATTCTAATTCTCGACCTTTTTCATCGGCTTGAATTTGTTCGATTAGATTACGGACTCTATCTTCAAAGAAAGTGTCCTCGTAATCCCTGGGTGCTTGGGGTAGTCCGACGCTTGAACCGGTTTGTCAAGATTAGAATGTATTTCGTGGTTGTGGCGGTGGTCGAAATAACTTTGAAAAGAATTTTGATGGATAATTCGCACGAATTGCAAAATTCGCTGAACTAGGCCCTCCACACCGCTCACACACATTTGTGACGATGATGTTGACGATTGTCGACATAAGAATTAAACATATAGAGGATTAAGAAGAGAATCAAATGGTTGAGAGGATACGAAGAATAGAATTAAACCAAGAAAAGAGGTAAGAGAAATAGAATCAACGAATAAGAGGAATGAGAAGAGTGTTTTGTGTTTTGGATAAGAAAATATAAACATATATGTAATGATGGTATGAACAAAGAGTGAGTATTCAAATAACTAATCGCCAGACGGAAGATAATCAAAGATAACCCCCAAGCAATGGGCGCCAAAATTTGATGCGCCCCGAACAAATCAAGCTTTATCACTCAAGCCGCCACTTGTGGAATGGCGTAATCGTAATAAGCTTAAAATGGCTCGTGAACGAACTCAATGAAGATCCGAGGAGTATAGGGTCTCCCGGTCGTTATGTCCCAAATGAGTTGTGCAATGGATTATCAAACGCTTAGTGATCGAGAAATTGAATCTGAAAGAGATTCAATTATTATAACTACGTAAAAAGGACATAAACTACAAGGGCTTAAATGCAAATTAAAGGAAATTAAAAGATAAAAATATTAAATAAACGCTATCACTATTTTTAAAATTGATGAACGCTTAAATCTTAAAACTTACGCTTAAATAAAAATTACGTAACGCACAAAAATAAAAAGTGAAACTTATACAATATAAATCCTAAAAATATGAAAATACATTTTTACAATCCTAAAGATAAAAGAAAAGTTATAGGAAAAGAAAATTATTTTATAACTAATTAATTAATTATTATTAATTAAAAACTATTTTTAACTATTAAATAATTACCTAAAATACAAGAAATTAGGAAATAAAGCTAGAAAAATATAATTAAGACTTAGAAAATCTAAGATATCAAAATAGAATTTTCAAAACTATTTTTGTAATTTTCGATTATTTTTCTATTTTTATGAATTAAAAACTATTAAAACTAATTAAATGGCTTAAAATACAAATTTAACTAAGAAAAATCTAGAAAATACTTTTTTGTCTTTTTATATTTATCTAAACTTAAGAAAATTGAAAAATTATTTTTTTGAACCTTTTCTTAATTATTTGTATTAAATACTATTTAAAAATGCTTAAAAACTAATTTAAATGCAGAAAAATAGCAAAACAACTTGGAAAAATCTGAAAAATTCAAGAAAACTCTAAAATAATACTAGGAAGCTAGGAAAAATGGAAAAACATGGGGTTATGTGGAGGGATTTGAAACTGAAGTGCAAAGGGCTTATCAATGTTCTCGAATAAGCTAATGAGCACCAAAGTGAACCAACTGCTTACGTAGCAATATTATGCAATAAGAACCAAAATGCAACTAATATCAACAAGTTATATCCTCCGAATTACAGTTTGATCGATTTGATGACTTGAACTAATAAGCTAAACAGACTCGCCCACCAACTTCAAATTTTAAAAATAAGCTACTAAATAAGCTGTAAACCTAAAACCGATGTTGCAGTCTCAAGTTGACCTAGCAAAGATCTTATAAACCAATATTAAGACTTTAACAAGCTCAATAGCCTTGATGATGAGGAAGCTTGGCAACTCATGGACTTGAGCTCAGACGACTTCAAAGCGGTGATCTTCCCTAAGAGGAACCTAAGAGATCACACAAAACAAACTACAAACATAGATCTCTTGGATCTATGGTTAGTGAGATTTAACTCAGGGAGAAAGTATGTTGAGAGGGTGAGATATAATGAAGAAATGGCTCACTATTTATGAGGAAAACTCATCGCTTCCTGCATCCCACTGGATCCTTCCACTGGGATCCGCTAGCACAAAGCTAGGGATCCGTGGTCCGCTCCTCTTGCCTATGGGTATTTTGGGTTATGGGTCATGGGTTATGGGTTGATCCATGGTTTTCAATCTAGATACAATGTACCTTAAGGATACATTGAACTTGTAAGTGGTATATATAAAACCATGGGTTATGGGTCAAAACCATTTGCTAGTTTTTATCTATTTAGTATATACTTGCTTTTACCCATTTTTAGTATATACTTGTTTTACCCATTTTAGTGTACTTAATATAAGTATGTATTAACCCAATATGTAAACACTAGTTGTTGTACATATGTATCTAACTCATGTAGTTACTTAAACTTGTTAAGCCAATATGTAAACACTAGTTGTTGTACATGTGTATCTAAAATATAAAATCACTTAATCTTGTTATAGTGTTTTATGTGAAAACGTAAGTGTGTTATAAAACTATTAGTTCAAACCATTTACGTATTTTTATTTGTTTCATAATATGATTTTACTTTTGTTATCGACAAAAACATTAGAAGATCGTAAAATATAAATAAACGCTTTTACGGCTTATTTGTATTAACACGTAGTTACATCCACATCGGGCTCCTCAAACCCGTTATTGACATCAACTAGTGCTCTTCTTGCTTTGTCTAAGTGCTTCTCCGAGTCAATTGAAACAGATTAACCTCAAATTTATCGTGCTCCTCAAACCCTTATTGACATCAACTAGTGCTCTTCCAACTTTGTCTAAGTGCTTCCCGAGTCACTCCGGTCAGATTAACCTCAAGATTATCGTGCCCTTAATAGCATTGTCCTCATTAATAAGTACTATAGCACGCCATCAAGTTATGAACAGTTGGCTAGCAAATGAGCATCAAGGTGGAAAATATCGCTCAATGTTTGGCAAATTGCTAGATTCACCAATATCATTGACGTCCATAGCACTTGTGTAAGTTGGGTAAAAGGATCAAGGAGGTTCATTATCTAGATCACTAACACCAATCGTCAATAACAAGATTAAATAGTCATAGAGAGCAACTTTTCTCCTATCTTCATCCATCTCCCAAAACATAGTCTTAATTGATTGGGGGACATTTGAAAGTTCTAATCTTGTCTTCCTATTTCCACATAGACATCTATCGACTTTATGCTCTATGACAACATCTTTCAACAACTCAACATTAGTCGCTCAGAAAAGAAAACAAACCGTTGTCCAATGTACAACCGCACTTAAGAAAGTAGAAATAATTGGTTTGTCCAATTTCATAACCGATTTGGGTCATGAGAGCATCCATTTCATCAACGGATACCTCTTTATTTCCACAAGATCAACAAGGCATTTCTTGCCTCCTTGATATATCCCACCGAAAGTATTTGAATGTACCTTCATAATGGAACATCATGCTAAAGGATCCCGGTTCACCCATGATAAAATGTACAAAACAATGTTAAGCTAAAGTTACCTAAAGGGAATAACTTAACAAATGTACTAACATATAATTGTAATAGGCTCTAACCAACAAAGACTTACAATATCTCCGATTGCGCCTTTTTCCTCAATTTCATGATCATCATAGAAAGGATATTCTTTACCGCCTTAGAGTAAATGTTGTTCCCTGCTCACTATTGTTTAAAAGCAATTAAGTATATAAAACAAGTTAAGAGTGAACTATGACCCAAATTAACATAAGTAAAAACACAAAGTAATTTTCAACATCATATTCTTATTAGAAATAAATCAACAAAGAATACGCTACCCAAGTACTCATGGAATAGTACTTGGGATTGAAATGACAAAGTTTGATGACCTCTCTAAGATCGGGCTAAGTCCGAGACAACTCTTAGAGCTCACCGAGCTATCTCAGAACTAAGTTGTATTTGGAGGAGTGAAAAGATGGCATGCGTGTATGTGTGTTTTACAATTCACAAGCTTAATCTTTTCACTCCATCTCTTATGCTATTTATACATGTATGATATTTGACTCTTTCCCAAGTGACAAACCGACATCATACGTAAGACAAAATACCGATGTATTTTGTCTCACATAAAGACTATTCTAGGCAAGAGACAAGACTATTTTCCTATATTCAAGGATGACACCGAGTTCGATCTTTTGCTATTCAGTGAAAGTTGACTTTGGTTGATAAGGACTTCGCCTTATCTCGATTCAACATTTTCCCGCCTGTCCCACTCTTTCTTCAGCCTTACATCCTTCGCCTTCTACTTCAGCTTTGTCTTCGCAAGAAGTTGAGAGAGTCTTAGGGATTCAAACAGTTATTGTCATTACACCCGAATCCATCATCTTCTTCGACTCGCCTTCACCCTTTAAGTTCCGCCTCATCGAGTGGAGAGACTTCTTCTTCGCCTGCATCGAGTATCCTCGAAGATGACTCAACGAGACTATGCACTCATGACCGTTATTGTTTAACTGACTAAACACTTGGGCTATTTTCTATTCAAATCCTAGATTGCGGGTTTGGGTATTTATCGAACCCAATAGTCTCCCCATTTGATATACAAATAGCTCAGTAGTTGATCAATGTAAGTGAGCAAATGGCTTCTTCACACACGAATGTACTAATGAATACAATAAGGAACACCGAGTAAATGAACAAAACATACATCTTTATTGATCGACACATAGTTCCTATCACTTGTACAAAAGATAAGACAAAATGATGTCACCCGATGGATTCCCAATGCTTCAAGCTTGAATTTCTTGGTGATGAGTGTTTCTCCGTCAGATGGTCTCTTATCTTGGCATTCGTGTCTTGGCGTAACCCGATGTTTACTGGGTTTGATCCCAGAGGCCACCGGTATGTAGCTCAGATTGCGCCTACACCACCGATCAATATCACCCATCTTTAAAAGGTGGTTTCCATAGACATCAATGTGGAATAGCCCTCTTCGTGCTTCTCGATCACCAGACGCTCACAAACTTAACACCTTCGTAGCTCCCTGCTGCATTCCACCTGCACTTTTATTTCGTGTTGAACTCAACTCTCTTCCTATTGCCAGTGGATGATTGTGGTTGAGATCCTTGAGGTGCGCTATATGGTCAATTCCCGGTACTGGGTCGGACAATCTCTCGCCTTTTCATATCTTTACCCAGCATCTTCATCGTGTCCTTAACCACCGTGATTCTTTTTCTTTTCAATAATCGACCAAGCTCATCGAGTTCGGTGATCCCAAAGTCGTTGAATTTGAAGGATCATGAACCTCAAGTGTCTTTTATCAACCCTCCGTAAACGCTCATGGCCGCTGGTTTGGTATTGGGATGATTCGACATATGTGATCTTTTAGAAGCCTTGCTTGTCATTGTCCAGCTTGTAATGCTCAATTCGCTTTGCGATGGCTTCGCTTTTCTTCTTCTTCCAACTATTTTCTCATTTCGCCATCCGAGCACTCGAGCTTCCTTGAACTTTTGTCCCGCCTCGACCCTTTTCAAGCTTCTTTGCATCTATCCCAATATTTTTCGCCTTCCTCAAGAACTACTTGTACCAAGCTTCCGCTCTTTCTTTCTTCTTCAAGAAGTTTCTTTTTCTTCCTCCTTAGCAAGGTGAGCACTTAGTTGTTGTGGTGTGAGGTGTACATGGTGGTGCCGATTTAGTGGAATCTTCTCGTGCTCGTGGAGTTGTCATTTTTCCTTTCCTTTGTCCCGGCCCGAGGAAGATGAAGTTGCTACTAGGGGTGGTGGTGGTGTTGTTATTGGTGTGATTACTATGCTGTTGTTGTTGTTGATGTTGTTGGTGGGATTGATGAGATAGGTGCTTGAGACCGGTGGTGATGATGAGATTTGAGCCACCGATGTTGTTGGTGTTGGCTCCCTCGGTGAGAAGGAGTTTCTTCAATATATTCTCCCCTCAACCGCTGCCGGAGCGCCATGAGGGCGAGAGTTGGAGTTGATGTCGAGGGGACGGAGCCGCTTGACCAAGGCCCGATAAATTTCGTAGATCATTGCCTTGATGTCGGATGTGTCGGTTTGAATACTAGTGACCTTTGCTTCCAAGTTAGCATGAGATAATTCTAAGGCTGTCATCCGAGGCCCAAGATTCCAAGCCATGGAGGATGATGCCTTAGCCAGATTAGCCACCTGAGCATCAAGAGAGCCCAATGTAGATTGTAGAAACTGAACAGAACTCTGTAGGCCCTGAACATTGGCAGATTGAAGCATATCAACTAGGTCAGTGAGACGGGAGGAATTTTTCATATAAACTTCAGTGGCTTCCAGTACTTTAGAATTAAGTGCTAGGTCCTCCTTGAAAGTCTCCTTGATATCATCAATTGATGAGCCACACTTCTGAAGACACTCTTGAATCTTACCTGTGTTCAGATTCGCTCGTCAACTGCTGATACATAAGATCCCCGTGTTCGTGAACATTTTCATTGAAAGTGAGCACATCGGATTTAAGATCGTCAGAATGGTAGCAAAGAAATTTCGCAGTGTTGTTCCCACAGTGTTTCAATGACCCCTGAGTATAACCTTCTTGAAGCTTTGGTGATCCACCAACAAG
Source organism: Chrysanthemum lavandulifolium (assembly GCA_022545495.1). NCBI lineage: Eukaryota > Viridiplantae > Streptophyta > Magnoliopsida > Asterales > Asteraceae > Chrysanthemum > Chrysanthemum lavandulifolium. The sequence goes on from CM040241.1 coordinate 93,624,620, forward strand.
TCGCCTTTCGAGCAGCTGGGAGAACATTATCAAATCTTTCAAATTCATCGCTGAGGAAGAGGAGTCATCATTGTCATGTCGAATGGTGATTCAAGATGTTCCTCGTGGATCATGTCGAGGCTCTTTTTCACTGAACCTCGGCGTCCACTTCTTCCCCACCGATAAAATTTCATCATCGCCCAAGAAGCTCATCTTCCGAAAAGAGTATTACAAAGAACATCAAGAACGGTTAATGAGGGTTGGTGATGGGTTCCATATCGCCGGTGGTATGTTTCCTCCGAGTCTTTGTCCCCGCTGACCCCTCGTACATTGGCGGGCGCTTCAGTGCCTTCACCGAGTCGATTGGTCATGGTTCTGTGACGGGTTGTTTCTTTCCTCCCGAGTCTTTGTCCCCAGTGACCCCTAAGACACCGTGGAGTTTTACATGCCTTTGGCGGAGTCGATGATAGTTGTATCCCTATCGCCGGGTTGTATCATTCCTCCGAGTCTTTGGGATCGACCGTGTGCCTCGCACAAAGGCTTGGATTGCTAATGTCATCACCGGGCGCTGTGAAGGCGCCCCTACCGGCTGGTTGTTTGTTTCCTCTCGATCTTGGGAGAAGTGGTTGTGACCAAGGGCACTGACCGTGTTGTATCGTCCCTTCGCTGTCACGGGTGGATGTTGCCCGTCATCGGGGGTGTCTTTTTAGTCTCGGCTTTTTTGTGCCTTTTAGGTCGGTTCTCAAGCCTCGTGGCCCTGGACTGGGTTTAGTCTTAGTCCCACCGAGACTTCCCTTTCTTTTAGGAGCAGTGGTTTGAGACATCGATCCTCCCGGTTGTTTACAAAGAACCATATGGGCCATCAATTCAATATGAGTGACAAGGATGGGTCTTTTGAAAATTGACCGCTCTGTGATGCCCGGTAAAGCACCAAATTTTTCTTCCCGAGGATAATTTGAACCCAAGAACACTTGAAGCGCAAGAGACAAACCTAGGATACAAAACGATTTCGTCTCTAGTTTTGCTCAGAGTTTGGTTACGAGATCACCGTAAATGATCTCCCTATGTCGACAAAGACCCCATTCATCGTGCAAGATGCCATCATCAACTCAATAGAGTTAACTTGTTCGCTTGATGAGTGATTCCTACGAGGACCCAAATCACAAATGCGAATAGGATCCTCCAAGCCACGGAAATGAACTATTGGTGACCGGGTTCCGCCCAAAACGCTTGATCTAAAACGATTTGTTTAACCCATCCTTCAATGCGAGGGTTCAGGATGGGCGACATAAACTCCTTTGTTGTAATCCAACCTCGTTGAAGTGCAAAACGCTTTGTAATCCAGGTGAATCGTTGTTGCCCCGCGTGAAGACCGAATCGATGAGATATTCCCCGAGAGGGCCGAGGTTGTTCTCACTCAGTAGGTGTCGGTCATAGGCCTTGGTCGCTGCCCAAAACTCCCCGAGGAGATTTTGGTAAACAATGGAGGACACCGAACAAAGGCCGCTTTCAGTGGTCAATTAAATAAAATTTCATAATGTCTTTGTAGGTCGGGACAAAGGTCGTGGTATTCAAAGTTGCTTATGACATTATTAGTTTTAAATTCAACATTTGTAAGATCCCTACCTGATCGAGAAGCAACCGAGAGATTGTGTTCTAGCCATTTCCATTAAAAATTTTAGGTTTTTGAAAATATTTTTTGACTAGAATAATCAAAGTTTTAGATCTCTCAAGTTTTGATGAAAACTTTTGTAAATGTTTACAAAAGGGTTTTCCAAAAGAGGTTTGAAGAGTTTTAAGAACACACAAATATTTCGGATTTTGAAATGATTTTGACAGTAGTTTTGTTGCAGAAAATAATTTGTGTGTGTGTGTTTGTTTAGGAGGAGGGTATTTATAGAGTGGTGAGAAGGGTGGTTTGTGCACAAATGGGAATATTAAGAGTCGGTTTTGAAAACGCTTGAATTTCCGCATTTAATACTACCACCCATCACCCGCAGAAAATCCGCTTTTCATGGAATAGCTATAAGGCACAAAAAGTGCACTTTAGCGTAGATAAAATATCAATTTGATATTTTTAGCAGAGGCATTAAATGCCAAGTGGATGACAAGAAGACAAAGAGACATATATTCCTATATTAAATTAGCATAGTTAACAACCTAGGACATTTAAGTAATCGATACTTGGATCATTTAGTTACTCAATCAATGCCCTTTGTCAATGTCAGGACCCCGAATGAGTCTTACTCATTCAAAGGAGAGGTTTGTTTGGATAGTTCAGTGAGGATGAACCATTTCGAGAACTTATCGAGATTGGTTTTCGATACTTGACTTTCAATGTCAAGCATTCCCAATTCGCCTTCGCCTCTCAAGGTAGGTTCATCCAAGGTTTGGTGAAGATATCACCATTGATATTCGAGAGGATGAAATGAAGTTCAATGTCTCCTTTCATTATGTGATCCCCGATGAAGTGATATCCGATATCAATGTGTTTGGTTCTTTGGTGAGGACAAGGTTGTTGGAGATTGCAATAGCACCGGTGTTATCACGTAAGATGGGCACTATTTTGTAATGGATGTCATAGTCACCGAAAGTCGACTTTTCATCCATAATACATTGGCACAACATCCGCAGCCTACATATTCACCAATCGAGGACATAGCCACCGATTGTTGCTTTTAGCACCCAATGCACTGCTTTTCCTCCAAGAAATTGACAGACCCCGAGGTACTTTTTCGTCCATGTTGCGCACAAAGATAATCGTAATCGAGTAACCTCGAGATCAAACCCCGAGCATTTTGGATAATAGAGTCCAAGGTTCGGGATTCCTTCGTGCACCGAGTATTCTTTTGGTGCAGAGGTGAGATTCTTTGGGATTGACCGATATCTTGCTATTAGACAATCGAAATTGTATGTCCGGTCTAGTAGTAGTTAGATACATCGCTGAGCTAACAATCCCTCCGAAATGGGTTTGATTGACCGATTTGCCGAGATCAGTCCAAGGTTGTTAGGTGGGACCATTGGAGTCTTCATCGAGGCACGCCGATATCTCATATTTCTTCAAGAGATTTCTCGTGTATTTATCTTGATCGATGGATATTCCTTTATCGCTTGTTCGATTTGTAGTCCAAGAAAGTATGCGAGTTCCCCCATCATGCTCATTTCAAACTTCTTTGTCATCGCTTTTCAAACTGCTTGCAAAGTTTGTAGTTTGTTGAGCCAAAGATGATGTTATCAACATACACTTGACTAGTATCACATCCCGTTGGGTTCTATAGACAAACAGCAGTGTGTTGTCTATCTTTCCTCCCGACAAACTTGTTTTGTATCGTGAAGGTTGAGAGAGTTTCATACCATGCCCCGGAGCTTGTTTAAGTCCATGAGGGCTTTGTCAAGCTTGCGCGACATAGTCGTGGAATTACTACCTCAAAGCCCCGAGGTTGCCGAACAAATACATCTTCCTTGAGATCACCGCTTAAGAATGCACTTTTAACATCCATTTGGTAGACCCCAAGTTCATGTATGTCAGCATATGCAAGGAAGATCCCGATGGCTTCCATTCTTGCAACAGAGCAAATGTCTCATCATAGTCAATGCCTTTTTGTTGATCAGTAACCTTCGCTACAATTCGCTTTGTTTTTAATGACAAGGCTGCTTTCATCGCTTTTGTTTCCGAAAACCCACTTCATTCCTATGACTACTACATCCCGAGGACATTTGATTAAGGTCATGACCTTGTTTTTATCAAACCTGTGCGCTTCTTCTTGCATAGCCCGAACCCACTGAGTGTTTTGTGAGCCTCGGTGACACTTTTGGGTTCTATATCCGATAGGTAATCAAGATATAGACATTCATTGGTCAAGTCGCAGCTAGATTAGCAACCATGCTTCTAGCGAGCATGCCTCGCTGGGTTCACCAATGATGTTTACAAGCTCAATGTCCCGAGTTCTGTCCACTTACTTTGTGGTCCGGGATCCGAGTTTGATGATGTCATTGGGAGTTCGGATGTGGGTTCAAAAAGAGTCACATAATCATTTAGATCATCCGAGAGATGTCTAGTTCAGTTGAGGTTCATAAGTTTCGTGTTCCCGATCATTCGATAAGTGTTTCCTATCCCAAAGAGATCGATCGATTATCAATGAACTCACCGATAGTTGGTCAGTAGGCTGTGAGGTAAGACATAATATGAGATGTCAAGACGCTTGATATGAGGAATTAAATTCGGTTGTTGTACCATTAGGAGGATATCTTGATGAGTTATCAATTCCTATTTCCTCCATCGAGGTGTTGATGAACTGATGCTTTCAAAGACTTTCATCAAAGGTGACATGAAAGGTTTTCAACTTGTTGTCTCCTTGTGTTAAAAACCTCAAGGCTTTGGAGATCGGTGAGTAGCCTAAGAGTATCCATCATCGCCTTTTGCATCAAACTTGCTTAGATGATCCTTGTGGTTATGAATGAACACAGGACATCCAAACACATGAAAATAGCCGATGTTAGGAAGTCTACTTTGAAGATCTCATATGGGTTTTATTATGTCTTTGACAATGATTGATCTGCTTTGAGTAACAGTGCTTTGATCGCTTCATCGTAAATGCTTGGAGAGGTCGAGCCATTTAACATTGTTCTAGCAATTTCAATGAGGTGATAAGGTTTTAAAAGGTACCATTTGAGGGTCGCTTTAAGTCCTTATTTGATCACTTTTGTATCCGTTATTGCTTAATATCGCCTTTTCACTTTTTAGGTCTCTTGAAGGCAAAATGGAATGGCACTTATTTGACCTAAAAGGCGAATATATGAAGAAATGGCCAAAGTCAATATCGAGACACTCACAGCTGTTGAAATTAGAGGCGACGGGTCAAAAGACATGACGCCGTCCCAAAATTGTTGTGACGATCCAACCCAAAACTCAGATTTTCAAGCGACGACGCCTAGTTAGGAAGAGTAGGCCGTCGCTACCGTGACGGCCTGAGATGCAATCCGCACGATGTCGAAGTCAAGAGACGGACACACGGACATAAGTGACGCCTCGCTGCAAGGTTAACGTGGCCAAGAAACCCCAATAATGACGACACGACGGGCGCCACAAAACATAAGGTGACGCCGTCGCATAATTAATCTTATATATAGAATCCCAATTTTTCGGTTTTGTATGGAGAGTCTTTGGAGTAAAACCTAAAACCGAACCTAAGGTGTCTTGTACAAGATTTTAGGTTTTAAACCCTATCTTACATCAAGATAAGTCTTTACTTCATTAATTCAATTATGTCTTTGATTATTTGTGTGTATGCTTGCATGTTCTCCATGTCCCATTAATTTACTTGTGTGTTTGCTTAGAAGTATGAAACTTAATTATTGAATATTGATTGGTTGTTTTTATCTTAGTTGATTAATGATCTAGTAATGCGATAGGTCATTCGTTGTGTACTTAATGCTTGATTCATCTTTGTGAACCTTAGAATATAATTACCGAGTAGTTGTAGGCTAAACCATCCAAAGAGCGCCTTTAGAGTAGGAGTTTATCATCCCTAGCGGGTTTGTAGACGAGACCCTTTGGTAAGTTCAAAGAGTTGTGGAGAAACGACACCCTACAACTTTAGACACACAACGCAACCAAGAATAAGGACGTGACAATTCAACCACCAATAGGAGATAATTATGAGTAATACAAACTAAGTAAACACATCTTTAAACTATCATACGAGCACACATTAATTAGACATAGACTCCCACAACTTTAGTTTAGATAATTAGATATTAGTAGAGTAATCTGTGAAATACCAACCCCCAAATCCAATACCCTAGATTCAGACTTTCAATTTCATAAAATATAAAAATACAAAAATAATCTTCTTCAACCTCAACCTTAGCGTAGTAACCTCACTAGCATTCCTATTCCCCAGAGAACGATATCAATACCCGCGGCTTACCCTAATTACTACACTACAACGATTAGGTTCACCGCTTAGGTGTTATAAAACTTGCTCAAGAAAAGGAAGTTTCCTTGACCCCGAATGACGCGCGTAGCGTTATCAAGTTTTTATGCCACGCGGAATAGAATAGCTAGTTAGTAGTCCACCTCGCTTAGGTTCTTGCTTGATTCCTATCAAGTAAATTTTCTTATTTTTAGCTTTCTTAGTCTATCCCCTCTTTGTAACCTTTGTTCGTAATCTTATCACTTTTCATCATGGAAGGTGATAACCAACAACCACGTCCCCATACAAACCCCTTAAGCAACTTAGAACCCGCAGCTCCACCAAAACTCTTCAACCATTTGCGAGAACCCAAAGAGAGCTCAATAGGCGAAGAAAGCTCTCCATGATTCAACTTCAAGGCACTTCCATCAATTTTGATGAAGTTACATCCGATGAAGAATCCTCATTCCCACAATCTCCTCGAAACCATCATTGACAATCTAAGTCAAATGGCGAGGAAGTTCTTGCCACTCCACCCAATGGACTCATAAATCCTCCTAAAGCGAAAACCCTGGGGAATACTCCTACCCTTCTGATCCGGATTCACCAAAGCTATTGTTCATCCTTCGAATGCATCAATGAGGTATTGCATGCATCCGACATTCGCTAATCCAAAAGGCATGTCAATTCCATGGATCCCACAAAGGAAAACCCAATTCACCACATCAAGCGCTTTAAAAATTATTGATGCTATCTATACCGATTTGAGCATCTAAGAGACCTCTAGACCGGTTTTCCCATTTTCTTCATATGCAGCCAAGGAGTCGCTCGATAAGCTCCTCCAAGGTCCATTTTCACATGGGAACAACTTGCAACCAAGTTCACCAAAAGTTCTTTCCTCCGGAAGAACCGCAGTAGCTAGAGCAAAATTCGCACTTTCATCAACCCGATGGAGAATCTATCACCAACTCCTGAGTCGCATAAAGATCTTCTTCAAGCTCCACACCACGGTATCAACCTTTGGTTGCTTGTTCAAATCTTTACGACAATGTCTCCGAAAGGATCAAAAGGGATTGATTTTTCTGACCGGTCAAGAATCGCAAACCTCACCGCAGTAAGAAGGGTGGAACCGAATAGAGGAATACATCCAATACCAAGACACCATTGAATGAGCAAGAAAACGCGTCAAGCATTTCTACTTTCTCAAGTGAGTTATCCTTCGATTATCGAATTGAGAAAGCACGTAAGAAACTAGCTTACCTCATAAAATCACCGTAACCAAAAAGGTCGACTAACCCATATCTCATATCGACATATGTGGAGGACCGACGAGAGCGATGAGTGCGATGGCACACACCGAAAGCGCCTTCCTCTAGTCATGATATTTATGATGACCCTTCACCTCACATTTTATCAAACCAATGAATGTGATCCTTGGGGCAACTCAAATGGAGAACGGAAGGAAAGGACTGACCCGAGTACACCATCCGTGATCCTTTTGAAGAAAACTCGAGCAGCTCACCATGGAAGGGGTCGCACTCTTGAAAGGTCTTGAGGGTTTATCCGAGAGCAAAAAGTCGAATTAGAAAGTCGCTCACCAATCTCCACGAAAGAATGAGCGGACCCGCCCACCCCTTCACGATCCAACTTGCAATCACTACTCGATCAGAACTACTACCAAGGATCCCCACATCCTAACCGAACCCCATCACAGTGGAACCCGAGTTAGGAAATGAGGCGATTCCGCACCTCTTCCAACTCCTCAAGATCCTCCCCACAAACACCAAAGACCAAATTTCAAATGACCAATCCTCGCACGGATTCCCTATCCTCTCGCCTAAAGAATCAAAGGGTCAAGAAGACAATGAAAGAATATTGTCTTATTTGAAACAAACATCCGTCAACATACCACTCCTTGATGTATTCTATCACATCCCTAAACATAGTAGATACTTCAAGAGGTTGATATCTAATCGAAAAGCTCAAGGATTGATATCATTAGGAAAAGAATGTTCAAATATCATCCAAAAGAGTATGCCCAAGAAGAAGGAAGATTCGCGCTTTACCATTCCTTGCTTTATAGGGCGCTTATGAAAAACGCCTTGGCGCATCTTAGCAAGCATTAACCGATGCCTCACTCCTTGTTTCTCAAACTCTGATATTCTGTGGCTTAAACCGACAGGATGAGTATCCAATTAATGATCGATCAATCAAATATCCCATCGGAGTTTGTGAGAACGTTTGTAAGGGTAGGGAATTCAATTTTCCAACAATTTCGTAATTTTAGAGATGGAGGAAGATAATTTCGTCCCAATAATCCTTGAAGACCCTTCGCTACATACTCGTGCCATCATTGATGTTCATGATGGTAAACTCACTTTACGAGTAGGATCCGAGAGCTGACCTTCGACATTAAGGATTCTATGAGACATTCTTCTCCTGCGGTCGCCTGTGATATTTAGTTGAAGAAGTTGATGAATTTGTTGACTACATAGATGGTCGCATTGAAGAGTATCTATTAAACGAATTCATGAATAATGATAACAACATAATATATGATCACCAAGAAATTGAGATGGTTGGAGTCAGGTCCTTTATCCTCGTCGATGAAATTGAACCTATTGAGCTTCAGAGGCCGAAACAAGCTAAAACCATCGACCAAAGAGCCTCCTACCTTAGAACCGAAAGATCTCCCGAGTCACTTGAATATGCCTTCCTTCGCGGGAGGACCAACTCCCGTCATCATAAGCTCTTCGCTAACCACTATTCGTGAAGAGAAGCTCTTAGAAGTTTTAAAAGAGTATAAAGGGTGATTGCGTGGAGTGTTGCCGACATTAAGGAATCGATTCTACATTCTCAGACTCACAAAATCCTCATGGAGGAAGATTACAAATCAACCGCTCAACCGCAGGCGGGTTAACCCTAACATCAAAGAGGTAGTAAAAAAGAGGTCATTAAGCTTACGGATGCGTGTCTCATCTACCCCATATCGAGCAGCCCATGGGTCACCCGGTCCAAGTGGTCCCAAAAGGAGGGATGACGGTTGTAAAAATGAGAAGGGTGAGTTGGTGCCGCAAAGAACTTATCGGATGGCGTGTATGTATTGACTACGAAAATTGAATGATGCCACCCGGAAGATCATTTTCCTCTCGCTTATTGACCAAATGCTTGAAAGGTTAGCAGGCACTAATACTACTGCTTCCTCGATGGATTTTCGTGATACTTCCAATTCCTATTGCTCCTCAAGATCGTGGAGAAAACTACATTTACATGTCTCATTTAACGCTCGCCTACAAGCGAATGCCCTTCGGTTATGTAACGCACCAACCTTTCAACGATGTATGATGGCCATATTCCACGAGTTAATTGAGGACAACATGGAAGTCTTCATGGATGATTTCTGTTTGGAAATTCTTTCGACCTTTGTCTTTCCAACCTTAGGAAGATGTTGAAGTGATGCGAGAAACTAATTTAGTTTTAAATTGGGAAAAATGTCATTTCATGGTAAAAGAAGGAATTGTCTTAGGCATAAAGTCTCGGGAATGGAATTGAGGTCGATAGAGCAAAATCAAGCAATTTCCAAACTCCCTATCCTACTACCGTTAAAGCCATTCGCACTTTCTTGGTCATGCGAGTGTTTTATCGAAGGTTTATTAAAGATTTTTCGAAAATTGCCCGCCAATGACACAACTTCTTGTTAAGGATGCCCTTTGATTTTTCCGGAGAATGCAAGGAAGCATTTAACCGACTAAAGAAAGATCTCACTCAAGCACCTATAATGGTCACCCCGATTGGTCTCACCATTCGAAATCATTTGTGATGCTAGTGATTATGCTTGTCAACAAAGATTCGGCCAAAGGAAGGAAAAGCATTTTCAACCAATCTACTATGCTAGCAAAACCATGAATGTAGCACAAGAGAACTATACAACCATCGAAAGAACTTTTAGCCGTTGTTTTGCCTTCGACAAATTCGTGCAATATCTCGCTCTCTAAACTGTTGCCTTCACCGATCACTCCGCCTTACGCTATTTGTTTTCAAAACAAGGTGCTAAACCTCACCGATTAGCGGATCCTATTACTTCAAGAATTGACATTGAAATTCAAGATAAAAGGGTGAAAATCTAGCCGATCATCTATCACGCTTGGAGAACCCCGATCTTGAGAAGTCGATCACACCGATATTCGCGACTTTTCCCGAGGAACGGCTAATGGCGATTAAAGAAATTGAGCCATGGTATGTCGATTATGCTAACTACCCGTCTCCAAAGAGAGTTTTGCCAAATTACATGACCAAACAAGATAAAAGAAGTTCTTCACTACGCTAAAACATTACTCGATGAACCCTTCCTTTTCTCAGATATGTCCCGATCAAATCATTCGACGCTATGCGGGCGGGAGAGAGATTGATCGAGTTCTCAAAGAATGTCATCGGGACCATCCGAGGACATCACGGTGAATATCACAAGACGAAAGGTTTTCGACGCCGGATTCTATTGGCCTACTGTTTTCGAGACGTTAAGATTAGTTCAAATGTGTGATGCATGCCAACGATCGTGAAATATTTCACGACGGATGAGTCACCTCGTAACTATATCCAAGTCTGCGAAATATTTGACGTTGGGGAATAGACTTCATGGGACCCTTTCCATCTTCCTGGAGGAAATGAATACATTCTCGTAGCTATCGACTATGTATCCAAATGGGTAGAGGCTCAAGCCCTTAGAACTAATGATGCAAGGGTAGTTATTCACTTTCTTAAAAAGCTCTTCGCACGATTTGGGATTCCCAAAGCATTAATCGATGATAGAGGACTCACTTTGCAATGCTCAAATGGAAAAGTGATGAAGTATGGCGTCTCATAGATTTTCTAATGCATATCATCCTCGACAAATGGACAAGTAGAAAACACAAACAGGGCATTAAAGCGGATATTTGAAAAACGGTCCACCAAAATAGGAAAGATTGGGCATTCAAACCGGATGAGGCACTTGGGCATTTAGAATCACATAAAACACCTATCGACAACCCTTTTCACCGGTATACTTAAAAGCTTGCCACGACCCTATCGAACTTGAGCAGAAGCATATTGGGCCCTTAAGGCCTGTAATATGGATTATTCAATCGTGGTCAAATCGGTTCTTACAACTTCAAGAATTGGATGAACCGAGGTGGAAGCATACGAATCATCAATCACTTACAAAGAAAGGGCAAAAGATGGCATGATCAACGAATAAAGAATCCTAAAGAGTTTTGGAAGGGATAAGGTGCTCTTGTATAATTCAAGACTAAGATTATTCCTGTGAAAACTCAAATCCAGTGGTATGGACCCTTTCTAAAAAAAAAGATGAGCAATGGGGCGGTGGTGCTACTAGACAACGATGGAAGAGAATTCACCGTTAATGGGCAATGGGTGAAGCATTATCAATTGGATGATATTGAAATGGTGAATGATGAGGATATTGTTTTAGAAGAAGAGGGCGGTAATGAGAAACGTAGGAGCACGACTACGAGTCTAGCTACAAGACTCTTAAATAAAGAAAAGCGCTCAGGGAGGCAACCCATGCTTAATTGTTTGCTTGTTAGTGTCATATATCTTTTATTAATTGTTTATCCTCATGTTTAAATTTGTAAAATGCTTTATTTTGTTTTAACCTCGTTTAATTGCATGTAAAGGTATTTTACATAAAGGATAAGTGTAGGAGGATTACAATACGCTTTCAAAAGAAACGTAAACACGAGAATAACAATTAACTAAAAGATATTTATGTTTGTTTGTTCGAGTCAAATGCTTGTATCGAGTCATAATGGATGTTTTGCGTAAATTTTTCCGCATTCTAAAGATGTCAATTTTCCGTAATTTTTCTTAAAATCGCACCGCTTTTGTCGAGGATAACTGACGCGCCAGGAAGGAGTAAAACATCAAATTACTTTTTCTCTTTCGAGCTACTTATAAATTTTTGGAATTTTCTGTGTCTTAATTTTCTTAGAAATTCTCAAACATCCATTCCACAAGCATTATATCCTAGTTTAAATCGAGTGTTATATATATTATTACCACGATTTTACGCGAAGGTTTCGCTTGTTTTCTTCAAGTGCGGAGTTTAGTTTGTCGAAGAAGTTACATAAGATTGGAAGGAGCTTTTCACTAATAATTCTTCTTGAAAAGGATTTAACCATCACTTTACACGATCCTACCAAGCTAATCGTGGAGTACTAGTTTCTTTCGCTTTTGATTACCTCTTTATCATAACTTTGATATTTTGGGAACATTGGGGACAATGTTCGGTTTAAGTGTAGGGAGGGAAAATAAAACGAACTTTGAAACTATGCTTATCCTTGAATATTTGCTTTGTCCAAATTTGATTGTGTAATAAACCATGAGGAAATGTCGGTTAGTGGTAATTTTGGCACCAAATTTAAAATTTTTATGACATATAGGAGTGGGCCATTAGTCTTAACAAAAGCGCCTCATGGATAGGAAGTTGCATGACTAGCACAAAACCCTTTACCACCCAAATTCCACCCAAATGCGAGGATCGCCTTAGATTAGTAGGAATTAAAATCATTCATCTTCAATGCTTAGAGTGTGAACCAGTAGTATATTAGCTTCTAGAACTTGTTTTGTGATGCATTCGAGATCGCATGAGGGTACACTTGTGTAGTTAGGAATAACTAAATGATAAGAGGCATTAGGATAACCCTGTTCGATACACGTAATATAATTACTTCTTCCACATCGGTTGAGTAACTCCCCACACCCTTTGCGTTGTACTCATCTTTAGTACACGATACCCTAGTTAACCCTCGTAGCCTATCCTTTCGCGGTTCTCGTGATGTTTCGGTTTTCCGGAATATCAATGAAGAGCATTGTTTACACCCCACCCCAAAATATACACCCAAATCGCTTTAGCCTACCCTTATGCACCACTTTAGTGCAAATGTTTGTTATCACCCCAAACCCTTAGTTCAATTATTTAGTTGCTTGCATAAGTTGCTAAGTCGAGTCATATCCTTTGTATACGCTTTGGGACGATTGGGATTCATGGGAAAAGTTAAAGTTTATGAAATGACGGAAGGGAACGTTAAAATTCAAATTCCTTTGTTTGCATAATAATGTACCCCAAGTGTTTTGATCTTTTCAAATCGGGTCAAATTAGTGCTAGAGTAATAAAAACTCAAGTGTAGGGATATGCCCGAACCTTAGTATTTTGATGTTATCGTAGAGGATGGTAGAGTAAAAGTGTATGAAAAAAAATAGAGTGTGAAAAAAAAGTGTGAAAAAAATAGAGTGTGGAAAAAAAATTAGTGTTAGAGTAATAAAACTCAAGTGTAGGGATAACGCTACACGCCGTTTCGGGGTCAAGGAAACTTCCTTTTCTTCGAGCAAGTTTTATAACACCCAGGCGGTGAACCTAATCGCTGTAGTGTAGTAATTAGGGTAAGCCACCGCATTGATATCGTTCTCTGGGAATAGGAATGCTAGTAAGGAGTTACTACGCTTAAGGTTGAGGTTGAAGAAGATTATTTTTGTATTTTTATATTTTATGAAATTGAAAGGTACGAATCTCGGCATTGGATTCGGGGGTTGGTATTTCACCGATTACTCTACTATTATCTAATTATCTAAACTAAGGTTGTGGGAGTCTATGTCTAATTAATGTGTGCTCGTGATGATAAGTTTAAAGATGTGTTTACTTAGGTTTTACTACTCCTTAATTATCTCCTATTGATGGTTGAGTTGTCACGTCCTTATTCTTAGTTGCGTTGTGTGTCTAAAGTTGTAGGGTATGCATTTCTCCCTAACTCTTCGAACTTACCAAAGGGTCTCGCCTACAAAACCCACTAGGATGATAAACTCTTACTCTAAGGCACTCTTTGGATGATTTAGCCTACAACTACTCGTGTAATCATATTCTAAGGTTCACAAAGATGAATCAAGCATTACACACAACGAATGACCTATCGTGATTACTAGATCATTAGTCAACCAAGATAAGAAACAACCAATCAATAATCAATAATTAAGTTTCATATTCCTAAGCAAACACACAAGTAAATTAGCTTGACATGGAGAATATGCAAGCATACACACAAATAATCAAAGACATAATTGAATTGATGAAGTAAACACTTATCTTGATGTAAAATAGGGTTTAGAACCCTAAAATATTGTACAAGATACCCTTGGTTCAGCTTTTAGGTTTTACTCCAAAAGACTCTCCCTAAAACTGAAAAATTCGATTCTATATAAGATTACATATGCGACGGCCACCTTATGTTTCGTGGCGCCGTGTCGCCGCCGTCATTAGGGTTTCGCCTTGCCACGTTAACCTTGCGACAACGTCACCTTATGCCCGCGACGCCGTCCTCTTCAAATCGACCGTCTGGTCACATCTAGGCCGTCCCGAGTTACGACGGTCTACTCCTTTAAAGCCCGACGCCATCTCTTGAAAATATGAGTTTTGTCTTCCGACCGTCACAAAATCCCACGACGGCCGCATAGTTAAGCGATTGACGCCGCCTTCTTTCAAGCACTTTGAGTGTCTCGATTCGACTTTGGCCATTTTCTTCAGATATTCGCGCTTTTCGTCAAAATAAGTGCCATTCCAGATTTTGCCTTCAAGAGACCTAAAAGTGAAAAGGAACGATATTAAGCAATAACGGATACAAAAGTGATCAAATAAGGGCTAAACGACCCCTCAAAATGGTACCTTTAAAACCTTATCAAATATCCCTACACTTGTTATTTGCTTGTCCTCAAGCAAATGTGCTTTTAGCCAATTAATTTATAAGTTGTGGTCATGAAGCATTAATTCAAAACGGTCCACAACACATATAAGCCCAAGAAAGTCATAACAAGCACTGAATTACATACTAGCACCTCACATGGGGTGTTTGGATACTCACATCTCTCTCGGTGTATATATGAAATATAACAAATAGGAAATGGAAGATAAACACTCATTAACCGTCCTAGTACATAGATTACCATAGGCTTGAGAATAGATCAAACCTCCATCGCTTACGTAAGCACCTAGGAAAGACAATCAAAGAGGTCTTTTAAAGGGTTGTAACGTTAGGCTTACTAGGAAACAAAGGGTTTGGTGGGTAGGCTTTTAGTGGTGGCAAGTCAAAATCTCTATGTTACAAGCATACTAAGAGTGTAAGCCATAAGCCAAGACTCGACACTCTAAAACTCTAGGTAATGGAAATAAACAAACATAAATTTAAAAGATAGATGTAGGATGGTAGCCCGCTTTTTTTTTTTTTTTTTTTTTTTTTTTTTTACTCTTCTTTTTTTTCTTTTTTTTTTTTTTTTTTTTTCATACACTTTTACTCTACCATCCTCTAAGGTAACATCAAAATGATAGGGATTTATAGGCACATCCTACACTTGAATTTTTATTTTTCTAACACTAATTTGACTTGAATTGAAAAGATCAAAACACTTGGGGTACATTATTATGCAAACAAAGAGAATTTGAATTTAACGCTCCCTTCCGTCATTTCATAAACTTTAACTTTTCCATGAATCCTAATCGTCCCAAAATCAGTACAAGGATATGACTCGACTTAGCAACTCATGCAAGCAACCGATAATTGAACTAAGGGTTTAGGGTGATAACAATAATTTGCACTAAAAGTGAGTGCATAAGGGGTAGGCTAAGGCGATTTGGGTGTATATTCGGGGGTGAGGTGTAAACAATGTTTTCATTGATATTCCGGAAAACCGAAACATCACGAGAACCGCGAAAGGATAGGCTCGAGGGGTTAACTAGGTATCGTGTACTAAAGATGAGTACAACGCAGGGTGTGGGGAATTACTCAACCGATGTGGAAGAAGTAATTATATTACTGGTATCAAACAAGGGTTTATCCTAATGCCTCTTATCATTTAGTTATTCCTAACTACACAAGTGTATCCTCACTTATGATCTCTCGAACGCATCACAAAACAAGTTCTAGAATCTAATATACTACCGGTTCACACTCTAAGCATTGAAGATGAATGCTTTTAATTCCTACTAATCTAAGTGGCGATCCTCACATTTTGGGTGCAATTGGGTGGTAAAGGGTTTTGTGCTAGTCATATAACTTCCTATCCGTGAGACGCTTTTGTTAAGACTAATGGCCCACTATATGTCATGAAAATTTCAAATTTGGTGCCAAAATTACCCTAACCGACATTTTATCATGGTTTATTACACAAATGCACTTGGACAAAGCAAATAATCAAGGATAAGCATAGTTTCAAAGTTCCCGCTTTATTTTCCTCCCTATACTTAAACCGAACATTGTCCCCAATGTTCCCCGAAGTATCAAAGTTATGATAATGGAAGGTAATTAAAACGAAAGAAACTAATACTCCCGATTAGCTCGGTAGGATCCGTAAAGTGGTGGTTAAGTCCTTTCCAAGAAGAATTATTGCGTGAAAAGCTCCTTCCAATCTTATGTAACTTCTTCTCGACAAACTAAACCCGCACACTTGAAGAAAACAAACGAAACCTTCGTGTAAAATCAGCGATAATAATATATATAAGACTCGATTTAAACTAGGATATAATGCTTGTGGAATGGATGTTTCAAATTTCTAAGAAAATTAAGACCGGAAAATTCCAAAAATTTATAAGTAGCTCGTAAAACGAGAAAAGTAATCGATGTTTTACTCCTTCCCGACACCGTCGTTGCAATCTTGACGCCGTCAGTTATCCTCGACAAAAGCGGTCTCGCGATTTTACGGGAAAAATTTCGGAAAATTTACGCCTTTAGAACTGGAAAAATTTCGCAAAACATACATTATGACTCGATACAAGCATTTGACTCGAACAAACAAACATATATATCTTTTAGTTAATTGTTATTCTCATGTTTACGTTTCTTTTGAAAGCGCGTGTAATCCTCCCTACACTTATCCCTTATGTAAAATACCTTTATATGCAATTAAGACGAGGTTAAAAACAAAATAAAGCATTTTACAAAATTAAACATGAGGATAAACAATTAATAAAAGACATATGACACTAACAAGCAAACAATTAAGCATGGGTTGCCTCCCACGAAGCGCTTTTCTTTATTTAAGAGTCTTGTAGCTAGACTCGTAGTCGTGCTCCTACGTTTTCCTTCTCTTAGAGGCCCATTCTATTATCTCAACTCTATTCTTATCACGAATATATTCAGGGCCCAATTCTAAACAAGCGGTATAGCGAACCTTGTCTTCCGAATCCACTTCAAAGGCGGAATGTCATTTACATCAAGATCATCAATACCCTCAAACTTCTTATTTTGTAGGGCATTATATACTTAACACATTCGGTCCCAACCGAGAATGTGATTATTCCTTCCTCTTGATCATAAACCATCTTAGATTCCTCAATAAATGGTCTCCCAAGTATCACATCTCCTAAAACTCCATCAATAATGCCTTTAACATTTTCTAGGATCATGAAATCACACCTATATGTGAAGTTCCCTACAAAGACATATAATCCTTTAACCCTCCCGACATAGTTGCTCACCTTCCTAGGTAAAAGGGATCTCTCATAGGTCCTAATTTTCATTCATGATCCAATTGTAGTAAAGCCTAGACATTATGTTCATAGGTGCCTTATAATCTATGTAAGTGTGATCCATATATAAGTATCCAATCATGCACGGTATCTTGATATTTTAGGGTTACCACTTTTATGCATGGGTCGAAAGGTGGCCGTGGAAGTTAACTACATTACGGTGATAAGCGCTTTCCTCCTATTAGGGTATGAATCGAAATACTCCCTAAGTTCTTCCTCTTCCTTACTACCTCCATAATCTCCAAACCTTATAATCTCCTTCTACAATTTCATCTTCCGAGTCACTGAGGTCTAATCACTCTCTAGGGTACCAAAGGATTCTCAAGGGCTTTTTCCAAAGGCACTTTCAAGAATTCTATTCGCTTTCTTAAGTTCTCCAATTTCACTAACAATGCGAGCTCGGAGTTGGTTGGCAAAAGTTGGATCGAGTGGTGGGTATTTGTTTGATGGGAATTGTTGTTTGGTGGGTTATCAAGTGGTGGTTGGTTATCACTTCCATGATGAAAAGTGATGGGTGTTACACGAACAAAGGTCACGTAGGCGGGGATAGACTACGAGAAAGCTAAAATGAGAAAAATTTACTTGATAGGAATCAAGCAAAGAACCTAAACGAGGTGGACTACTCACTAGCTATTCTATTCCGGCAATAGCGCCCTAAAACTTGATAACGCTACACGCATCGTTCGGGGTCAAGGAAACTTCCTTTTCTTGAGCAAGTTTTATAACACCCCAAAGGAACCCAATCGTTGTAGTGTAGTAATTAGGGTAAGCCACGGGTATTGATATCGTTCTCTCAGGGAATAGGAATGCTAGTAAGGAGTTACTACGCTAAGGTTGAGGTTGAAGAAGATTATTTTTTGTATTTTTATATTTTATGAAATTGAAAGGTCACGAATCTCGGGTATTGGATTTGGGGGTTGGTATTTCACCGATTACTCTACTATTATCTAATTATCTAAACTAAGGTTGTGGAAGTCTATGTCTAATTAATGTGTGCTCGTATGATAGTTTAAAGATGTGTTTACTTAGGTTTTACTACTCCTTAATTATCTCCTATTGATGGTTGAGTTGTCACGTCCTTATTCTTAGTTGCGTTGTGTGTCTAAAGTTGTAGGGTATCGTTTCTCCCTAACTCTTCGAACTTACCAAAGGGTCTCGCCTACAAAACCCACTAGGATGATAAACTCTTACTCTAAGGCACTCTTTGGATGATTTAGCCTACAACTACTCGTAATCATATTCTAAGGTTCACAAAGATGAATCAAGCATTACACACAACGAATGACCTATCGCATTACTAGATCATTAGTCAACTAAGATAAGAAACAACCAATCAATAATCAATAATTAAGTTTCATATTCCTAAGCAAACACACAAGTAAATTAGCCTGACATGGAGAACATGCAAGCATACACAAATAATCAAAGACATAATTGAATTGATAAAGTAAATACTTATCTTGATGTAAAATAGGTTTAGAACCCTAAAATACTGTATAAGTTACCCTTGGTTCGGTTTTAGGTTTTACCGCAAAAGACTCTCCCTAAAACCGAAAAATTCGGATTCTATATATAAGATTACATATCGCGGCGCGCACCTTATGTTTAAATGGCGTCGTGTCGCCGTCATTAGGGTTTCGTCTTGGCCACGTTAACCTTGCGACGGCGTCACCTTACTGCCCGTGACGTCCTCTTCGACCGGCCGTCTGGTCACATCTAGGTCCGTCTGAATTGCGACGGTCTACTCCTTTAAAGCCCGACCGCCTCTTGAAAATATGAGTTTTGTCTTCCGACCCGTCACAAAATCCTCGACGGCGTCGCGCTTAGCGATGGCTGCCGCCTTCTATTTTCAAGACTTTGAGTGTCTCGATTACGACTTTGGCCCTTTTCTTCGTATATCCGCGCCTTTTCGTCCAAATAAGTGCCATTCCAAAGATTTTGCCTTCAAGAGACCTAAAAGTGAAAAGGAACGATATTAAGCAATAACGGATACAAAAGTGATCAAATAAGGGCTAAACGACCCTCAAATGGTACCTTTAAAACCTTATCGTAGTCTCTTATGCCACGCCCAATTGATAGTTTCATGGCTTTAACAAAGAGACAAGTTCCATCTTGAGAGTGTTGACATGTCTAACATATAAACATCATCTCCTCCTCGAGCTATCAACACTACTTCCTTGTTGGCATTAAAGATGGTACCTTGTTTGTCATTAAATTGCACAATGTACTTAGCATCACATAGTTGACCGACACCGATGAGATTGTATTTGAGACCATTGACATAAGCAATTCTAGAGAAAACTATTCCATTGTAGTTTCTTCAACCATAACCTTCATGGGACATGATGAGTTATCACCAAATACTACCTGGGTCCCGGTTCCTTTACATACTTGTGCAGATACTCTTCACACCACCATGCTTCTTGAGCAACCACTATCTAGATGCCAAATGGGATCCTCAGCGTGTCTCGCACAAGTAGTAAACTGAATTAGTTTCTCTTAGTGACCCACTTGCTAGTGGGCTTGGGTCTCAAGGTCTCTTTGAATTTTGCAATCGACTCATGGTCGATGGTTGAGTGCATTGTGATACCACTGTTTTGCATTTAGAGACCGAGGAAGACTCAATTTTGGGTTGTTTTGTACTTCTCCTTGCATGAATGATATTGTCATGTTGGGATGTTTCATGAGTCGGATTTCCACATATATCACAAAGATGTGTTCATGAGATAGTCATCCCGATGATGATCATTAAACCCACAGTGAGGCAAAGAGGAAAAGGTTTTGCTCTATTCTTGAGAGTCGTTTGGAGGATGAAGCATACCGATGACCAACTTTGGTATAGTTTGCTTTATCGACAGAGCTTACATAACTGCAAGTGGTCTCATAGCTTCGTGATCATCCTTATTGCGGATCATGCAATAAAGGATTCTATAGCGCTTGTCGATGGTATGACTAGTGTAATGACACACCACACTTCCGATTGGGTTTGTTTGTGGATTTTGATTTGATGAGCTAGATGAGGCGACTTGGTTTCCTTGATTGAATCGGGGCTTTTTCGATGGAATCCATCTTTTACGTCGACTTCCTCACAAGCTCGAAGAAGGTCGAATTTGGTCGGCCGGTGAGACGATGAGGATGTTGAAGTCTCAATAGGAGTAGACTCTTGTTGGATGTGTTTTGTTTGTCTTTGCAGGATGGTTCTACCAAGTCCGCACCTTTCTTTTGGTGAGTGAGGATTGAATTTTAGAGGAGTAAGCTCGAGCTTGATCAAGACCTCAAGAGGTTTCAGGGGTGGGCGGTGTTTGGATTGCGCTTGACTCGAGATGTGTTCGGACCACCGGTCACATCGTGGAGTCCTAGCATGCTCTTAAGAGCTTGGCTCTCATGCTCAAGAATCATTCCGCAGTCGAAATTTGGAAGCTTACTCTCGTGATTAACCTGCTCAATCCAATCACTCGAATTTGAGTTGTCAACATGTTGGTAATCATACCTCCCGACACAAATGGTTTTGAACTTTGGTCTTTGTTGCAGAGTCGGAGATGATCTTCACCTATGACTCTCTTTTGCTATCTGGGAGCACCCATCGCATCAAATACCCTAGGATTCTTAGCGATCCAACTATCAAGAATATCTTGTTCCTTTTAAGTTCATCTTGAAGAGCCCGATTTCTCTTAACTAGTTTCGTGTTTTGAATTTGCAAAGTGACACCTCAAGCTTGGCTTATTTTAAAATAAGCGCTCATCTCTACACTTGTTTAATTCAAAACTTAGCTTGTTGTATTTTGAAAAGAGATTTAATCTTTGCTCTTCTACGAACTTAAGGTCAACATTAAGATAATTCATATAAGATCGCCAATCGAGTCATCATCCATAGAAAGTAAGATGTTTACCTTCTTCATAGTGATGTTAACCCATTCCCGCTTCTCGCATGATTCTTTCCAACAGCCTAGCTTGTCCTCTTACGAGAGGGCCATCGCACCGACATGCACCATTACATCATCTCGATGACACCGGATCTTCATCCCGATCGAAGGTCTCAAAGAACAAGGCCTTTGTTTTACCCCCGCATGCATTGAACATTTTTGTTGTTTCGAGGGTGGCCTCGAGCAACGCAAGCTTAGCTTGACTTTCTTATACTTGGCTTCAAAATCAGCTTTTGTTTTGACTGATTTGTTTTAAAGTTTTGATGAGACCGATAGATTTTTGGTTGAAAGTTGCTAAAGCCTCGAGGACCGATTTGACCACGATGGTTTATAGGAGGTTCAAATTGTTTTGAAAATGCCTTTTGCAAAATGACCTCTTTTGTGACACTTAAAGCATTCAAAGTGTCCTCATTTGCTTTGGCATTTAAAAACCTTTGTTTCTTTTTATAAACCTTGAGAGTTAGCAAGGAGTGCCCTTTCACGAAATTCGGTGTTCGTGTCATTTAGGTACTCCTCACTTGATCTCTCATCGGGCTCATCATCGAATTTGCAAAATCTTGAACAACATTGTTAGAATAGAAAGCTTGATATTGGTGATGAGGTGGTGGTCGGGACTTTTGACTTCTGAGACTTTTTAAGTCGGTATCGTCAATTGATGAGGTTTTCCTCATAGACAAATTTCCATAAATTTCGTGAAGCTCAAGATTTTGGATATGATTAGCATTCCTAAGTCCCCAGAGAAATTCAACCACTTCTCGTGGAGATCATGACAAAACCAACATTGATTTCATGTTTGGACAACTTAACACCATCATTTGATAGTTCATTTAAAAGAGTTTTGTACCGTGTAAGTTTGAGAGAGAGTTTCGAGTCCTTAGCCCCGAAGGTGTTATACCAAGTTTCGTGTCCATTATCCTGCTTTCCTTGGTATCGATGGTCCTTCATGACTATGAACTAGGTCATCCCAGTTTGCTTAGGCGCATTACGACTTATATCGCACTCCATAATATCGCGGGAAGACAAGATATTATGATACTTTGAGTCTTTGGTCCCGTTGACCACTCTCCTTTCATCCTCAGGTCCACCGAGCTCGTGTTTGGGCAACCCTTCAAGAGTCTTTGGGACAAATGGACCTTCATTTATACACTTGATATAATAAGGTTCCATCCCAATCAAATAGCAAAGCATTCACTTTTTCCATTTGTTGAATTTGCCAACTTCAAGTCTAGGGCAACAATTGAATAAGCTCCACCCTTTTATCGACTAGTCGGGGTACATCAATTTCATCTATTTAGGATCCTAATTTAAAACTTTAGAGCGCCTAAAAACGAGTTTTATAATTAGCCTTGCTCGATACCACTTGTTGTTCCCGCTCACTATTGTTTAAAAGCAGTTTAAGTATATAAAAAGCAGTTAAGAGTGAACTATGACCGAAATTAACATAAGTAAAACACACAAAGTAATTTTCAACATCATATTCTTATTAGAAATAAATCAACAAAGAATACGCCACCCAAGTACTTGCGAATAGTACTTGGGATTGAAATGACAAAGTTTGGTGACTCTCTCTAAGCTCGTGCTAAGTCCGAGAACAACTCTTAGAGCTCACCGAGCTATCTCGAACTAAGTTGTATTTGGAGAAGTGAAAAGATGGCTCATGTATGTGTGTTTTACAATTCACAAGCTTAATCTTTTCACTCCATCTCTTATGCTATTTATACATGTATGATATTTGACTCTTTCCTAAGTGACAACCGACATCATCTGTGTAAGACAAAATAATCGATATATTTTGTCTCTGTTTATAAAGACTATTCTAGGCAAGAGACAAGACTACTTTCCTATATTCGGTGATGACACCGAGCACGATCTTTGCTATTCGTGGAAAGTTGACTTTGGTTGATAAGGACTTAATCTTATCTCGATTCAACCTTTTCCCGCCTGTCCCGCTCTTTCTTCTTCGCCTTTACATCCTTCGCCTTCTACTTGATTTGTCTTCGTAAGAAGTTGGAGAGAGTCTTAGGGATTCGAGCGAGTTATTGTCATTACTCACCCAATCCATCATCTTCTTCTTGACTAAGTCTTCACCCTTTAAGTTCCGCCTCATCGAGTGGAGAGACTTCTTCTTCGCCTGTCGAAAGTATCCTCGAGATGACTCACCGAGAGACTATGCACTCGGTGACTGTTAGTGTTTAACGACTAAACACTTGGGCTATTTTCTATTCAAATCCTAGATTAAGGGTTCGGTATTTATCGAACCCAACAAGAAATCCAATGTGGTTGTTTGTTATTTTCTTACTTAGATTATTTGATTTGATGATTGACATTGCATTTGGGTTTTCTCGGTAGGCTTTCAAAACAAGTTTGGGGATGAGCAATGAGTACACTTTTGTTATATTCTACATGATGGCGGAAATTGGACAAGACATCCGCTATAGTACATCAAGTAAAATGACTTTTCTACCTCAACAAGAATATGATAACGGGTTTTCTCGGAGTATAACGGAATGTTGACAACGCGTTATTGGTCAAGGGACAAGTTTGGCATATAAAGCCCATGTTTTGGACCTCCGGCGATGATAATGCCCAGTTTTGTCCCAACGAGAAGCTGATTGACAAGTTTAGGGACCAACCGTGTATTTTAGTCTAAAAACTATCATAAATAAATCATTTCACAAAATCTAGCAACCACCTTTGATAGCTTACGTCTAAGTTCACTTCTTTTCGTTTTACTTTCGTAGCTCTACGCACCACGGCCACCAAAATCATTAGACCACACACTGTAGACAAAAAAAATGAGCACTTTACAAAATGGTTTATCGAAAGGGTTAGTCAGCAACCACCGATAATTTAGATATTTATAAACGACATAAACCACCTTCTTTCGAACTCTGTAAGACTACTCTTCAATAGAAACAATAAACCAAAACAGTATATCACAAAACAAAATAAAAGTTGAGAAGTTATTACCTGAGAACACAAAGACACCTCTAACATCCAAAATCCTTATAAAACCTATTCGCATATCTATACAACTGGAAAAAAAAAGTATGTAAATGTAACAAACCTTATACTAAAAGATGAATACAAAGAATGATGTTATCAGAAGAAATAAGGAGCAAATGACTAATGAGTGAGGTTTTGTAGAGTGCTTGGGAGTTGAGAGAATAGTGGGTGGGAATTAATGAGAGTGGGTGAAACTTGAAAGTAGCTAGTTTTCTTTGCGTCTTTGTGCATGCAAAACAACTAAACAAGATAGCATTGGTCAACATTTGGTCAGTACATATGTAGCTTATTTTCTACTTTTTCAAATCTTTGCTTAGTTGTCAATTTTTTAAGACTACACTTGTGTACACGTGGCCTTTTCTTAGGCATCAACAGTAAAAAAGCACTCTCGTTTATATTATAGGTAGAAACCATTGAATTTGCATCACTAAAAATTTAGTGTCAAAGTTGAGAGTATTTGAAAGGTTACTTGTAGAAAAAAAACATTTGTTTCTGTTTTAATATGATTACTAAAACTAAACAATGTTATTAAGATGTTAAGCCAATTTTAGTTTTAATGTGAAAGATAAAGTTAAATTAATGTTGCGTTGTTACAACATATTGTTGATTTACTTTACTTAACCTCATCTCACCCCCAACATATTGTTGGTTTTTCATAGTAGTCTGTGGTATTTGTAATGCTTCAAGGCAACTTTTACTATAAAATGATGTTTACATGTGTATTTCTAGGATGCTCATAATTGTTTGATTTTTTTAGTTATGAATATTATTTACACTTGATAATTATTTTGTCGTTGATTTATCAACCAATTGTGGTTCATTAGGAAAGTTTTATTTTAGATGTGAGTGTATATATTTTCCTAACAAATAAACTTCCGCTTGGTTAGCGTAATCCTCGAATTCTAAAAGAATTAGAATCTAACTCGCTTCCATAACGTGTTTGGTTGAAAGAATTCATGAATATGATAATAATAATAATAATAATAATAATAATAATAATAATAATAATAATAATAATAATATTATTATTATTATAAAGCGGATCCGAAAGTTCTCCGTTACTCAAGATATTGGAAGCGTCGTCCACTCATATTTTTAGTAGGATTTACTTTGCAATAGTTAGAGGAGTTTGAGCTGTGATAGTATCTCCCTTCCCACTAATTTGTTGTAAATCTTATGATTTTTAATAAAGTGTTGGTATAATAAAAAATAATAATAGTAATAATAATAATAATAATAATAATAATAATAATAATAATAATAATAATAATAATAATAATAATAATAATAATAATAATAATAATAATAAATATTAATAATAGTAATAATATCTCGGTCTCTATTAATTGCTTGTAAATCCTATGAGTTTCTAATAAAGTGATGTTATAATAATAATAATAATAATAATAATTATTATTATTATTATTATTATTATTATTATTATTATTATTATTATTATTATACTCTATTATTTATAACAAAATATTGTTTTTGTGATCAATATTACATATAATTAAACATTAAAATATTTTAATATATTAATTTATACTATATTTAATAGTTTTATTAAAATAAATTTGTTTAACTAATATTATTTATTAAATTAAAATTAAATATATATATTTTTAATTATTTAATATATTAACTTATATAAATTTACATAAAAGTTATTATTATTGTCAACACATTATTAATATATTTATTAATGATATTCGTTTTAACAAAATTAGATACTAATATATTTCTTAATATTTTAATATAAGGATTTATTTTTTAAATTTTATTCTATTTCCCTCCAACGAAACACGCGTCAACTTTCTTTAGTTTCAGTTTATTCAAATTCCAAATCGTGTAGATTTCAGTTCGTTAACATTCAAATTCCTTCATATATTCAAAGCCTTCAGAAATATTTTAGTCTTAAAACATTTGGCGAACTAAATTGGGCGTTGGTATTAATTAATAATTTTGTAAAACATGTAAAACTTCAATGTGAAGAAGTGAAAAAAAAAAAAAAAAAAAAAAACCTTAGAATAATGAAATATTATATTTGTCGAGAAGTGCAGGTATGAATACGAGCCTTACTGTGTATCTTGATTATTTGGATTGTTTTTATGTTAATTCTTATAGCATGAAATGGGTGTTTTCATATTTGCTCATACGTCAAACCGCATATGTAATTATTGAAATAATTGTTGAAGATTCAAATAACTTGGAATTTAACAATTAAAAAACTATATGTATAGATATTGTTATGAAAGTTATCAGCATCCAGCTAGTAATATAAAAACATAAAACGATGGCTAGGGAAAAGGTTTTTGGATTTTACATCTATGAAAGCAAAGTTAGCAAGTGTGATTCTTTTTTTAAGAAAGTCATTTTATAACTTTAATTCGATCATTGTCAATCATATACTTTAATTATATCAGTTAAATTCACTGTACTACAATATCAGTTGAATTTTCATCAATACAAATTCACTGTCAAAGTTTAGAGTCTATTTTTAAACATTACATATCGAAAATAACATAAGTGTTTATAATCCTAACTATTGACAGATGGATATGACACAAGTCCGATTGTATGGGCTCGATTCCATTAAGGTTTATTGTTAAAATTTATTATGTTTTATGTACTTTATATATATATAGTTGTTTAATAATAGATTATAACCTACGGGTTTAGATCGTTCAATTAAGAAACTTTAGTAAAACCGAAGTTATCAAAGTTTGCTTTTCATTGAAAACAAATTTTCGACTCCATCTCTACAAGTCTGCATATACTTATCATGAAACCAAAATATAATCATACTAAAGCTTTCCTCAAAAGTTGGCGTATGTTACTGAAACATAATGCATATGTTTTGCATGTATTTGGTATGCCATTCAAAATAATCCCATACTAACAAAACAAAGCTTGAGAACATTTAAAAATTATAACTACAACTCTACAAGGCTTTTTTATTCTACTTTAATTACTCCGTATTACTTTAGTAATACTAACATGGAATCTAAAAAAGTATAGATGTCAACTTATGTTGTAAAGCGTGACCATTAACGAATTAAAAAGAATATCGAAAGCAAATTGCAAATTTAAAAAGGTTTTACTAAACATGTTCAACATTATACATTGTTTTTGCCACTTGAAATTTACTTTAATGACCCCTTTCGTATCTTTTGTTTTCATCATTACAAATTACAATCCGCCAACTTTGACTAACGAAGCCTACAAGCAAATCTATTTGCTTACTCTACTCAATATAAAAATGACCGAGTGAGATGTAATCCGTGGTTATATATATTTTACGATAAAATATTTACTCCGTACAAGATGAAATACATATTAAGAAAATCATTTACTTTGATTTAGTGGTATGTGATTTCTCACCAACCTATAAGTTATGGATTCAATCATCGTTAAGATCACTTCCCGCACAAAGCGCCAAATACCAAATACGCAGCTTTTGTATATCTTGATCCTTAAACCAGATGCAATGATAGTTGATATAACTGCCACTCTGGTTTGATAGTTCTAAAAGTAGTGTTTAAATATTCAGAATAAATTATTACAAATATAAATTTCAGAAGATTCATTTGAACTTAGTAAAATTCAATGTATATGATAAAAGTTAGGACTTTAAATTTGTATTATTGTAGGTTTGTAACATCTATTTTAATACTAAAATTTAATGTGTCATTAGTGTATATTATAATGCAATCAGTGTAGTGTAGTATTTAATTATATGAATTACTAAATATAGTAACATGTGTAAGCTTAAAATTTTAAGCTTTCTATTGATAAAGTCTCAAATGCATTATAAATAGTTATAGATGATAGATTAGAGATTAGAGGCTATAGATATTGTGAGATAGGTAGTATGGGTTGTGAAAAAAATTGCGGTTTAAAAAAATTAATAAATATTAAAGATATGTTTGGCAAAAGTAATTGTTGCTGTAGATTAAGATGATGAAAATAGATTATTTTTATAAGCTACATAAAATAATTTTTGATTTTTGAAATATAAAGATTTTTTTTTTTTAATTTTAATAGTCTTTTATAAGTTTGGGCTAACAACTGAAACTTATACTTTTATTAGTTGATAAGGATTTAAAACGTACACTTTTAGGGGTCATTTAAGCCCTTAATCGCCTACTTTTATATCCGTTCTCGCTTAATTTCGTTCCTTTTCACTTTTAGGGTCTCTTGGAAGCAAAATGTTTGGAATGATGCATATTTGGACGAAAAGGAGTGAATATATGAAGAAAATGGCTAAGTCAAGATCGAAGACACTCAAGTCATTGAAATTGAACTTGACGGCGTCCCAATCAAAGGCGACGCCGTCCCTCTATACGAATTAAAATCTCGACGGCTCAAGAGACTTTTTGCTAAAATACACCGACGGCGTCGAGCTGAAGAGGAAGGCGTCACTAAGACTTTTCATCTCGACGGCCTAGATCCGAATCGATGACGTCCTCTTCAAGCCCGACGGCGTCACAACTACAACGTGACGCCGTCCCAACGATTACTTGGCCAAGACGAAAACCCTAATGACGGCGATCTGACGGCGTCCCACCTATAAGGCGACGCCGTCGCAAGTGTAAAATTATATATAGAAATCAAATTTTCAGAATTTTAGAGGTAGACTTGTGGAGTAAAAACCCTAAACGTTTGTAGTCCGACTTGGACAATATCTTAGGGTTCTCAAACCCTATTTTACATCAAGATAAGTGTTTTACTTCATTGATTTCATTATGTCTTCCATTGAATGTGTGTATGCTTGCGTGTTTAACATGTCCGGCTAAATTTCTTGTGTGTTTCTTAGATCTATGAAACCTAGTTATTAATTATTGATTGGTTGTGTCTTATCTTAATTGTAATTGGCTTAGAAGTGCAATTAGGTTATCGTTGTGTTTAAATGCTTGAGTAATCTTTGTGAACCTTAGTTTATGAATCACTTAGCGGATTTCGTAGTCTAAACATCCAAAGATAACCCTTAAAGTTAGTTTATGAATCATAGAGAATTTCGTAGGCAATAACCTTAAGGTAGTCTCAAAGAGTTAGGGAAAAGGCACACCCTACGACCTTAGAAAACACAACGCGTTAAGAATAAGGACGTGACAATTCAACCACCAATAAAAGATAACTAGGGAGTAATAGTATCTAGGTAAACACATTTTTAATCATCATACGAGCACACATCAATAGACATAAGACTACCCATAGTTTAGATAATTAGATAGTAGAAGTAATCGGTAGAAGTACCACCCCCCAAATCCAAACCCCGAGATTTTACCCTTAGCTTTCTAAAAAATATAAAAAGATAAAAAGAATCTTCCTCAACCTCAACCTTAGCGTAGTACACTTCTTACTAGCATTCCTATTCCCCTAGAGAACGATATCAATACCCGAGGCTTACCCAATACTACACTACAACGATTAGGTTCACTGCCTAGGGTGTTGAAAAACTTGCTCGACGAAAAGGAAGTTCCTTTGACCCCGAACGCGCCTTGTACGCGCATCAAGTTTTTGGCGCCGCTGCCGGGAATAGAATAGCTAGTTAGATTTCTATCTCGTTTAGGTTCCCTTGCTTGATTCCTATCAAGTAAGATTTTTTCTCATTTTTAGCTTCCTTGTAGTCTATCCCCCTTCTTCGTGACTTTGTTAGTAATCCCATCACTTTTCATCATGGAAGGTGATAACCCGCCACCACATCCACCACTTCCCATCGACCCACCAATCATTGACCCGCCAAGAGGCCGTACTCTTGGTGAATACTCTAGACCAAGCCACCAAGGCTATAGGAACACCATTGAGCTCCCCGATCAAGCTCAAACTACGGCCCTGCGATCCGACACCATCCGGTTGGTGCAAAACGGATGTGCATTCCATGGACTTCGTTCAAGATCCTAATCAAGATCTCAAGGACTTCCTTAAAATCGTTGATTCCATCAACCTTGATGCTACCACACGGGAGACCACGCGCTTGCGTCTCTTCCAATTCTCTCTACGGAACCAAGCTAGTAATTGGCTTGAGCGAATTCCCGCAAGATCCATCTCAAGTTGGGATGATCTCACCACTCGTTTCCTTGCCCAATGTTTCCCACCGGGGAGAACTACTAAACTTAGGAATGAAATCTGGATGTTCCAACAACGTCAAGGTGAATATCTCTACAAGGCATGGACTCGATTCAAGGACTTGCTCCATAAAGTCCCTCATCACGGCATCGATCTTTGGCTTCAAGTCCAAATCTTTTACGATCATGTCAACTTCTCAACTAAGCAATCCATCGACCAAGCGGCCGGTGGCAAACTTAGTGATCTCACCGTGGAAGAATCATGGGGTATATGACAACGAAAGTTGGAATGACCCCCGTGAGTTGCCCAAAACCGTCAAGGCAATCTCCTTGCCTCCCATTGACTCACAAACTTCCAATCGTAGGATGCTCGAACTTGAAGATCAAGTCAAATTCCTAATGAGCTCCTACGAGAATCCTAAGTCTTCACACCAAGTGAGCAAAATCACTCTACCTTGTGAGTTATGTAGTGGTCCCCACGACACTCGTGATTGCACAAGACTCCCCGAACAAGCTTTTGCGGACTACGCCTCCACGCGTACCGACGGAGCGGGAGAGAAGTGGTACACTTTCAAGCCCGAGCAAAACAACTTAGGAAATTCCTACAACCCCTCATGGAGAAATCACCCTAACCTTAGGTGGAGCCAAAACTCAAACCCGCCCCAAAACTCATCTAGTCCACCCAATAGGTCCAACCCTCCAAATACCGGGAATTCCACTAGTCTCGAGGCAATGGTGTCTAGGTTTATGTCATCTCAAGAGGCTCGATTGACTAAGCTTGAAGCCGATTTCAAGCAACGACAAGGCGAGATGACAACCAAGCTCGACGCCCTCTTAAAAGCCTTCAATGACCGGGAAATTGGAGCACTCCCGAGTGACACTATAAAGAACCCAAAAGTAAATTCGATTTCATCGACTTCATGTTCTTGCTCACCTTGGGAGAGTGCATATCCATGCCCTTCACACCTAAAAGTTCACCCGGTCAACGCCATCAACACGGGTTCCAAGCGATCCCTCATGAGGTACCAAGGACCCGAACCGTTGGTCCAACCAACTCTTAAGAAAGCCATCAACCAAGAACCTAAACCTAATCTAGAAGAGGAGTACAAGGAACTCCACCAAGAGAAACTGGTTCTTGAAGTCTTGACTCACGCGCCTTATTATAATGCATTAAAAGAAAATATGAGAAAGAACTAAAATTAGGAGAACGTGGGTCCGCATTTGTGCAAAATAAGTTACCTAATAAGATAGATGATCCCGGGCTATTCATTCTTCCGTGTAGACTTGGAAATTCCAAATCTTTCGACACTTTAGCCGACTTAGGATCTAACATCAATCTTCTTCCGTTGTCCCTCCATAGAAGCCTTAACCTAGGTAAGATAGAACCAACAGAAACCATCTTAGGTCTAGCGGACGGAAGTATTGCATATCCGATAAGGATAATAAAAGACATGTTAGTACACGTAGGTCAATTGACTCTTTTGGCGGATTTCCATGTGCTAGACATGAATAAAGACCCGACATGCCCATTGTTAGTAGGAAGAGGATTCTTAGCTACCGCTAGTGCCATAATTGATTGTAAGATGTCTAAGATAGTGGTAGGAGAAGGGAGTGCTAGGTCAATTTATGATGTCAAGAAGCATATCTACTACAAAGAGGAAGAAAATACCCTACGAGATCATGTTGGATAGAAAACCATCTAGATATGGACCTTGGACTAATAATATTTTGTAGGTCCTCAACGACCTTTCTATCTAGAGGAGGCCTTCGTAAGTGACTCAACTTTCCATGAGCAACAATTGGCTAGGGACATTGAAGTGAACCCGTTCGAGGATGCCTTAGTGTTTAGGAAGATGACCGAGTTCCTAGGAACCTTGCCCGTTAATCTTAACATGAATAAGTGGAAAGTTGAGAGTGAGAAGCCTAAGCATAATTGGAATTGGGATAGACCACCTAGTGATGGAAATGGAGAATGGCACATTAGGATGACAATCTATGACCCCGATGGAGAAAAGTTTGAAAAGGCATACCGAACTAAGCGTACCACTAGGAATTTAAAAGATAAGTTTGATCCCTATGACATTCTTGAGGATAAACTTACTTACATAGGTACGTAGGAGCACGACTTCGAGTCTAGCTACAAGACTCATAAATAAAGAAAAGCGCTTCGTGGGAGGCAACCCATGCTTAATTGTTTGCTTGTTTGTGTGTCATATATCTTTTCATTATTGTATGTTCTCATGTTTGAATTTGTGAAAATGCTTTATTTTGTCTTTAACCTCGTCTTAATTACATATAAAGGTATTTTACAAAAAGATAAGTGTAGGGAGGATTACACACGTTTTTAAAAGAACGTGAACATGAGAACTACGATTATTGAAATTGATATATATGTGTGTTTGTTAGAGTCAAATGCTTGTATCGAGTCATAATGGATGTTTTGCAGGAATTTTTCCAGATTTTAAAGGTGTAATTTTTCCAGAATTTTTCCAGAAAACGCAGCAGACCAGTTTTCTTGTCAGATAACCTCGACGTCGAGATTAGAACTCGACGACGTCGGGAGGAGCGAAAACAACTTATAAAATTTTTCTCGTTTTCTGTGCTATTTATAAATTTTGGAAATTCTCAGGTCTTAATTTTCCAGAAAATCTGCAAACATCCATTCCACAAGCATTATATCCTAGTGTAGTTGAGTCATATATAGTTTTACCGCCGATTTTACGCGAAGGTTTCGTCTATTTTCTTAAAGTGTGCATGTTTTATTTATCAAGAAGAAGAAACATAATATTGGATGAAGCTTATCACGCATACATTCTTCTTGGGAAAGAATTTAACCACTACTTCACACGGATCCTACCGAGCTAATCAGGGGAGTACTAGTTTCTTTCTCTTTTAATTACCTTCCGTTATCATAACTTTGATACTTTCGGGGAACATTGGGGACAATGTTCAGTTTAAGTGTAGGAGGAGAATAAACGGAACTTTGAAACTATGCTTAT
The DNA here is from genome assembly GCA_022545495.1 of Chrysanthemum lavandulifolium. Lineage (NCBI taxonomy): Eukaryota > Viridiplantae > Streptophyta > Magnoliopsida > Asterales > Asteraceae > Chrysanthemum > Chrysanthemum lavandulifolium. The sequence continues at coordinate 93,658,081 of CM040241.1, forward strand.
CCTTGATTATTTGTCTTGTCCTATTTCATTTGTGTAATAAGCTATGAGAAATATTTGTTAGGGCAATTTTAGCACCAAATTTAAATTTTTTTTTATGACATGTACGAGTGGACTTTAGTCTTAATAAAGCGTCTCATGGATAGGAGTTATATGACTAGCACAAAAACCGTTTACCACTCAAATTCCACCCCAAAAATGTGAGGTTCGCCCTAGATCTATAGGAATTAAAGCATTCACCTTTAATGCTTCGAGAGTGTACCGGTAGTATAATAGATTCTAGAACTTGTTTTGTGATGCATTCCGAGATCGCTAGTGAGACTACACTTGTGTAGTTAGGAATAACTAAATGATAAGAGGCATTAGGATAACCCTTGTTTGATACCCGTATTATAATTACTTCTTCCACATCGGTTGAGTAATTACCCCACACCCTTGCGATGTACTCATCTTTAGTACACGATACCCCTAGTTAACCCCTCAGAGCCTATCCTTTTCGCGGTTCTCGTGATGTTTCGGTTTTCCGAATATCAATGAAGAGCATTGTTTACAATCCACCCCAAATGTACACCCAAATCGCCTTAGCCTACCTTGTATGCACTCACCTTTAGTGCATTATTGTTATCATACTAAACCCTTAGTTCAATTATCTAGTTACTTGCATGGTTGCTAAGTCGAGTCATATCTTTTGTACACAATTTGGGATGATTGGGACTCATGGGTAAAGTAAAATTTTATGGAGTGACGGAAAGAACGTTAAATTCAAATTCCCTTTATTTACGTAATTAAATACTCCAAGTGTTTTGATCTTTTCAATTCGGGTCAAATTAGTGTTAGAGTAATAAAACTCAAGTGTAGGGATGCTCCTATAAATCCCTTATATTTTGATGTTATCTTAGAGGATGGTAGAGTAAAAGTGTATGCAAAAAAAAAAAAAAAAAAAAAGTGTAAAAAAAAATGAAAAAAACATATATGGGCTACCATCCTACATCTATCTTTATGTTTATATTTTATGTTTGTTTGTTTCAAGTTATCTAGAGTTTAGTGAGTCGAGTCTTGGCTTAGCAACGCCATTCTTTTCATGCTTGTAACATAAGATTTTGACTTGCCACCACTAAATCGCCTATCCAACCAAACCCTTTGTTTCCTACCGTAAGCCTAACATTACAACCCTTTTAAAGACCTCTTAGATAGTTGTTCCTAGGTGCTTACGCCAAAGCGGTGGAGGTTTGATCTAGTCTCAAGCCTATGGTAATCTATGTACTATGACCGGTTAATGAGTGTTTATCTTCCATTTCCATTTACTATATTTCATATACACCCGAGAGATGAGAGAATCCAAACACCCCTTGTGAGGTGCTAGTATATAATTTCCGTGCTTGTTATGACTATTGCGGTGCTTTTACTTGTTGTGAATTATGTTAAACCAATGCTTCATGCCCCCTAACTTATAAATTGATTGGCCAAAAGCACATTTGCTTGAGGACAAGCAAATACCAAGTGTAGGGATATTTGATAAGGATTTAAAACGTACACTTTTAAGGGGTCATTTAAGCCCTTAATCGCCCACTTTTATATCCGTTACTGCTTAATTTCGTTCCTTTTCACTTTTTAGGTCTCTTGGAAGCAAAATGCTGGAATGATGCATATTTGGACGAAAAGGAGTGAATATATGAAGAAAATGGCTAAGTCAAGATCGAAGACACTCAAGTCTTTGAAATTGAACTGACGGCGTCCCAATCAAAGGCGACGCCGTCCCTTTATACGTAATTAAAATCTCGTGACGGCTCGGTAGACTTTTGCTAAAATACACCGACGGCGTCGCTTTGAAGAGGAAGGGCGTCACTAAGACTTTTCATCTCGGGCGGCCTAGATCCGTAATCGACGACGTCCTATCTGAAGCCCGACGGCGTCACAACTACAACGTGACGCCGTCCCAACGATTACTTGGCCAAGACGAAACCCTAATGACGGCGATCGGCGGCGTCCACTATAAAGCGACGCCATCGCAAGTGAAATTATATATAGAAATCGAACTTTCATAATTTTAGGAGGTAGACTTGTGGAGTAAAACCCTAAACGTTTGTAGTCCAACTTGGACAGTATCTTAGGGTTCCCAAACCCTATTTTACGTCAAGATAAGTGTTTTACTTCATTGATTTCATTATGTCTTCCATTGAATGTGTGTATGCTTGCTTGTTTAACATGTCCGAAAAAATTTCGTGTGTGTTTGCTTAGATCTATGAAACCTAGTTATTAATTATTGATTGGTTGTCTCTTATCTTAATTGTAATTGGCTTAGGAGTGCAATTAGACCATCGTTGTGTTTAAATGCTTGAGTAATCTTTGTGAACCTTAGTTTATAAATCACTTAGCGGATTTTGTAGGCTAAACATCCAAAGATAACCCTTAAAGTTAGTTTATGAATCTTAGAGAATTTCGTAGGCAATAACCTTAAGGTAGTCTCAAAGAGTTAGGAAAAAGGCACACCCTACGACCTTAGAAAACACAACGCGTTAAGAATAAGGACGTGACAATTCAACCACCAATAAAAGATAACTAGGGAGTAATAGTATCTAGGTAAACACATTTTTAATCATCATACGAGCACACATCAATAGACATAAGACTACCCATAGTTTAGATAATTAGATAGTAGAGTAATCGGTAGAAGTACCACCCCCAAATCCAAACCCCGAGATTTTACCCTTAGCTTTCTAAAAAAATATAAAAAGATAAAAAAGAATCTTCCTCAACCTCAACCTTAGCGTAGTACACTTCTTACTAGCATTCCTATTCCCCTAGAGAACGATATTAATTCCCGAGGCTTACCCAATACTACACTACAACGATTAGGTTCACACGCCTAGGGTGTTGAAAAACTTGCTCGACGAAAAGGAAGTTCCTTTGACCCCGAACGTATATTTTACGTCGAAGCTTGCTAACTAGCTCCATATATAAATACTTTATATAAAATTTACGAGTGACCGTCTTTAATAAATCATAGTTGGTTAGCTTTTTAATATTTTCGAAAAATTTGACTTGTATATATAGTACGTATATGACACTACAATATTTCTTTAGAACTTTTTAGCTCATCTGGACTTTTAGACGCTCAAAAACGACATCAAAATACCCGGTCAACTTCTACTTATTAATAGACTAAATGTTGTCATTTTATTAAAAGTGTAGTTTCTTGTCCAAACTTTAACGTGTCGCAACTTATTCATTTTAACCCCGTTTTGGACGTATAATATATCCACGAAAAGGTATTTAAATATAGTTTCACACTTTTAACTTTCGGTTACCCAACCCGAATTTAATAGTCTGGTTTGCCTCGGAAAAATAATATAGTTTTAGTCAAAACTTTAAATCGTGGTAACTTTTTGTTATTAATCCGCTTTTAGTGAATAATATGTTCACGGAAAGGTATTTAAGTATATTTTCTAATTCTGAGCCCTTGGTTTCCCAACCCAAGTCCTACAGCTTGTTTTATGTCAAAACTATTTTAATAGCAACTATTCATCAGAATAAATATATCCTTTTGATTTTCAACAATTCCAACTTTATACTAATCATAATCCTTTCCACCAATTTCTTTGATAATATCAATGAATACATAAAAACATGACTTAATACATAAAGAATTCAACATTTACAATAACTAACACAAGTATATAATGTATATATTCACTTTAGCTCATCAATTTTAACACAATCTTGTATAAAAGTTCAATAATTTTATAAAGTGTTAAAATTATTAAGAGAACATGTTTTTGTTGAAATTTTTACTAGTTTATTTTATAAACTATTTTGCATGCAAAACGTATGGTGATATCATTGAATGTAATTGACGTTAAAATCAATTATAAATATGTATCTTATGTAAATAGAAAGTAGAAAAATACGTAAACGAGTTTTATACCTCTTTGAAAGTGTGAGTAATGTTTAGTGGTCAAGAACATTAATAACATAATAACACCCCAATAAACTTCCAATAACTTAACCCTTAACCTAATAAGCTTCCAAATAAGCTATGTATATATTAAAACCCAAAACTTTTCTTCTTCCTTGCCTCCTAATCTTGGCCGAATTTTTGAGAGTAAAATGGGAGGTTTTGTGTGTTTTTCTCTTGTAATAAATGAGTGAGGAGGTAACTTGTTCTTTAAATACTCAAACCCTAATATCATTACACATAAGGTTTAGGTTAGAAAAAAGAAAGTAGGTGTGTTTGTGTTGTGTTTTGGCCGAACAAAGAGGAAAAGGGGTGGGGGGACAAGACTCCTTGGTTACCAAGTCTTGGACATTTGGTTTGTTTTGTGTATAATGTGTTTTTAAAGTAAGATTATAATATTTAATGAAACTTGGAGCCTAAGTTTCGGTTAGGGTAAGAAAAGATAATAAAACTTTATTAAAATTCGTTAAATATGTATTAGTGTAAGTATAAGAATGTTATGCATGCATGAAAATACAAAAGGTGCATGTTACGTAATTACGTAAAGAATTTAATACCGTAAATGTATAAATGCCAAAATGTGACCGTAATAATAATATTATGCCAGAAATATGTAGACAAAACTTAGTCCGAAGTCGTTGTGCACAAATATTATTTTCCGGGTTTACGCGATTTAACTAAATAGTTATATGTAAAAGTAATCGTGTGACCTTTCAAAATAAAAATATTTTGAGTTTATATATAGATAATGACTTGGAAAAGTACCGGTTTGCAACATATATGATTTTTATGAGCAATGGTTTCTTATTGTCAATATTTTGTGTTTCATTATTCTTGAAACTTGAAAAGTTATTATTGTTGAAATGTATATATTTACAAACATGTGAATGTCCGGATTCGAACTCGTGACCACTGGATTGCACACATTAGCGAATGAGAATTAAAGTTAATAATTAATGTTTATGTTTACGATTAATTATTGCACATTAAGTCCGATTAACGATCCTTAAGTATTTAACGGAAAAAATGACTAACGAATGCTAAATGAAAAGAGAAAGGACTAGAAATGGAAAACTTGGAAAAGTTATGGGTTTTCTTTTGGGCTTTGCATTGTGGTCAAGCCATAGGGCTTTCCCAAGCCCTAATCCCTAACTTGTTCCCAAAGTATTCCAACTACTATATAAAGAGGGTTAGGTTCTAGGGTTTCATACATTGTGCATTGAATTAACCCTAGATCTCTCCTCTCTCTTGTCCCATTTTCGCCGAACACCCCTTGTAAGGAGTTTGGTTTCGCTTTTCTTAAACGAGGACTTGTGTTAGATCTAGCAATCGCTGATTCGTTGGTTAATTCGTGTGTACAAGAACGTGGTAGTAAGACACTATTCTTACACTATATTGGTTTGAGTTGTAGAACGGTGAGGACAACTCTTCAAACCACTTTGTTTTGCTCAAAGGATTTGACATTCGCAAGAGGTACGTTACGCATACTTTCGTTAATTATTTATTTGTTATGATTTTTAAGTCTTCCACTGTGTACTCTTGATGTCTTTATGTTTTATTGTATTTTATATATCATAAACTCAACGGTGGCATCACGAGCCTTGTATAACAAGTAATTAATTATCGAAACACATAAATAAAATAAACATGTTGTGTTATTTTTGTATGCATAGATCTAGGGTTTGCTAAACCTAAACCCTAATTTTTTAAGGGGGCGTTTATTTTGGTACCCTTATTAGGGTTTTGTAAACTAACATTTTAATTGGATTAGAAACCCTAAGATGCATGCAACTTTATGTGTATATGCGTAACTCTGTTTAATTGCATTAATTGTTAAGTGTAATTTTATGTCCATGATAATTACATGCATGTTTTATCCATGATAATTACTTGATATACACTAAATATTATGATAGATCTTAAATTGGGGAAGACCTCAATCATTATTAATTTAATAGGATTTATCAAAAACGTTTGCATGTAGCTATTTGATATGCATGACTTATTTTTGTTATGCATTCATTGTTTATTTGTTTATTTTTACAAATACTTGCTTGTTTGTTATGTGTAACAAGAGTATTTTTACAAGAAAAATAAACTGACCTAAACAATGGTGAAACATGTATTTCTAAGAATAGTAATCATAATCGCTTAATTAATTGATGACTTTGGTACAAATGACCGAACAGCTCACCCATGAGAATGAACTATAAAGGGTTATTAAAAGAAGTGCGCATCGCAATCGAAGGATGTCTAAGGTTGTTCTTTAGCGGCACGGTCCTCGCCTCTGTAAGTTCGAATGGAGCTACTTAGTAAGCCATTAAATGTGCAAGCTCATCTTAAGGCGAATTAGTGTTAATTCCATGCGCCACTTCGGTGGTAATTATCCGAAACACTAAGTGTTTACACTTATGCAAAAGTACGGTATAATGGATGATAATTAACACTAAATTCCTTGATTGGTGTAACCAATACCTCAATTAAAGTTTGATGATGAAAACTTAAACATTAAAACAAGATATAAATGTTTTAATAAAACCCGTATTACGAAGATGAATGCATGACATCTTTGTACATATTTGATTTAACATCAAAATTATTACCCTTTAATTTAAGTTATATGCCATCCAACTAAACGGAAACACCTAAGATTACTTTCTATTTGCGTGAGAACGTGACTTAGATCGTAATCAAAGGGTAAAATGTCCACGTGTCGTGAGAACGGGCATGGACGATTTTGCGCTTTCTTAAGTTGGACAACTTAATTGAGTTAGCAAGGAGAACGGCAATTCAAGGCATAAGATGGGATAAAACATGTTTACATGGCGATTGAAATTGGCTATATGTAAATCCTATAAATCTAGGAATTGCAATTGATATTGGAAATTGAGCAAAAGCTCTACCATTTTGTATAAGGTTCATTACTAATGATCAACTCGACGTGATGAGATTATGACAATTTGGATCCTAGTTTTCAATAAATATTAATTGGTTGTATGAATCAACCTTGGGTATTTAATTGTTTATTGAAAAGGAAAATTATCGAAAATACTAAAATTGAATTTTGTAATTCTTTTGAATGTATAAATGCAACATTTAACCAGAACGAGGTTTAGTCTTTGATCAAGAATTGATCCATTCGCTTTCAAACAAATGTTTGATCGAGAATAATTTACCGAAAAGACAAACGAAGTCTCTTTTCCATGGGAGAAGCATGAGACTCAATCCTATTCCTTTACATGAATGAGAAAGGTATAATAGGAACATTTGAATTGTCTAAATTCTAAATGTAACTCATAGCAATGAATTGCACATCTTATTTTCCATAAAGATTTCATTACCTTCATTTGGTGAATGAATCCTTTTGTAACAACATGAATGTTGGTTAACCGGAAAATATGTATGTGAGTTACTAAATTAGAAGCTAGACTAATTACATAAAAATTGGTAAAAGGCAAACCAGCATATTTTATCTAGTTGTTTTGCTTTTAGCCTTTAAAGGTGCTACATACCAAGTATGGGATGGTAGGCACATATGGAAGAAATTGCATACCCAATTTTTCGAGTTAATAACATTAATGGATAACCCATCATTCATAGAGTAGAATACACCTTTAGTACCTTAGTAATGATTACGTATGGTTCTTTAAAGGTGTAGGAAAGTAAAAGCAAGCAAGTTGGTTTCACTAGTTATGCAACACTTACAATGTTGTCGATTCATGGGAGCATTTGTGTTGCATTCTTCGAATAAAAGTTGTTTTAATGATTTCTAATTCGATGGAGCTATAAGCCTTGTTTCTGTAGTAACCCGTAATATCTTCAAAGATAATTACTTTCCAATTATAGGCACTTATGGTTTCAAGGATTGTCATGTGCGTTTCCTTACTAATCAATATAGTCCTACATCTACTTGTTATATCTATGACACAAATCATATTAATCAAATAAACGAACGTGTATCGTGTTGTTTATCCGCTACATGATGTTGTTCCATGCACAAGTGGGAGAAATCTTTATTGTGTGCAAGGTACAACACATATAAATATGATTCTCTTGACCGCAAGGTAAGAGAGTAACGTTCAATAGGAATTATACATTTAAATATGTATGATTTCCTTATTAAGAACATGTGTCAAGATGATAACAAAGACTACTTTATTTTCAAAATTTATGTCATTCAATATTTAAGAAACACTTGTAGTTACAATTTATGTTACGTGAGAACGTGAACTAGATTATAGCCAGGTAAAATATCCACGCGTCGTGAGAACGAGCATGGATGATTTTGCGCTTTCTTACGTTGAATTTTTCATGGAATGACATAATTAAATGAAGTAATCTAATACTACTTTGAATTTAAGTATTCGTTGAATGACTTAAATATATGTAGTAAATATTAACTTGAAATATTAATTGAAACCTGAGGTGGTGTTCATAATTACTTTAATTACAAATGTTTATGATTTTGTAAAGTCACAAACATGAAGTCTTTTAATACAAGACTTACAATATAAAGTAAGACGTTAACTTGGTATGTTTTAAGACATATGCATGAAGTCAATGAGTTGATCAATGACTTATAACGATAGTGGGATTATAACCGATATGCCTTTTGATTTAGTCAAAATACTTGAGTTATAGTGTATGCAATTGACTTGGTAATTCTATTGTACCATTAAGTTTTACTTTGTTGGTAAATAGGTAAGCCAAAGAGTAGATGGTTATCTTAAATATTATTAGATTATCTTACAATATTAATTCTAATGAAATACCATAGTTTTATGGTATGTTCGGTTAGAAGAATCAAAATCTATTGGCATGTTTGATTCAAGATAACTATAGTTTCTTCCACAAGTTATCAAGGTTAAGATTGAGTATAGATTGAATATACTCAATAAGACTCCAACCTAGAAGATTGATAAGACACCATTTGTTTATAGAATGTGATGAATCACATTAAGTCTTATAAATGAAGTTCAATTTGTTAAACTACTTATAGAGTGAGTTGTAACAAACTAATGTTAGGAACTCACAATGTTTTTGTAATATCCCAAAAGAGAACAATGTATTGTTGCTCTACTTGATAAACTATTTAAAAGTAATCTTTAAATTGTTAAAGGCAAGTGGGAGTTTTGTTTAGATCTTGAAAGATTGAATTACAAAATACATAATCTTCTAAAATGCACTAGCAAATATCATGATGAGGCTAAACATGTAAATGATAGACCTCAAAATGATGGAATTGTCATTCATAGATCCGTAAGGATATCTCGGATATTTAATATCTTGAGGATTATGAGTTACGGATCATGGTAAGCTCATTAATCATGATGATGAATTTACCAAATGTTTAATTGTGGTAAATCAATCATACTATGAATGTTGAGATCTCGTCCATAAATATAATCAATTTTAGATACTTGGTTTATCTAAATGAAGATGATTTTCTTCAAAGGATGGAAACCCTAGTGGTTTAAATCTTTATGTAGAAATTATATGGACAATATTGTACACATATTTAATGCATGTCTAGTGATAATAATATTAATCATATTTAAGCAATTAACTATGATTGAATATTCTTTCTAGACACATTAAATAAAAGTATAAAGATTATAATTGTCATACTTAGTTTCATTGATATGAAATTTTGACAATGAATATCAAAACTCTTTGTTGTGGAATTACTTTGCGAGGACGATAAGTAATACAAAGTAGTTTTATGAATTCAAATAATCTTTGAATATGTACAACCGCAAGAATCCATGAATGGATATATGCATGCATCTATGAGATGATTCTTATGTTTAATATTAAATCAATGTTTGATTTAATAAATTAAAATAAGATAGCTCATAAGTATTCCTGAAAGCTAGTGGAAGTATTATTTTCTTAAATCTTATATGTTGTATGGGCAACTACATTCCACCTAAATTAAGTTTTAATTGGGAATGAAACTTTGTTTGTAAGATTTGGAAATAAGACATACAACCTTGGAATATATGTTTATAAACATATGCGGTAAAATAAATGAGTCTAATAAAACATGATAAATACATATCTTTAACAAGATATAATATGAATGAGATCTTAAAAGTTTAACTTGAAGATTCATCATGTACATCATGTTGTGTATAAGATTGTTGTGTCATGCTTGGTTACAAGATGATTTGACAACATTGAAAGTTGTTAGTGTAATAAATATTTTAAAAGGAATATGTTTGGATTTAGAATCACATTCCACGATCCTCGATATGCTCCTAGATTCTATGGACGAAAATATGGCAATTATTTCATAATTGTCATTGCCAACAAACTTGAGTTTGGTAGGCACCAACATTACACTATAACTGCTCAAGTTTACGGATGTTTAAAGAGCATATTGTTGTACACAATGATCTTTGGTATAATTGAGATGACACTCAATTCTAGTCATGGTATCCTTGATAATGACCATGTTGACTAGTTATGCTCAACTAAGAGCATAGTTGCATTATACATTAAATAATGAAGAATACTTTAAAACTTTAAAGTTTTGAAAGATGATTGTCATATAAAGGTGGTTCGAGTTATCACGCACCTTATGAAATGATATGACAATATCAAGATATGTGTAAACACATACAAGAAATTCAATTATTGAATTTTTGAAATAAGTATTCTCAAAATTCTTGTAGATCAAAGTTAGTTGAAATTATGCCTTGTCAACAAGTATGAGTTGCATGACTTGTGGAAAATTCATTAACCGAGAATTATCATGCATTGATCTATTTAGTATTTGGATAAAGGATGTTAAACAATTATTATTTATAATGAATTAAAGTACGGTATACGTGTAATTTCATTTATAATATTGTGTCTCAGATTTGCATGTTTAAATCCTTGAATAACTTAAGTTATTCTAAATAGTCCGTTGTCAATCAATAACATGGAATGATATTGAATTAAGACAAATCGAGTATTAGTTAGAATATACTTGAAAGTACATTGATGCGTAGCATGACTAATTTCGATGATATTCAATAAATCGAGTATAGGACTTATCCCACCCGCATGATGATACTTTATGGATCTTTGTCATTAAGTATATCATGGATATTTATCCTCGACTTGAGATACAAGAGATATGTCATGGATGTAGTGCATTTTGTGAAGCAATCTAACGCTACACGTAACTTGTAGTTATAAGGGTTGTTTTCGAAGTGTTGCGAAATTTATGAATCCCGCTTGTAGTCGAAATGGGATTTGTTTCCTTCAAATTTATTTTGAAGTATAATACTCGGGGCCCTCGTAGGATTGTTAAGATGTTTGTATGGCCATACCCAAAGTCTTCGTTCGTAAGAATTGGTAATCTTAATAAATCATATAAAGCGAAAGCGAATAGTTAATTAAGAAATGAGTAAGATCCATATTCTTATTAACATGGTATTAGAAACAAAGGATGAATATGATGATGAATCATCAAACTTGGTTTTCTCCAGAAAACCATACACGAGTTGTACCGGGGCATTGGCGTGTTGCTAGACGCTAACCAATGTCATTTCACGCTTTGTAAACATATCCAAGTGGGGAGCTGTTGAAATGTATATATTTACAAACATGTGAATGTCCGATTCGAACTCGTGACCACGGATGCACACATTAGCGAATGAGAATTAAAGTTAATAATTAATGTTTATGTTTACGATTAATTATTGCACATTAAGTCCAGTTAACGATCGTTAAGTATTTAACGGAAAAAATGACTAACGACCGTTAAATGAAAAGAGAAAGGACTAGAAATGGAAAACTTGGAAAAGTTATGGGTTTTCTTTTGGGCTTTGCATTGTGGCCACCATAGGGCTTTCCCAGCCCTAATCCCTAACTTGTTCCCAAAGTATTCCATCTACTATATAAAGAGGGTTGGGTTACAGGTTTCACACTCGCATTGAATTAACCCTTGATCTCTCATCTCTCTCTCTTGTCCCATTTTCACCGAACACCCCTTGTAAGGGAGTTTGGTTTCGTTTTCTTAAACGAGGACTTGTGTAGATCTGAAGAATCGCTTGATTCGTTGGTTAATTCGTGTACACAAGAACGTGGTAGTAAGACACTATTCTTACACCATATTGGTTTGAGTTGTAGAGCAGTGAGTGACAACTCTTCAAACCACTTCTTTGTTTTCTTCAAAGGATTTGACATTCGCAAGAAGTGCGTTACGCATACTTTCGCTAATTATTTATTTGTTATGATTTTTAAGTCTTGTTGTGTCTTTCTTGATGTCTTTATGTTTTATCAGTATTTTATATATCATAAACTCAACAATTATGTGTTACATTAAAAAGTCGATCAACGAAAGACCAACCGCGATAATCGAAATAAAAACCTAAACTATTGAAAACCAAAATAAACCAAAATGGCAAAATCGAACCCAAAATAAACCAAAACTGAACGATTTTTAAGAAAAAAAAACGAATATTTTCAATATTTTCAATTCAATTTCGGTTTTAGCAAAAAAAAAAAAAAAAAAAAAAACAAACTTAACTCAACCATGCTCACCCATGTTTGCGGGTCACATATGTGAGAAGATAAATAACATTAAATTGTTGAACCTAATGTAATTAAACTATTAACATATACTTTTAAATTTTGGATAACCACAATGGCTTTTGTCTTTGCCTGTACACAAATTTGTACTTTTTGCATAAAATATGCCATCTACCATGTTTGTTAGGTGTAAAATGAATTGAAGAAGTTCAATTTGTAGTTAAAAATTTTATTTTGTTGTTAGTTTATTACATATATATTAGTAATATTTTTAGGTATATATTTTTTTATGCGATTTACCTTTTAGAATTAAGATACATGAGATACGCTTTAAGTGTTCCACATAGCTAGTTATAAAACTTCTTTTACCATGACAAATATTTGATGTTTTTACTTTGAAAACACATGACGGCATAGCTTTGGGTAATTCGTGTTCTACTTGTGATTTTAAGTTTCTCTTCTTGTATTTTAACATATGTTATAGGGTAATCGAAGTAAGTCTATTAACTTTCATATGATTTTTGTAATACGCACTTATTATTTATACTCCGTATTGGTTAGAACGTGGGTAAAAAAAATTAATTGTGCCACACATGTTTAAAACACCTATATCCGCCACTAATTGCTTGGGTGAGCTTTTACCTTTACAATCGTGCCCAAAAAGAGTTTAAATATGCAAAAAAATTAGATAAGTACAGTTCAATATGTTAAGCTTCAATATACACAATCCTAGCAACTAAAAAAAATTAGATATTTGCGGTTCATGAAATCGTGTTAGCACTGCTAACCTTTTTATTCCTTTAAAGCCCGTTTTTTACTAAAATCGGGCTCTATTAAGGGGGCTCTATTTCAAAATATCTAGTAGTGAGAGTTGACATTGATCGTGATTCTTGACGTATGTTGATCAAATACGAACAAGGTTACTTACAGCGATAAGCAAAATGTCTCAAGAAATGAAGCTTAGTTCTACATTATATTACGATTTACTCATCAATCAAAACTTCTCCGCTGATACAACATCTTTCAGTAGACTGATTTAATGCATTTGTTTTGCTTTTTGGGTTAAGCTATGATATAGGTATATGGATATGTCAATATGTTAAGAACGTTACACAGTCAAATAATCTATGCTCACTTTAAGTTTGAAATAAATCATTTGTATTTGTATTATTTTAAGTAAAATAATAGCTGCTTTGCACCAACTACACAAATACATTTTGTTAGAATAATGAAATAATTGTAAATTAACCTACACTACAAAAAGGTAAAATAAAAACATATTTGTCAATTTTATATTTGTGGTAATTCATCTCCTCTTGTGAACACGTTGAACCAAAAGTCCATGTCATCGTGCAAATTTGACTCGTAAACACATCCACTTGGAAGTTGACCGATGTTTTCATGGACTATAGGACACTCATCAGAGTTATCACCCGAAAAAACCTCAGACCAAAATTCATCATCCATTTCTGGGAAGTTTTCCAAAACCATGTCTTCATCCATGCAAAAATTATCATTAGTACTTGTAGACACTGAAGAAGTATCTGTACTCGAAGGTTGTGGTGAATCAACTTGATTGTAACTTGTTTGACTACTCGAACTCGTGTCCAGTGACGATGATTCGACAACTTCTCCTTGGTCTTGTTTCGTTTCTTCTATTTTTTGTTCAAGTTCGGATGTTTTGCATTAGGTTTAGGGTTTACTCTCTTTTAAGATGTGTGTGCCAAACATTTTAATCTCGTTATCCGTTCGTCCTGGCAATCTTGCAGCAATAGCAGACCATCTGAAAGATCACGACACATGGCAAAATCAGCAAATAGATACAACAACGAAATAAAAAGAAATGAATGAAGTTGATATAAAGGTGTCATTTGAAACATGCACACACCTATTTCCCAAAGCACCATGTAATTCTATAATTGTTTCTTCTTCTTCTCTACTAAAGTTACCCCTTTTAATATCGGGATTCAAATAGTTAGTCCATCTTAGTCTACAACTTTTCCCACACCTCAATAAACCTGAAAAAAATCAACACAAGAACACAAAAATTAGCACTTAAAATTTATCAAAACTTATTGAATTCAAAATTCATTTCAGTGTTCCAATTTAGTAATTACCGGCTAGCTTAGGAAGAGCGCGCCAATTCGGGTGACCATGGATGTTTATATAGTTAATAAGATTCGATCTTCTTCTTGAGTCCATGGACCTTTCTTCAAACCCATCTTTTCGCAACATGGAGCTCGAACCATTTTGTTCAAGTTAATATATGTGTTTTGAATCTTTTGATGATGTTTTTAGTATTGAGTGTTAGAATTGGTGATATGAAATGAGAAAGGAATGGATTGTTTATATAGGAGGTTAGAGAGAACACGACGAAAGAGGCCAAGTGGAGTGAGGGTCCAGGCGCAGCCAACATGTAGCCAGCCTTGTTGACTATGATATACTACTTGGTTTGTATCATATCATTTTTTAAAGAGTGTGACATTAAATCGATCATTGTTCATTCGTACATGGGAAATTAATGTACACATGCACATAATCTACTGTAAAGACACTAGATTTCATTTAATGATGTATGACCTTGCACACGACATTTGTGACATATCGACACTGTTTACTCTTATATTATTTGAAAACGCGAGTTTTTTATTCAGATAAATGTACTCAACTAAACCAGGGTGGTCTTGATCATTTTCGGCTCATTCTTTAGTCACCCCGAATATGTACGAGTATTAAGGGAGGAGTTATTAATACGGTGGCTATGTTTTTATTCATACGGGGGCTATGTTTTTTGTTTTTTTTTTTGTTTTTTTTTATTATTATTTTCTTTTTATAATTTTGTTTATATCAAAAGTTTATAAACCCGAAAATCGCGAAATCAAATATAAAGTTTAATAAGTAAACGCTTAAAACCGCGAAATACTGAATAAACCGACAAAATTAAACCGTGTTGACTTTGGAAAATGTGACAGCTTAATATTCCCAGGACAAAGATGCAGGTACTGGTGGCAGTGTAATAAGAGGACCCAGATTAAACCTAACATGTTTTTAAATAGGAATTGATTTATGACACTCATAATTTTTATTTGGTCACTCTAATATACGATTACATACTGATGATTCTGATGTGGTTTAACCGCTTTTATAATTAAATGTCATGATAAAAAATATGAGTGCTCCAATCACATTTTCTTTTAAAGGTATATGAGTATATCATATGTCCGACCACTAGATCACTTTAACATGTTTAATATTTTCTCTGCCTATAATAATTGTAAATAAATATTATATCAATTAATGTCAACTCGATCTCTAAGGCTTACACACATTCTCAAGGAACGTTAACATCAAAATTATAATCATTTTCCCATCTCATAACCAACCAACCTTCAGTATTAAAAAAAAAAGAAAAAAACAAGGGTTTTAAAAAGAAAACGAATTTCGCCAAGTGATATTGGTCGATGGATAAAATTTATTTTTTCTTTTTTTAACATCAATTTGTATAGTATTTATCAGGTGACCCTCCTTTACCAAAAAAAATATCAATTTGTATAAATTAACACACTAGCGTGCAAGGAGCTAGGCGGAAGAGAACATAATTACCTAAGAATAGAAAGTGCGGTGCGAGGGTAGCTAAAGCACTTGATCCTTAAAAAAAACTTTTGTTTCGCCTACCAGAGTTCTAGACGAAGAAATATAGCTTAATGTCATTTAAATCAAGCTCTTTATTGTGCCTTTTTAAACAGATTGTTGTTAGACATAGTTTTAGTAGTTTTTACACAATAAATTATTTTCTACAATATATATGTTATCTTTTTTGCTCGTAACATTTCAAATAATGTAACATAGAAACAAACATTCAATATCTTTGTAATCATCGAAAAAATATGTGTGAAGAAGTTATTTACATACTAAAAGTTTCCTATATAATAAATGATCAAATTTAACCACTAACTTTTAAATTAAAAAAGAAGCCCAATTTTAACTTCTTTTTTTTTCAAAAGTATTAATCATTAAATGAAAAAAATTACGCTATCCGACGACTAGCATTTAATAATTATCCAATAAACGGACACTTTTTGATATACTTTCAATAATTTTTTTTCCTTTTTTCACCTTTTTTTAATCTTTTTTTTTCTTCTTATTGTTTTCGTTGTTAAAACTTACATGAGAAATCACATGTGATTCAATACTAATTTAAATATTCGTTATTTAAACATGTAGCAAACCGAACAATAATTTTTTCACCAAATTCTAAAAGTTTCACCGTTCTTTTCTCTCAGAACTGACATTCATAAGTTTCAACCTATATAACACATTATACTTGAGTTATAGATTAGTGCAATTAATTCATCAAAGTTGGATACAACACATGAAATCACATGCGAGTTTTACCACATTGATTTTTACCACATGTGTTTTTTTCACATGTGATTATAAGAGTTTTATAAACGAATCGCTATAATCTATAACTAAAATATATTGTGTGATTTGGAAAGCCATGAATGTGTGTTTTCATTGCAAAAAGAGAGAAAGTCTTTATTTAATACTTATGTTGATTTTAGCACAATTGTATATTGTTCAAACTTTCATATTAGTGTTAAATCGCGTATGATATGTCATGCAATTTAAACACATAAAAAAATGAAAAAAAATGAACAAAACATATTTCGTCAAGAGTATATGAAAATACCAATCAATTAAAAGATAATAAAATATGTGACAAGACATTATTTTATCTAACTATTAACGGTTCATAAATTATATAAATAATAATAAAAAAAAGAGTAATTTCACCTTTAGTTAGAATATTAATTAATTATTTCTTTTATTTCTAAAAAATGAGCATTGAGATTTGTATATTGATATATAAGAAACTTTTAGCTGATCTCTCATCGTATTAGTCTTTATAAAATATTTAAAAAGAAAATAGAATATACAATGTAGACCCTATGGTCTTTGTAATATATATATATATATATATATATATATATATATATATATATATATATATATAGGAAGGTTCTTTTCAGAATCAAGAAAAGGTCGAGAATCATGCGAACCAAAGATCAACCAATGAGATTTTTTGGATATTTAATTTTATTATTTAATTCAAAAGGCATAATAGTAAAAGTACATTTTTATTTTCTTTTTGATTTTTTAATAAAAACGTGTTTTTAGTTCATAAATTTTAGGATTTTTTTTTTTTTTTTTTTTTTTTTTTTTGGATTTTTTTTTCATGATTTCAAAAGTAAGATGATATGTGTTTTTCTCATATAAGTCAACGTCACATGTGTTTTTTAAATATGTGTTTTCCTTCAGAATGTAGTGTTCAATTGCTTAAACCACTTAAACTTTTGAATAGTTTTTTCAACATTTATGTTTTTAAAAGTATGGTGCGTATGTGTTTCACTTAAGAAGATAATTGCACATATGTTTTAGCATACAATTCTTTAATATTCAAAACGAAATTCAATAACATAAACATTATACATATGTCTAAAAATGCAAGTACAATATATCGATTATACATGTGCACTAATAATAATTAACGAATAAGAGACTCTCGTGATCTTTGTATGTACATGTATTCACATTCGTCAATGCGCATATGTGTCTTTACATCTTTATCACAATCAAATTATCTTTAGTAGGATATCGTTCTTCAAGACACTTGTGTCTCTATATCTTTATCATTATCAACTTTTTCCATACTTGTTCAAAATATATGTACATTCTTCGCATCGCTCAACATACTCGTACCTGTAACCACAACCAATTAATAAACAAATTATTTATGTCACTTGTTTCAAAGTTTCAGCTCATGTCAAAGAGCATCAATGAATCACTCAATGAAGAGATACCAATCTTATCTGTTAAAGAACCATGCGAAGTAGGTGAAGAACTTTGTCACGTCATATTGTCCCCGATTAGTTTTAATAAAACTTTAGTGTAAATGAATATGTTAGTAAAGTTTATTATATTATCTTAGAAATAAATGTACTAGTAAACCTCTTCGAACCCAAGACATACAAACACTTAACAATGCATATGCATCACTGACTTATGTACATGTGCATTGGTGTCTCCGTGATGATAAAGTTATAGTTATCATCACCGACCCTTTTTTAAAGTTTAGTATTTATTACCATTTGTCTGTTCCTGGCAGTCCCAAACACCCCCAATCAAATTAAAGCATGCACCAGATACCCCGAATCAGATTAGTGCATCCCCAGAAGCTAACACATTCGAACATTTGACAACAAGCAAACAATAAAAAACAACAATCATAAGCGCATTTTTCAAAGTATACAACGACAAGACATATAAACACTTACCAATACATGTGCATCAACGAATTATGTACATGCTTCTAACAATGGTAATTTTGTCTCGTGTATGGTAAACCGGTCGATTTACGCCACGATTTGCCTCTAACGGGTCAAACACATAATGTTTTAAAGATTGTTAAACTCGAAACTAGGCCAATACACGGAAAGTCGCGCAAATTGTATTAGTTAATACATGTGCATCGTATCTCTATAAGCCATATAAACAATCACGGTGTACTTATAACAAATACTTATAATCAACGGTATATTTGCGATGAGTAAGTTTTAAAAAAATGCATTTCTGATTTGTAAGACTGCATACCTTTACAAAGAAACTACCAACAAAAAACCATTTTGATAGAATAAAACCACCACAAATCACCTGTTTTAACAAATAAAACTCAACTAAACATCTCGTTTTCACAAGAGAAAAAAAGACCAAACATACCCTTTGACAAAGAAAAGTGCAACCAAACAACCATATTTTGACATTAAAAACCAACCAAACAACCCTTTTAAAGATGCAATCATGCGCACAAATTATTTATTCAACAATGGCTTTATTTTTTCTATGCACGTGTATTTAACATCCAATTGAAGTACTTATTTTTTCACCATGCACATGTATTTAACATCTAAATTATGAAGCTTAAACAAAAGAGAATGTATTATAATGGTGTTCACAAAAGATTTCTATCTAAACACAATGAATGGAATACTGCACCTGTACAGTCTCATTATAGGATAATTTTGGATCATTCTTCATTTTCTTATGATATTCAAGACATCACTTGTTGCCCGTGATATTTGTCAAAAAACAAATTGTAATTAATGATAAAATCACAATCAAAAATATTTTTTTGTAATTGGCCCATTCAATGGAAGAAAAAAAGCAACAAAATCATTGACATATTCATATATAAAAATTAAACATGAATAAGAACTAAGAAACAAAAGCATTGACAGATTCCCATCAGAAAAATTATAGTGCGTACCTTTTTAATTAGTTCACTCATAATCGGCATACTGTCACTGTGTCACTGATTCTATTATTTAAAGAAACCACCACCGGATAAAATGGTGGTTTCTGGTGTTGGTTACACAGATCATATGTTGGGGGTTTTGGTTACACATATCAAAGGTTAGGGGTGCCGATTGAGAGGTTGTGAATATCAATTGATTTGTGGCTGTGTTGTTGGTTGCTCGTCATTTGTGGATTAAATGATCAACTAACCTGTGATCGAGAAAGTATGTGCTGGATCTGATTCGAAAAAATTAGGGATAACATCATCTTGTGTTTTTGCTCGTCATTTGTGGATTGAAGAATCGCAGAGCAATGTTAAGGGTGGCGGCTAACATTTAGGTTAATGAGAGGATGCGATTACTAGGTTAAAATGGAAGAGATGCGAATTTATGAATAAAAGAAGTTATGCGCTTTTTAGGGTGATACAAGATTACATAAATGCCCTTCCATCCTTTATAAAATGTTACCCGATATTTAAATTTATTACAATTATGCCACTAATGTTTTTAGCCATTGATCAAAAAATGAATGGATCGATTGGTTCTCATGAGCTTCTCAACCTTTTCTTGGTTACAAAATAACCCTACACTATATATATATATATATATATATATATATATATATATATATATATATATATATATATATACAAAACGTGATTGTTTTGGGAGCGTGCTCTGATGTAGTTATAGTGTATTCCTTTTTCAACTTGCTAACGTGATATGCCTCATCCATTTGCGTGTTTGGGCTGCGTTAAGTATTAAACGATAACATCCCTAGAACATTCTCGGAGATCAATGAAGTCAAGAACCATCTCACAATTGCAGTGGGTGATGATTATAGAGTGATAATCCAAGTTCGTGGTGATGTGGTGATGTCTGACGTAGACTCGCATACTAAAAACAATGGGTTTCCAAGACGATCGATGCCTTAGTCTCCTTCTATTTCACCGTGCTTTTAGTTGATCGGTAATTGGGTTAAAGTTTTGATTTTATTGTAAATCAAGATTAGGGTTTAAATGTGTTTTGGTTTTATAAATTAGGTTTTTTGAAATTTGGCCCTCCACTCGTTTAGTTGTGGTTTAATTGGTATGATTTAATTTGGTGTTGGTATGGTTTAATTTGGTGTTAGGGTATGTGAAAAAAGTATTTATTTTTAGATTTCTCATCTCTATTGTAGTAGTTGCAGACAATAAAGATAAAATAACGAACAAATATTCGGATAATTTTAAGTCAAATTTCGACGGGTCAAAATTCAAAGATCGTATGTATAGTTTACTTGTAGATTTGGTTAACTTATTTTCTTTTATTTTTATTTTTTTGGGTAAAAGGTTTTATACCCGATGAATGCATTAAAATGAATAAAAATGTTAGGTACATGGGAAGGGAGGTAATGAGCCACCCTGAAATACCTAATAAAAAATCTATATACTTTGAAGTTTGAACAACCTCAAAGCATAACAACCAAGACATTCCTAACAAAACTAGAGGACTAACCAAAATAACTATCAATACAAAACCTCTAGCTAACTCACAAATCAGCCTACCTCCAATAATAGACTTGGTAATCTCCATGTCCTTCTCGTCTGCTCCACTCTTACGTTCTTTTTAATTTTATGGAAGCTAGTTTGAGCCTTACGTGATTAGCGACAATCTTTGACAATTCCTCTGGTCTTTTCGAACCTTTGTCATGCACTCTATTGTTGCGTTCCTGCCATACGAAGTACGAAGATGATGCCATTACTAGAAGACCCACAATGATCTTGACGTTATGCTTTTTAGCCATGGGTAACAGCCAATCCACAATATCACTCCATTTCATGGACACAAAGTTAATACCAGCTATTCTTA
This sequence comes from Chrysanthemum lavandulifolium, assembly GCA_022545495.1. NCBI lineage: Eukaryota > Viridiplantae > Streptophyta > Magnoliopsida > Asterales > Asteraceae > Chrysanthemum > Chrysanthemum lavandulifolium. The sequence continues at coordinate 93,679,765 of CM040241.1, forward strand.
GAACCATCGTCCACACTTGCGAAGAGTAGAGACATTCGAAGAACAAGTGATCATGAGAGTCGGGTTTCATTTTTCAAAGAGGACAACGAAGTAGGTTTAAGTTGGTGTTACTACCGACGTCCCATTGCCTCATTCGGTCTTGTGTTAGCAGCGCTTCCTCATAACCAACCACGTGTATGGCATGCCTCGGAATAATATATCGCGACCACACTAACTTGAACAAGTCGACTTCATTTCTCATACATACACTATTCCATGCAATACTAACCGAAAAATTAGTCAAGGTTCCATCATGCAATTTCCAAAGGAGAGTATCCTCTTGTGCTTCAAGTAAAGCAAAGTATTAAGTTGAGTAAGAAATGGAAAGGAACTATACCAATTTTGAGGCCAAGTCCATGCACCATTATTAATAATATCCCCAATGATTCTTGGCGATCATATCCCGCATTACTCAAGGCTCTATATGACACATGATCAATAATACGACAAGTCTTATCCCATATATCAAACCAAGCGGAGGCTTTCTTTCCATTTCCAAGTTTGAACTACACATGAGGTCGAATAATGTTAAGAATTTTCAAAATTTTACGGCATCCCCTGCTGACATTAGCTAATAATGGGACCTCCTAAAAACTACGTTTTTTTAGTTTATAAGCATGAATCCATCGAACCCACATAGACTCTTTATGCGTAATAAGTTTCGTGACACGCATTGACACGAGGATATATTAAACGCCTCCAACTTCCTCACACCAAGGCCACCTCATACTTTGGAAAACAAACATCTTCCCACGAAACTTTTGCCTTGCCACGCTTCATCTCTCGTTGACACCAAAGGAAACCACACATTAATTGTTCCAAATCATGTGCTATACTGCTGGAAGAATGAACACGGAGGCCCAAAGAAGGTGCATAGATGATAATCTCGATCGCACTAGTTGCAAGCGACCCGCCAAGGACGACCACTTATTCTTCCAATCTGTAATTTTTTTGGACTCGCTCTACAAGTATTTTGCAATCCTTGTATAGAAGTCTAGATGAAATTAAAGGACACCCAAGTACTTGACGGGAGAGTGCACGCTCAAATGGCATAATATGAAGTATACCATTCTTTACGTTATCGTGAACATTGCACATGAAGATATTACTCTTAGGAATACTAGGCGCAAGACCCCACACATCTTTGAACTCGTCCAAAGCCTCCATTAGAACCCTTGCAGATTGTACATCACCACGAGCAAACATGATTAAGTCATCCTCGAAACAAACATTGATAATCTTTTGCTTACTACGCTTATGATGGTACGTAAAGTCACCTTCACGGCCTTGCATTTCGTAATCAAAGCGAGGATCTCCATAACCAACGTAAAAAAATATGGGGACATAGGGTCTCCTTGACGAAGACCGCGTTTACCTTTGAAATACCCGTAACTCACCGTTGATGTTAATAGAGAAAGATGTGCTCATAACACATGCCATAATCCACTTCACCATACTTGAATGAAGACCAAATGCCACAAGGATATCCTCCAAAAATTTCCAATTAACCGTGTCATAAGCCTTTTGGATGTCTATTTTGATTGCACACCTCGAAGGGCCTCGATTCAAATGATAATTATGCATCGGCTCCTGTGTAAGAAGAATATTATCCGAGATAGATCTCCCCAGTACAAAGGCCGAATGGTTATTACTTACAATGTCATCTAACCCCTCCTTGATACGGTTGGTAATAATTTTACTTATACATTTATAAACAACATTGCAACACGAAATAGGACGATAGTCATTTACTCGAGTAGGATTGGATACCTTAGGAATCATAGCAAGGATGGTGTGGTTAATATCTTGCGAAGTTTACCATTCATGAAGAAGTCTTTAATCGCTTTGCAAACATCCTCTCCCACGACATCCCATGTTTTCTTAAAAATACAAGTATACCCATCCGGTCCGGTGCTTTATCATTACCAATAGCAAACATGGCACCGAATCTCCTCATCCGAGACATCACGCACCATATGATCAACTTTCACAAGACTAAGCTTGTTGCTAAATAGCCTATGTTAGTTTAGGGGAGGTACCCCACTTTCAATACCTATAAAGTGCATGTAATATTGAACAAATATATTAGGAACAAGGTTACCATCAAATAAATTGTTATCATTACAAGTTATGCAATCAATTCTACTCCTACTGACTCGAGCCTTGAATGAACGGTAAAAGTAAGAAGAATTTGAGTCTCCTTCACGAAGCCATTCAATCTTTGCTTTTTGTTTCAAGAAACGTTCCTCGTCCAGTGTAGCTTGAGAAAACGCTAATAGGTATGCTGGTTCCTCTTCACGAAGACAGATGGATGATGGGTCTTTATAGAGTGCCTTTTGAACCTCGTCGAGCTCTTGTCGAAGACTAGCAACCCTATCGTGTAAGTTACCATGCGAGTGTAGCAACTTTCTCAAAGGTTTCTTCATACACCGAATCTTTTTTACTAATTTAAACATGTTGTAACCATTCACATCCATTTCCCATTGCTCTGAAACCAAACGAACAAAATCAGCATTGTAAGCAAGGAAATTAAAGAACTTAAATGGTTTAGGCTTATTCTTGGTTATTTTCATGATCTTTAACACAGCCGGGGAATGATAAGAAATATGATATGGTTGGAAAATTGCATACGAACCCGGGTACTCATTGTTAAACTCGAGGTTACACATAACACGATCTATTTTCTTCAAAATACCAATGTCCGCATTCAGTTTTGATTCCAAGTGTAGTGCAATCCAATGCACTTGACATCTTCAACTTCAATATTACACACACACACTAATTAAAGTCTCGCATAGCAATATTGATATCTTTAGACTCATGATATGTATCCTCAATATACAAAGCAGCGTTGAAATCCCCCATAATAACTGTTGGAATCACTCCTAAACTAGATTTCAAGTGTTAGTAATTAATATGTAATAGTTAGCTTAATATGGCTTTTATGTTAGTAATCATGCCAAGGCTTATGTAGAAAGCCCATGAGCCTTGGCCCAAGCCCATAAAGGAAACGATGGGAACTTGCATGTTGCCCTAGTTCCTTCCTTTAAATAATCCTTGTAAACCCTCACTTGAGGGTTGGTTGTTCAATTCACACATTTCACCTTTACGCATAACTCTTCTTTATTTCATATCGTGTGTGTGTGTGTGTTTGTTTATCCGATATCTTCTTTTCTATTTCTTCTATTGATGCTTGTGTTATGAATATGGGAACCTAACAGTGGTATCAATCGCCAAATAGTTGGGTGAAAAGGTTTTGTTTTTGAAGTTTTAGTATTACGCGTAACATACGGTTCATAAACTTTGACACGCTTAAAAACTCATTTTTTACACTTTTCAATCCAAGATTCTTGTACTTTCAAAGTTTTTAGGTGTTAAAATATCTGTTTTTGGCAAAAAGTTTCGAACTTTACGTGTATTTCATTGATTTTAAGCTTGATCTTAAACGTGTGGTTACTTCTACGCATAACGTGTTTATAAGCTTTGAATCATCAAGTTTCACACTTTTGTGTTATTTTGGTGATATTGAAGCTGTTTCATCACAAAAATCTGGTTTAGAATCACTTTGGGCAAAAGATTCGTTTTGGTTAAGTTTTACGCGTAACAAAACCCTAGAGTTACGCGTAAGTCATCCGTGGTTTGATCTTCAGTTTTCGTGGTTTACTCAGTGTTTTCCTGCTTGGATAAGCCCGAAAACACTTCGACTTGGATATCTTTTACACCGTGATAGTGTAAAAGATTTTTAAGCAAAACCTAATTTTACGCATAAGCTCAAACTTATGCATAGAACTCTTTACGCCTAAGATTTTTCTTACGCCTAAGCCTTGTCTTACGATAAGCTAATCCCACGATAAGTTTTCTCGCCTAACTTTCGTTTCGCCTAATCTTAGTGTTTCTCAATCCTTACGCGTAAGCTAATCCTACGCGTAACTATTGCTTTTACGCGTAAGTTTGGTGTTTTTACGCATAAGCATTACTTTGCCTTAACGTGATTTCTACGCCTAAGGATACTTCATCAACAACGTTTCATTCGACTACAAAGATCCATTTTACAACACAAGTTTTTCAACATGTCTCAACCTCCATACTCTAACTACTTTCCTTACACGTATAATCAACAACAACAACAGCAACAACTTAGTCCACAACATCAACAATTCAATCAACAACAACAAATTTATCAACAACAATTTAATCAACAACATTTTCCACAACAAGGAGCAATTCAACCACTAATGGTTCAACCACCACCTAGTCTTCAAGTACAACCTTACAAAACGTTTACAATCAACATCCATCCAGAACACTATGAAAGAACCGTCTTGGTTTGCAAAGATGTGTGAAGCCTTAAGTAGCCAAAGAATCAATTCATGAGGCGGGATCACTTGATAGACCTCCAATGCTCACTCCCGAAACTATGATCAATGGGTAATTAGGTTCTTTAGGTTTTGTGATCTAAAGAAGCCACATGGAAAGTTCTTAAAGAAGGTTATATTGGAAGGTCCATTCCGGATGCCTATTGTCGTATACACGGAGATCCTAATGCTATTCCACCAAGAGATGATCTCACAAACATTGCAACTGTTATTGACCTTTCGGTGATGAACTTCTACAATTCAAGTCGATGAGCTAGCAATGCAATATATCCTTTTAGGATTATCCAATCTAATCCTTTGAAGTGTTGATGCTCAAAAGATCGCAAAAGCAATGTGGAACATATTCATCTTCTCATGGAAGGCATCAACTCAATCAAGAGGATATGGAATCCAAAATTTACTTGGCTTATGAACACTTCATGATTGAACCAGAGAGACATTAGAGTCTTATCATCATCGATTCTTAGACATCATCAATGATTTGGATAAACACAACATCATCATGCCAATAATTGCGATCAATACTAAGTTCCTAAGTAGTCTTGGTCACGATTGGGAGAAGTATGTCATTTTATCCGTCAAGCTAAGAATCTTCATCATGCTACATACGAATTGTTGTACGACTATTTGAAACCTCACCAAAAAGAAGTTGACAAAGAAAGGGCTATCCGTGGACTCCTGCTCCACCGCTACTCGACAATCAACAACTTGCTTTGTGGGCTCAAACTAGTTATCCTCCTCAACCAGACTCCTCAACCAAGCGCCACAATTACACCATATGATCCGTCACGAAGAACAATCTCAACAAACTCAATTGGTTCCATACAACAACAACAATGATCAAGCACTTTACAGTGAAGCTAATGAGGACTCGATGCTTTCGATGCATTGCAACAAGGATTTGTTATGATTGCTAAAGCCTTCACCGTTATACAAACAAATCCAACAATCGCGATCGCTCCTCATCAAACACAAGGAATCGGTTTTTGTGAACAATGGACGTGTTGAAGTTCGTAATCATGGTTATGGTCGTCGGATGGGCGGTGGTCAAGGGTTTAATGATATGGGAAGGAATAACATGGGTGCTCCACAACAACAGAGAGCTCAAGTGGTTGAACAGTAATGCTCGAATGGGATAAATGGTCTTCGTTGCTACAATCAGAATGAGAAGGGTCACTGGCTAATGCATGCCCAAAGCCAAGGACTGAGGCGGTGCTTATCATAAGGAGGCTCTACTTTGGCTCTTAAGGATGAAGTCGGTGGAGCCATCACAAACAAAGAACAGTGTTAATACAAATAAGCCAGTAAAACGTTTATTTATATTTCGATCTTCTAATGTTTTGTCGATAACAAACGTAAAATCATTTTAACGAAACAAATAGAATACATAAATAGTTTGAGTTAATAGTTTCCTAACACACTTACGTTTTCACATAAAACACTAAAACAAGTATAAGTGATTTTATGATTTAAATACATATGTACAACAACTAGTGTATACATATTGGGTTAGCATATACTTAAACTAAGTATACTAAAATGGGTAAAACAAGTATATACTAAATGGGTAAAACTAGCAAATGGTATTGACCCATAACCCATGGTTTTATATATACCACTTAACCAAGTTCATTGTATCTAGAAAGAAAACCATGGATCAACCCATAACCCATGACCCATAACCAAAATACCCATGGGTAAAGAGGAGCGTTCCACGGATCCACGGCTTTGTGCTAGACGGATCCCAGTGGAAGGATCCGTGGGATCCGAGGAAGCAAGAGAGAATTTTCTATAAATGAGAGCCATTTCTTCCTTTCTATTCATAACTTTTACACACATACTTTGCCCAAGTATTCTAACCTCTAACCTCGGATCCAAGTGATCTATGTAGTTTGTCTTTTGTTTTGTGTGATCTTCTAGGTTCCTCTTAAAGGAGAGATCACCACTTCTTGAAGACGCAAGCTCAAGTCCATGAGTTGCAATGCTTAGTCATCATCAAGACAACTAAGGTTCTCTTGTTGATAGTTCTTCCTTTCTCCATAGATATTGGGTTAAAGGCATTAGTGAAGGATGCCGAAAGTGTCAAGACGAAGCATTAGTGAAAGGTGCTTATCGCTCGTGTCAAGAGCATTAGTGAAGAATGCTATAGGTGTCAAGACGAAGGCATTAGTGAAGGGTTCCAAGCGTTGTGTCAAAGGCATTAGTGAAGGGTGCCAGCGTTGTGTCAAAGGCATTAGTGAAGGATGTCAAGAATCAAATCAAGTAGCATTTGGGAAGAATGCCTAGGTCATATAATCGATGAGGTGCATCATTATATATATAAGTATTTGTTTATTTACAAGGATGGTGATATCCTTGATGGTGTTGTAACAAGGAGTAGATCTCCTTGAGATTAGGTGTTGTGTCGTGAAGGGTAGTAGTTCCTCCATAGTAATGGAACTAGGTGCTTAGCCTAGTACCTAATAAAGGGTAGGCGATGTTGTGATAGGATTAGTTCTCCTAAGGTGTGAAAGAACTCGGTGGTTAGCCCAAAGACCGTATAAAGGGTAGGCGACGTTGTGTTAGGTGTGGTTCGCCTTGGTGTGAAAGAACTCGGTATTTAGCTTTTACCGGAAAAAGGTTAAGCGACGTTGTGAAGGCTTCTCCGCCATAAAGAGATTTGGTGTAGTGCTTACGAACTCTCGAGTAGGTGACTCGGGGAGTGGAGTAGGGCAAGGAAGGTGTCCTTGTAGCCGAACCACTATAAATAACTTGTGTCGTGGTGATGTGCTTCTTACTCTTTATCTTTCATTACACGTTTATATATCTATCTATCAACGTCCAACATAAACAACCAAATAGATTGACATAAGTCTATCTAAATATTTAAAAGGAAGTTTTAAATTGGTAAAACTATTCAACCCCCCCCCTTCTAGTTTTCCACAATTGGCATCAGAGCTTCGTTACCAAGTTTCTTAAAGTATGTTGTACTTTAAAGACTTGATACGATCCGTGTATGTTTGAAAACTACAAAGAAGGATTATTTTTGGGTCATATTTTTTTTAAATCATTTGGTTGGACATTGATAGATGATTCTAACAACTTTTGTTCCTAAGAAATCTTCATGCTAGAATCTCTCCAAAATCTTCATTCAAAGAATAATGAAGTCAACATTCAAGGAAGGATATAAAAAGTAATCACAACTTACGTACACTAAGTACAAAGGATTACTTTAAAAGCTCATGAAGTATCTTTGGTATTATGCCAAACCAAGAAGCATAGAGGTATGTTTTACTTTTCATTAGATAGGTTACATGAGTTCAATTTATTTTCATAAGTTCTCTTTGTTTATTTATCACTAACATCATTAGAAGTCTCTTTCGTCACTTTTCCGTCATTTTCATCATCGGAATAATACTCCTTTGATTCGTCAAACTAACGCCGTCATCACATATGAACCTTCGATATGTGATTCATCAAAAGTCATCCAAAACAATCTTCATCTAATACCTCGAACTATTTTTAGTATGCTAATTTATAAGCCTACTACAAAAATAATGCCAAACAACCCCTTTCGTCCACGATGGCGGATCCCCTAGTTGTACTAGCGGATCCCAAACATAAAGGATCCGGGAACCGTGGAATGTAACTCACTATACGCTTTCAAAAATTCATCACCGATTGTTTTCCTCTATTCACACAACACAAAACGACCAAGCTACATGAATTCATCCTCATTGGCTTCCATACTTTCAAGTATCCCCTCCTAAAACACCATTGTAAGTAATTACATTAACTTGTTGTAACTTTCATCATCCTCATCCTAGGGTTTATGGTTTCTTAATATCTAATCAATTAACTCAATTAGGTTTTTTCAAACTAATCATGAAAAGGTGATTTTAACAAAATCACTTTGTGTTCACAACATTGTTAATACAAATCAAAACCATAAACCCATTTCAACTAATTTATCTTAATTGAAAATTTGTATTTTTAGGACCAACCATGCCCAAAGCCACTCAACAAGATCATCATGACACTGTCCATTACCTTACTCACTACTATCGTAAAAGGGGATTGACCAAAACCGACCGTAAAATATTCAAAAGCCTTATAAAACGACTTATCCATGAAGGTCGTGTAGTCAAGGAATGTTTCCTTGAAGATACCGACATTCATCAAGTTTTCTCGACAATCAATTTTGATTGTCTCCTTGACATAGATGAACAAATTTGTCCGGTCTTCATTTTTGAATTTTACAAAAGCTTTAGGATCATTAGAAACACCGACAATAGCATCTCAATCGCCTTCATCATCAACAAACAAAACTTTATTTTTCCTCTCAACACCTTTGCTCAAATTCTTCGCATTCCTTGTGAAGGAATTTGCATGTACTCTCAAGATTGGGCAATTAACGCTCAAAACCTTGCACTTTATCCTAAGCCTCTCTATAACACTCCTCTCGACGATCCCGAAACCATTAGAGATACTATCTTCAAAGTTAGGACCGACCAATCTCGTTACGACCGTAACAAAAAGCTTATTCACCGTGATCCCTTTCAAATGGAACTTTTCAAATGCATCCCATGTTTAGAAAATGGGAAGAAACCTTAGGAAAATGTCATTAGCCTAGCCGAAACAAAGATCATCCAAACGCATGTCTTGTGCAAATGATCTATTGTCTTACCCACCAAAGGCCATTTAATCTTGCCTATTACATGGTAAGGAGAATGGTCAAGTATTCAAAGCTTCCAACATGGTACTTCCATATGGTATGCTCCTAACACGACTTTGTAATTATGTTGGTACATTGCAACCATCTCCTATTAACGATGATCATTACCTTCCGATCATGTCATGGTACCTCTTATCAAACAACGCCTAAACGGTTCATGGTTAATGGAGAGAAACCAAAGCTCTCTCGCACTCCTCGGCCGGTGAAGAAGAAGATGAAGATGAGGAAGATGTCGACCCCGTAGCCAACATCAAATTAGAAATCCTTGAATAACACGAACAACTTCCAACCATTCCAAACGAGATCGCGGAATTTAAACAATTGAGGGGCATGATTCAAAACCTCGCTTACAACCTCACTAAGCCGTCAAAAAGGAAAAGAAAGGATTGACGAAAGAGACAATAGGATTATGCTTATTTTCGTTTATTTTATGTTTGGATGATTACGTGTTAGTTCTTTTGGTTTATGGAAATTTGGATAGTGTTACTTTATCATAATTTTATAAGTGGTGTTTTGTGATGACATGCTTGTTCCTATTGCTTTACTTATTGTTTTATTAGTGTGCAAAATCGCATATTATTTATGTGTAGATTCGATCTGCAGATGCCTGGATCCCAAGGATTAGCCTAGCGGATCCCTTCCTCGAGGGAACTGGGATCCGTGACATCGATCGACAATTCAAAGATTTCTTGCATCAAGATAAACACTCTAGATAACATCTCATTAGCTAAGCATATGATTTTAGAATCCAACTAGAACCTTTTCAAGGATGAGAAAGGCTTAGACTCACTAAAGGCTTACTTAAAATCTTAGTCAAAATGCCTCTTGATTTATCAACACATCAAAGCTCACCATATTTCCGCCTCAATAACCCACAAACTATTTCTCATCTCTCAAATCACTTAAGAGAACAAATTTAACATTTTTAGGAAATTACTTCTTGTAAGAAACAAATTAGTGTTTCAATTCTTGTGATTTTTAAGAATTTTTCTAAATATCACCTCAAGCTTAAATCTGATCATTAGGATCATTTTTTATGACTTGACACCTCCAAAACTCTTAGTGTTATCCTTGAACATCCATTGGTAGTCATCTTGTCCCATCCTCCTTCCATAAGAAGTAATCATTTGCTATAACACTTATTACCTTTGATCATTCAAATACCCTTTCATCTTAAACACTTAGAGAACTCAAACATTCAAAATGAGATAGGCTTTAGCTCCTAGAAACCTCATTTCAAACTGTCATAATCACGAGATCCGGATCCCTAGGATTAGCTTAGCCGGATCCTCCAAGAGGAACCGTGGGATCCGGTGATGCTTTAGGTCAAACATTGCTAAAACAATCATTTCAACTTATCTTCCTAACTCAAACACTCCATCTCATCTTAAATGAGTTCCTAGATCGTTGAAACTCAATCTCAACCTTGTGCATGTTAATCATCACATTTCCAAGAACATTAGTGGATTAAGTCTTAAATGCAATTGCCAAGTTCTTTCCTTTATAAGCCACATAGCCAAGAACACTTTAGTCATCAAACACAAACATAATTATCAGCAATTGCAACCATCTCCATTAGTCACCTCATCATGAGAAAAACTCCTAGTGCTAACTCATCCACTCAAGAACCACCCAAGAAACTTTCTAGAATCATACACAAAGTTTCCTCAACCGAATCATCTCCGGTTAAGTCCACCAATGCTAGGATTTCTCCTACACCAAGGAAACCAATCAAACTAATCCCCAAGAAGAGTGTTCCCACTAGGATTTCATCACCAAATTCTACTATACCAAACATAACCTCCACAACTCAACCAACATCATTAGTGCCTAGAGCCACCTCACAATCATCTCCACACTCTCACAATGTAGAAGAGTTACCTTCTTGGCCATCTCATCTCTCACCATTACCAACAAATTCACTAGAAAAGATTGAGCAACAAAATCAAAGTGTTGAATCAACACTTGCTTCAAAAATAAACTCCATCATTCCTCCCAATAGTCCATTTTGGATTATGAGAAGACATCAAAGGCAACCACACGACCATATGGAAGTTGATGCTTCTTTATCTTCACCCTCAAACATTGTAGAGCCATCACTTAATAAGCCTCCACCAATTCCTCCTTCATTTGAAGATACTCAACCCACTTTACTTGAACTTCCACTACAAGAAATTCAAAACCATGACAAGGATTGCTATCATTATAAACATGTTGAAAGGTTGATACATGAACTACGTGAAGAGCAACGTTTCATGTTTTATCACCTCCTCGAACGCTTGAAGAGGTTAACAAGCCTAAACTACAATGAGCATCATAGTCAAAAGCTCAAACTTAGAACATTTAGGAAACCTTTCTCATCCTTGATCATCATTAAGTTTTAGTTGAACCTTGAATTTGGGTAACTCATTAGCATTAGTAGTACTTGTATGGCTAGTTCATTCTCTTAGTCTTAGAGATTTGTTTGGTTATCTCTTGTTTTATTGAATGAATATTTATATGTTTTGATTATTCTGTGCGTTGTGCTCTTTATTGCACACATATATTGTCTCCACTAGCATTGTTTGACGCATCTTCATTGCTGAAGAAACTGTCAACAGACAGCCGGATCCCTCCATAATGCCTAGACGATTCCTTCAAGAAGGGAATTGTGGGATCCGTGGATCAGAAGCACAAATTTCTACTAACTTGAGTTTTATTTGCAGGAAATTATGCACTATACTCTTGTTTTTCTAACCTTTACTTTGTAGATTTTCAAAATAACACATGAAGATTTTGACACCATAAAGCTAGGGGGAGCTTTGTGTCAAACGATATTGCAAAAAATTTGCAACATTAAACCGTTTTTGGATTATACTTCATGATACCCCATTGCATCTTTGAAATCTTCAAGGGGAGCACGTCATTACTTAGACGAACCATTTGCAAACTTAATTGCAAACAAAATTAGTTTATTTTACGTCATGTCCTTGACGCCTTTCAAAGGGACGGACTCGTCAAGGGAAGTTAAGACGAGTACCATTTCCGCCACTTTCTCTCTTTACATTTTTACATTTTTATATAAAATTGTGCTGGTCTTTTTAACACTTTTTGTTTCGACAAAAGGGGAGAAGAAAGTAAAACTACAAATTCAAAGTCTTACAATTTTAGTTTTTCCTTAAAATAATTTTATGTTTTGTCATCAACAAAAGGGAGATTGTTAATACAAATAAGTCGTAAAACGCTTTATTTATATTTTACGATCTTCTAATGTTTTGTCGATAACAAACGTAAAATCATTTTAACGAAACAAATAGAATACGTAAATAGTTTGAGTTAATAGTTTCCTAACACACTTACGTTTTCACATAAAACACTAAAACAAGTATAAGTGATTTTATGATTTAAATACATATGTACAACAACTAGTGTTTACATATTGGGTTAGCATATACTTAAACTAAGTATACTAAAATGGGTAAAAACAAGTATATACTAAATGGGTAAAACTAGCAAATGGTATTGACCCATAACCCATGGTTTTATATATACCACTTAACCAAGTTCATTGTATCTAGAAAGAAAACCATGGATCAACCCATAACCCATGACCCATGACCCATAACCAAAAATACCCATGGGTAAAGAGGAGCGTTCCACGGATCCACGGCTTTGTGCTAGCGGATCCCAGTGGAAGGGATCCGTGGGATCCGGGAAACAAGAGAGAATTTTCTCTATAAATAGAGAGCCATTTCTTCCTTTCTATTCATCACTTTTACACACATACTTTCCCCAAGTATTCTAATCCTCTAACCTCAGATCCAAGTGATCTATGTAGTTTGTCTTTTGTTTTTTTGTGATCTTCTAGGTTCCTCTTAAAGGAGAGATCACCACTTCTTGAAGACGTGCAAGCTCAAGTCCATGAGCTGCAATGCTTCGTCATCATCAAGACAACTAAGGTTCTCTTGTTGATAGTTCTTCCTTTCTCCATAGATATTGGGTTAAAGGCATTAGAGAAGGATGCCGAAAGTGTCAAGACGAAAGCATTAGTGAAAGGTGCCTATCGTTCGTGTCAAGAGCATTAGTGAAGAATGCTATAGGTGTCAAGACGAAGGCATTAGTGAAGGTGCCAAGCTTTGTGTCAAAGGCATTAGTGAAGGGTGCCAAGCGTTGTGTCAAAGGCATTAGTGAAGGATGTCAAGAATCAAATCAAGTAGCATTTGGGAAGAATGCCTAGGTCGTATAATCGATGAGGTGCATCGTTATACATATAAGTATTTGTTTATTTACAAGGATGGTGATATCCTTGATGGTGTTGTAACAAGGAGTAGATCTCCTCGAGATTAGGTGTTGTATCGTGAAGGGTAGTAGTTCCTCCATAGTAATGGAACTAGGTGCTTAGCCTAGTACCTAATAAAGGGTAGCGACGTTGTGATAGGATTAGTTCTCCTAAGGTGTGAAAGAACTCGGTGGTTAGCCCAAAGATCGTATAAAGGGTAGGCGACGTTGTGTTAGGTGTGGATCGCCTGGTGTGAAAGAACTCGGTATTTAGCTTTGTACCGGAAAAAGGTTAAGCGACGCTGTGAAGGCTTCTCCGCCATAAGGAGATTTGGTGTAGTGCTTACGAACTCTCGAGTAGGTGACTCGGGGAGTGGAGTAGGGCAAGGAAGGTGTCCTTGTAGCCGAACCACTATAAGTAACTTGTGTCGTAGTGATGTGCTTCTTACTCTTTATCTTTCATTACACGTTTATATATCTATCTATCAACGTCCAACATAAACAACCAAATAGATTGACATAAGTCTATCTAAATATTTAAAAGGAAGTTTTAAATTGGTAAAACTATTCAACCCCCCCCCCCCTTCTAGTTTTCCATACAGAGCTTTATGGCAGATGCAGACTCAGATGATGATATGGAGGACTTACAGGCTAATGCAGCAGTTATATTGATGGCTAATATGCACGAGCTCCACATGAGTGACACAGGCCCAATGTATGACACTGATGGCTTGTCTCGTAATTTCGAACAAACCATATTTATCATCGATCTAATATCTCACCCAACATCCGAACTGACGAGGCTTAGAATGTTCAACATGAGTCGTCCACATCTCATTCTGACGATTCTTAACTAGACCCGTAGTTACATTTGATGATCAAGATGACCTTATGGTTACCTTTGATACTCAAATTGACTCGTGGTTATACTTGAGGATCCGAATAGTGATCATGTTGTGACTCACATTGAACACGCCGAACCTTTGCCTAATCCAGATGTTGATCTCTTACTTAAAGACCAACAATCCCGAATGGAAGAATATTGTGCATCGAATCAAAGAATTGCACAAGAAAATGCAATCGTTAACTGTGATATTGAATGCTTAAAAGATAACTCAATTTTTCAAAACTCAAGAAAACGTGAAAAAGGTTTTGAAGTCGCTTTTAAATCACACCAAAATGAAAATCTTTAGAACGACAGATTCGTGATTCAGCCGCATCGAAGAATGCTTTGTTGTCTCAAATAGAACAACCGAAACATGAACATACAAAACAACTTAACGTTTTACTTTGAAACTCAAAAGCCAAGGTGAGTTGTTAACTTGTCAAAAACAGCTTCTGCGTACAAAAGCATTCAACGAAACGAATAGATGACCATCTTGAAGAAATTGTCGGCTTATAAAACAAACTCAAAGAGTTTCAAATGTTGTTTATAAACATAGTGAGTCAATCACAACTATTCAAAAGTTTACTTTAAAACCCAATCCAAATGGATATGGACCGAATCTTGTCGACATAAACCAAATCTTTCAACCAAAGCATTCAAACCAAATCTCGAAGTTTCCAAAGGTAATACAAAATTGATGATTCTCATATGAGTGTTGTTGAATATCATCGTCAAGAGGAATTAGATGCGTAAGACTAGATTCGATCAAAATTAGAAAATGTTGTTTATAACAAACCATTTAACTATTCAAAAGCCGCTACTTTCACACACAAAAGGATTCTTCTAACACACCTAGGATTATCACAAATAAGTCTCGAGTCTTCTAATGTTGCTCCCCAACCAAATTATGCACAAATTTATGGTCCTTTACCTTCACTCAAAGAAGTAAATTAAAACCCAAAATCGTCAAATTCTTAGATATTTTGACATTTTCACTCTCGACCTCAAACTTTTAGATCGTGAGATTGAATTTCATTCTGAAATAAAAGTTGAACATTTTCAATCGCCTAAGGCGCGAGAACAAAGAGATATTTTTCAGAAAAATTTTTTACCCCATGTTAAAATTTTGACAAATTGTGCATTGTATTGGGAAATAGAATTTCATAAGGAACTTGGATTGATGAAAATCGTTTTCGAGAAAATAGAAACATCTATTTTAAATACAAAACGCAAAAAGAAAATGTTACGAAAAGATGTTGATCGACTCTTGGAAGATGTTATTTGTGTCCATAATGTTGTGTTATTGCATTCTTTGCCATATGCATCTGATTATATCTCTAACGACATCGTTGATTCTGTGAGATTATCGATAATGTGCCTCAGATCGAGTCTTTAAAAGTTGAAAATGAACGATTGTTAAACGAGCTTTCAAATGCAAAACGTCGTCTTCAATGGTGTCAAAAAGATTGTCAAAATCGTGAACTTGCTTTGCAAAACAAAATCAACCAGCTTGCATTCCAAAACTTTTAATCCAAAATTTGAGCAACCGGATGATCAAAACGCCTTTAAAATGTCAAATTTCAAAATATGAACAAGAACTTGCAAAAGTTAAAAGGAATATGGTGTCATATTTGATTTACTCAAACAGACTCGTGATGAAGCATCAAACGAACTTGATCATTATCTTGCACACACTAAAGAAGTCCCGAATTTTTCTCGAAATCTTCATTCGAAAATCAAGATTTGTTGCACACTATCATTGAGTTAAAGGAAAAGTTAGGAAAGTATGAACAAGTTCGGATTAGCAACATTAAGAAACTTGCACCGTAACACTTAGAAAAGTGACCCGAGAATGCCTACCGACAAACCACAAGATACTAATGTGCTTCCTCATCGAAACAGAATAGTTGCCTCTTTTCCCAACGTCCGCACTTCACGCCCTCAGAGCAATACAAGGAAGAATAGGAAGTTGCACCTAAGAAAAGAACAATAAAGAATGTCAAGTAAGAACACCCTAGGACTTTGAATAAGACCCATGTTGCACCCACTTTAGATATTGCGTCTCAAAAATATAATGGAAAAGTGTTGTAACGAATGTCGAACCTTTAAGTACTTTTGATATTCATCAAGCTTCTTGTGTTATTTGTCGTAAAAGTATGCTTTCTGATTGTCATGATAAATGTGTTGCTAAAGCTATCTTGTCTCGTTTACGGAATCCTAAGAAACGGAATACCTCTAGGCCCACAAATGCTTCTAAGTCTTTGCTTGGTAAAACACCCTCTTTAGATTCTAAGAAACGCATTGATGTCCCTGTAGTTCCAGTATCACCTCCAAGGAATGTAGTACCACCTAGTGCATTCACTAAGACTAAAGCAAAGACTAGTTGGAGATGGCAGAAATGGATACATAATACACTAGGATTTAAATGGATGCCTAAAATCATTGACGTGTGTATTTCGACTATAACTGCTTCGGAACCCTCTAACTCTTCGGGTTCCACATCTACTTCTATTCCATCTGCTTCGTCCGTGTAATGTGTGATACTGATCATCCTTTGGATTGTTGATAGCGATGTTCCCGATTACATGACAGAAATCTCAAATCGTTATCAAACTTTATTGCAAAGTTCATTGGCACTTTCATTCTGGAATGATCACTCAGCAGACTATCATGGGCTACTGAGATTACATCAATGGAAACATCGAAATTAGCGTGGTTTATTATGGGAAGGCCTCAATGCAATCTCTTCTCAAGAGGTCAATTCGTGATGGAGATTTGGAAGTAGCCGGGAGAAAACTTGTTTCATTCATATTCACAAGGAAACGATCTTATGTCTCGCACTCGCAATTCAAGTCTCTACATTATCTCCATGCAAGACATGATTGCTTCATCTCCCATCTGCTCACTTTCAAAGGCAACATCAACAAAATCTTGGCTATGGCAATCGCTGCCTCTCACATTTAAACTTTCAAACCATAACCAACCTTGCTCGATACAAACTAGTTGAAGGTCTCCCGAGATTCCGATATTCTAAAGATCACCTATGCTCGCGTGAACAAGGGAAAAGCACTCGCTCACTTTCCTTCACTGTGGAACACAACTCTCAAGATGTGCTTCATCTTCTTCGGATGGATTTGTGTGGCCCGATGTGCGTGCAAATGATTAATGGCAAACGCTACATCTTGGTAATTGTTGATGACTACTCAAGATGGACTTGGGTCTACTTTCTTCAAGTAAAGATCAAGCTCGCAGATGATCATCACCTTTCTCACGAAAATTCAAGTTCACTCAAACACAATCCGACAAATCGTAATGCATAAAGGAACCGAATTTGTGAATCACACTCTTCGAGAATTTTATGAGAAAGTGGAATTGAGCATCAAACATCTATTGCACGTACACCGTAACAAAACGGAGTTGTTGAAAGACGGAACCGACAAGTTAGTGGAAGCTGCAGAACAATGTTAATCAATGCTAAACTTCCATTACTTGTGGGTCAAGTCAGATCAACCGCATGTTACACTCAAAATCGCTCAATGATTACTAAACGCCACAACAAAACACCTTTTGAGCTTATCCACAACCGAAAACCGAATCTCAAACACTTTCATGTATTTGGATCCCTTTCATACCCAAATAATGATTGTGATGACTTTGAAAGCTAAAAGCCAAAGTCGACATTGGATTCTTTATTGATATTGTGAGAATTCTAAAGGTTATCGGATCCGAATCGTCGTACAAAGCGTGTTATGGAAATGATTCATGCAAATTTCGATGAACTTACAAAGATGGCTTCGAGCATAACGACTTGGAACCCGTTACAACCGCTTAAACTTCCTCAAACCCCATCATCACCGACCCAAGCCCTCACTTACTCACAACAAATGGAAAAGCTATTTGTCTACTGCTTAGTGATGACATTGATGAACGTGCTCTGTGTGTATCCGATGTTTCCGCCGCTAACCCGATCATATTCCAACACCGATACACCTGCTACAAGAACTACTATTGAAGAAGCACCACCAGCTGACTCTACAACAACAGCTTGAACAACCGCTTCCAACGACGCAACCAAACCGGTGATGATGTTCGAACAATGAAGTACCCCACCAAACAGATTTTGATCCAAATGCGTTCTTTAACCCGCTTGCTAATGAAATCAAGCACGATGTTGCGTAATCATCTACAAGCCATTTGAATCCTCAAAATCGCACAATGTATACCAACATCAACCTCTACACATCGTTGGACAAAAGACCATCCTCTTGAGAACATTATTGGTAACCCGAATCAACCAACAGAATAAGACAACGCCTTCACACACGATGGTGAACATTGCATTTATGCACTCACCGTCTCGCTAATCAACCTAAAAGATTAAAGACGAATGACCAAAGACAACCGGATTGAATCCATGCAGAAGAACTCAATCGCTTAAACGCCTTGAAGTATGGGAACTGTTGAAAGACCAACAGAGTCTACGCCATTGGTCTCAAATGGATTTGGAAGAACAAATTGATGTCAAGGAACGTAATCGTAAACAAGTCACGCCCGGTGGCTAAGGGTTATCGACGTGAAGAGGGTATTGACTTTGAAGAATCATTCGCCCGCTGCTCGCCTTGAGGTTGTTAGGATATTTTAGCGTCATGCGGCACATGAACATAACGGTCTTTCGGATGGACGCCAAACCTTTCGAATGGTCAACCGAAGAAATGGTTTATGTCACCACCTGTATGATTCGCTGATCCCGAGTTCTCGAACCATGTCTACAAATTGAACAAAGCTCAGACGGACTCAAAAAAGCTCCTCGGGCGTGGTACGATAAGTTATCATCCTTCCTCATTGCGAATAATTTCACCAAAGGTTCGGTCGACCCAACTCTTTTCATACTGATAAGGTTTTAAAAGGTACCTTTTTGAGGGGTCGTTTAAGCCCTTATTTGATCACTTTTGTATCCGTTATTGCTTAATATCGTTCCTTTTCACTTTTTAGGTCTCTAGAAGGCAAAATGCCGGAATGGCACTTATTTGGACCTAAAAGGCGCGAATATACGAAGAAAATGGCCAAAGTCGAATCGAGACACTCAAAGTCATTGAAAACATAAGGTGACGGCCACAATTATACGCTGACGCCGCCGAGAGGATTTTGTGACGGACAAAATCCAAAACTCCTATTTTCAAGCGACGACGCTGTTATAAAAGAGTAGGCTGTCGCAACTCGCACGGCCTAGATGCAATCCGACGCGCCGAAGTCAAGAGGACGGCGTCACAAGCATAAGGTGACGCCGCCGCAAGTCTAACGTGGCCAAGACGAAACCCTAATGATGGCGACACGACGGCGCCACAAAACATAAGGTGACGCCGTCGCAGATGTAATCTTATATATAGAATCCGAATTTTTCAAGATTGATGTGTATTCTTTTGGAGTAAAACCTAAACCGAACCAAGGTCATCTTGTACAAGATTTTAGGGTTCCAAACCCTATCTTACACCAAGATAAGTGTTTTACTTCATTAATACAATTATGTCTTTGATTATTTGTGTGTATGCTTGCATGTTCTCCATGTCCCATTAATTTACTTGTGTGTTTGCTTAGGAATATGAAACTTAATTATTGAATATTGATTGGTTGTCTCTTATCTTAGTTGATTAATGATCTAGTAATGCGATAGGTCATTCGTTGTGTACTTAATGCTTGATTAAATCTTTGTGAACCTTAGAATATAACTCCTTGAGTAGTTGTAAGCTAAACCATCCAAAGAGTGCCTTAGAGTAAGAGTTTATTATCCCTAGTGGGTTTTGTAGACGAGACCCTTTGGTAAGTTCAAAGAGTTGGGAGAAACGATACCCTACAACCTTAGACACATAACGCAACTAAGAATAAGGACGGAAAATTCAACCACCAATACGAGATAATTAAGGAGTAGTAAAACCTAAGTAAACACATCTTTAAACTATCATACGAGCACACAATAATTAGACATAGACTACATACACCTTAGATTAGATAATTAGATAAGTAGAGTAATCGGTAGCAATACCAACCCCCAAATCCAAACCCCAGATTCGACCTTTCCTTTTATTAAAAATATAAAAGATAAAAAATAATCTTCCTCAACCCCAACCTTAGCGTAGTAACTTCTCACTAGCATTCCTATTCCCCAGAGAACGATATCAATACCCGTGGCTTACCCTAATACTACACTACAACGATTAGGTTCACCGCCTAGGTGTTGAAAACTTGCTCGATTTAAAAGGAAGTTCCTTTGACCCCGAACGACGCGTGTAGCGTTATCACATACAATATCACGGGCACACATCTTAATTGTTCAAATTTACGCGGATGACATCATTTTGGGTCAACACATAAAAGTACTTAATCGCTTTTGCAAAACTAATGAAAAACATTTTGAAATGTCCATGATGGGTGAACTTACGCTCTTTCTAGGATCGCAAGTTCATCAATCACCCCGTGGTATTTTCTTGAGTCACCTAAATATGCCCTTGAACTTTAACAAATTTGAATGCAAAATCAGACACCTATGCCACACCAATTGCTCATACCAAGCTAGCTAGACGCCGATTTACATGGAAATTGGTGGACCCTACCAAACACCGTAGTATCATTGGGTCTCTCATGTATCTAACACCAGCAGCCCGACATTGTTTTTGCCAGATATCTTTGCTCCGCTATCGCCGAGGCCAATCGAAACCCACTCTCTCGAGGCTAAAAGAATCCTCCCATACATCAAGGAACCATTAACGGGGATCCGTATCCGAAGGATTCGGTTTTGAACTAATAGCTTTTTCAGACGCCGATCACGCAGATGCTTAGATTCACTAAAAGTACTTCAGAGCATTACAATTTCTTGGTGATAAACCGTGTCATGGCAATCGAAGAAGTGATTGTACATCGTTGTCCTCAACCAAGCGTAATATGTAGCTATGTCGGCGTTGTGCTCAATTCATTTGGATGAGAGCACAACTCAAAGACTATGGTTATGTATTTGACAAAACCCGATGTATCATGACAATCGGAGTGCTATTATGATCTCGCAACTCTGCTCAACATTCAAATCAAAGCACATCGATCTTCGATATCATTTCATCAAGGAGCACGGAACAGTGCAGTTGAATTATACTTTGTGGGTATCGAATACCAATTGGCGTATCTCTCACCAAAGCCTTAGCTCCTCGCCGGTTTAATGAGTTGGTCCACCTGGATTGGTATGCGGTGTTTGACTCCGAGGAACTGGATGAACTTTTAAAACATTCTTAAAACCACCAAATACCAAAACCTCTTTTGTAAATATTTTTCAAAACAAAATACAAAAATAAAAATCGATAAAACAACAAAATATTCTTCCATCTATATTTATTTCAACATGGCAAGTACAATCTTCACAACACTCTAATCTTTCAAAATTCAAGATTTTCTCGATCAAGTGTTAAGGGGAGAAATCAAATATTTTCGGTTTCATAAAACCTCAGACTTGCATGTTACCTCATCCCGGTTGTTTCTTTAATAATGGTGGTCACATTTCTAGTTTTCCGACACCCTCTGACTCAAATTTATAATATTTCATAATTTTTAAGTCGAGGGGAGGTCGTCAAGTTTCTTTCCAAAAATCGCTCGCTTGGTAACCAAAATGGAAGTTATGGGCGTTGGATGAAAATGGTTAAGTGGAGGGACTAAACTGCCAAAAGCTCAAACCTTTAAACAAAACACCTCCACCAAACTAATACTTCACATTTATTACAAAACTTATTATTTCACCAACTCTCATCCACGATCCAAATTCATTTCGCAAACCGTGTTTCGATCATAAATTTGTGTTGTTTAAACGTTTTGTAATCATCTAAACATGGGTGTTGAATCGCTTTTAAAACCAACGGTTAGATTTTTATCTACGTTTGATTTTGTGTTCTAAGCATAAGCGTATGAACACATAATCAATTTTGAGTGTTTGTGGTTAAAATGGTAGTGTCAAAACGTTTGTATAATCTCAATGATACCATTTTTATCATTAATACTCACCCAGAAACACGAATTGATTGATTTTGAATATTAGGGTTTATGCGTAATTTTTGGGTGTTTTCAAATGTGAATGTTTCTGATTAAAAAGATAGTTATTCGATGTTGTTTACATGTTGAATTAACCAAATCCAGGCTTAGAACTTACCCAGAAACACTAATTGCGTTAAAATTGAATATTAGGGTTTATGTTCATAGAATTTGGGTATTTTTGATCCACTTAGGTTTTGATGTTAAAACTTGCATAAAATAACTCACTAGCCTTCTTAGACATCCCAGAAAAAGTTTGGTGTAATTCCTATGGCTAAAACTCTTACACGTAGAAATTGAACATTAGGGTTTAAAGTCTACGCGTAACCCAGTTTCTACGCATAACTGTTTGAAAGTGTATTCATGTTTAGAACTGATAAAGATTGAATGCATGTGTTAATATTGGTGTAATGATGAAATTATTTCAGGATTTCTACGCGTGAAAATTCAGAATCAAGGTTACTTGATCATCTACACATAAGGATCACCCACGCGTAGAATGTTGCGCGAAGAGAAATCTTACGCGTAACATTTACGCCGTAAGGTTCTACAATGGGGACTACGCGTATCCTCGTGAAGGATATGCGTGTGAAGAACCCCACGATAAGGTTCACTTCACGAGTAAGCCTTACGCGTAAGGTTCCATATACGCCACGCCGTAAGCTTTACGCCTAAGGCCCTCTTTTCACGCTGCAATATTTCTTACGCGTAAGTCAAGAACCCACGATAAGCTTATGCTTACGCATATACCACCCCTGCTTACGCATAAGCTTGCAAAATCTACGCCTAAGCCTAGTTTTAACCAAAATTATGAATTGTTACGCAAACTTGCAAATAAATAAATCATAACGCCACGAAACCAAATTGTCACTAATAAGCTTAAATGTTTAATAAGTTGCGAAAAATAAGTGAAAACTTGACTTTAAAACTCAAAGTTAATCAACTCACTTAAACTTATCACGACGCCTTTGGACTATTGGACTAACAAGTGACATTGGACTCAGAATAATAATCGACATACTACATTCAATAAATAGACAATAAAATCAACTGTTGACTAACGAATGTCTTCGATATGTTGGTTCTTTGGCTAAATATCTTCGATCACGACATGGACGCCAAATGCAAAATGTGGAAGCACCAAACGCTCTCACTATTGAAGATATCTTCCTCATGGTTATCCAATGAAGATCGGAAGAATAACCTCAAAGTTGATTTTGATAGCTTTTATTGTTCCGAGTCTTCGTGTCGATCATGTGGATATTCAAGACTCACCCTTATCGTAACATGCTCACTAACTCGCCATCGCACTGTAGATCTACATTCACCACCCGCATACAATGCAAAAGGTCAAAGGTTAAAATGTTGTGACGGTGACGCCAATAACAAACAAGTCACCATCACACCAGCAGATTTGAGAGTTATTCTTCTTGTTCCCGTCATCGAACCTACTGAATACAATGCCACTCCAACTCAAGATGTCGCTCAAGTTCATGGTCGACATCGGCTATGATGAAGCTACCGGGTTATCACAAAGCACTCACCGTTGATCTAAAGAACATACCCCACCATGGAGAACCTCTACATCATGATTGAAAATCCGCTTCGACGCGATAGTGGTCATGAGCATCCCAAGCTCATGGAACTACAGATATTTTGGGCTTTGGTCAACATGAAACACATTGAAGTTGAAGCTCGATATGGGAAGACATGATGACTTACCTAAAAAGCTTGGCACCAAAATCCCAGATATCGATACACCAAACTGTTGATCCAAAGAGCTCTGGGTATAATCCCGATATTCCTCGAGACTTAATGACCCAAATCAACACTCCGCTGTATGAGCCCACACTCACCGCCGACGAAGGACTCGACAATAAAGAAACAAGGTGCGGTGTTGCGAGATCATCTTCTCATCAAGACATCAAACAATTGTATTCGTATAAAAGATATCCGTAGCGCTTGATGAAGGAAAAGTAGGTTTCCTTGATGAAAAATCTTCCGTACACCGACTAGGAAAACCAGAGAGGCAAGCAAGACAAGATCGAGAGTCGAGGAAGTTTCCTAAGAGTTCACGACTCTCAAAAGGAAAATTCCATCTAAAGAGGCCATCCCAATTCCCAAGCCCGAACCGCAACAAAATCTAGTGGATGAAAGCTCGAGGAAACCGAACCGACGAAGAGGTCATCTACTCAAACTCCAACCGATGACAACAAACAAGAGCAAAACCTCCCAAATTCAAAAGCCGATAAAGGTAAAGGGAAAACTCATGTGCTTGAGCATGATAAGGAAAGATCCAAGAAGAACCATTTGATGAGGAAAAGACTATCAAAAGAAGTCAAGAACCTCGACTCAAACATCTTCCGATGAATTCAGATCGATCAAACTCGGGCCCCGAGGGTCAAGTGGTGGAACTCAAGCCACACCGCCTCGGCGCGTTAATCAACCCGATAAGGGAACCGTACCACCACCCACGAACAACAACAAAGGCGATAGAGGATTCCATCAACTACGAATTTGAGGAACCGTACATGGAAAAGATCGAGAAAACTCCCCGTGAAGATACTAAGGTCGATGAAACGGCTAAGTCCGAAATGATGAAGATCTTGATTATGATAATTTTCTTCTAGATACCCCGCACGCCCAAGGAGGAAACTTCGAGCCACCTAAGGACCCCGAGCCACCTCACGCCTCCTCATCATCGACTCGCCTTCTCACTCTTCACCTCCACCATCCAAAGGCACAACAAGATCCACATCTAAATTTGTGAAGAAACCAACTCGACTCTTGGATATCCCTGCTAAAACCAAGATTGTCAAAGTCACAGCAGTGTCGAAGAAAGACGCGACCAACAAAAAGTTGAATCAACTAGTCGACAAAGATCAATCTTCTACATGACGAGATAGACAAGATGTCTAGTGAAAGGAGTATGTCCGTAAGTTCATGAAACGTGATCTTCAAGGAAAGGAACGAGATGATTAAGGATATACTCACAAGTTCCTTCTCGACACCGCTCTCGGCGTGCAAAAGAGATGTTCAATGACAACTCTATCCGAATCGATGCATTTGGCCAAGCAAACTATAAGATCAACACCTATGACCGTAATAATCAACCCAATCGATCCTATAGTGTTCTCCGATGTCGAATTGGTTTCGATCGGTAACTCAAATGTCTAAATGATCCGCAACATTTACTTTTACGAAGGTATATTGTTTGACGATTGTCGAATACCAATTCCAATCAAAGACGCAGAGAAGAAGTCGAAGGCCTAAACGCCCAAGAGACGATGACGATAAGGATAAGGATAAGGAGCCTAAACGTCCAAAGAAGTCTCGAGAACCTCCTCCTCGCCCACCACCACCCCAAAGGACACCGATTCGATAAAAACCAATAATAAGAGAAGTGTAGTATGTTGGGTCACCAAACGTGTTAGGTTTGAGCACCGAGATCGCTCCGAACTAGGTTGAATGGAATTTCCAACTCACGTCGCGAATATCGGATTGAATAAGAGAAGGGGTAAAATGATGTTATCTAAACTACGGATAAGGAAAGTAAATGGAACTAAAATCTATGGGGAAAACCTAAGATTTAAGGCAAACTACGCAATTCTACACTAAAACGCAAAACGGGATTAAAACGAAACGCGAATTAAAATGCAAGTACGTCTATTCTAAATCTAAAAAAATAACCTAAAATTACTTTTACTCTAAAAATGATAATTGAAAACTATTTATGAATTAAAACTAATTTTTAAGATTTTTCTGGATTTATTTGGAATTAAAAACTAATTATTAACTTTTAAAACTAATTTAAAATACTAAAAATTATGAAAATAAAGAGGAAAAATATGAAAATATTTTTATAAAATCTAAAATATCCTAAGAGAATTTTTAAAACTATTTTTGTATTTTTCCGATTATTTTTCTATTTTCTATGAATTTAAAACTATTTAAATCTAATTTAAATTGTGAAAATACCAAATAAAAGGGGAAAATAGGAAAAATATTTTTATGCTTTTTATATTTTTCTTAAACTGGGAAAATTGAAAATTATTTTTGAACTTTTTCCGATTTAATTGCAATAAAAGCTATTTAAAAAGACCTAAAAATATATTTTAAATAAGAAAAATACTAAACAGTGACCAAAAATTATGAAAAACTCAAAAAAATTCTAAAATATTAATCTAAATCTATGAAAAATATAAAATCTATAGCTTGTGTGTAAGATGTAAGAGTCAGAGTACAAACCGATTTGAAATAAGACTTTAAAATAAGCAAATAAGCACTAGATGACACCAATTAACTCATGTATGGTAAATAATGCTAAAACTAACTTCTAGTAACTAACTACGCTACTCCTAAACTCTATTCGGGGTCTACCAAGATATAAGCTAACTGCTACTCTAGCAAAACATCTACCGACCCCACCGCTTAAGTCATGTAACCGCTATCCAATAAGCTTAAGTGAAATCCGTATGTGGTTCTCAAGACCACCAACCGTAGATTCTATATCTAAGAATTCAGCTAATAAGGACTTATGATGAAGAAGTTAGAGATCAAAAACTAAATGGCCATTCGACAATAGCTAACCGATGCAAAGAGGGCAAGAAGGGAAATGGATCTTGCAGGCTAAGATTAGCTACTCTAAAAGCTGATTTGGACCTAAAATAAGCTATGAGGACTAAAGCTGAGTAACTAAAGATGAAGGAGATGCTAAATACTCCTACTAAACCTATTTAGTAACTATCAATAGCAGACAAACTCAAATGATTAAGTACCTAATAAACCTGTTATTGCAGCAGACTAAATCCTTAAGCACAGGTAAGTAAGCAGCCAAGATACCTCTAATTTCAAACTAAACAAAGAACTTACCAACTAGCACATCTAAATATTATAAAAAACCATTTGAAACTAACCTTGAAACTGTTTTTGACATAGAAACTTGATTGCAAATCAGACCTTCTTGGGACAGAATGACCAACTTAACAAATCATATGCAACGCACAACTTGACTATAAAACTTGAACAAATGATTGCTAACCCTCTAATCACAACAACTGAAACTATAGCAATCAAACTCAAATGGACAGATTGATGAAATTACCTAAAACAAACATTAACCAAACACCCCTTAAAACATATCAAATGCATCCTAATTTCTGAAAACAAGAGAAACTTCAACTTAACTCAATCCAATACATCAAATTACTTGTAAACTCAACATTTAAGTAATCTCAAACAAAGATTTCAACATAAATGATTTGACTCTCAAGTTTGACCAAGGTTGACTATTATCAAAACTTGAAATTAAAGCACAATGAAGTTACAAACGGCCACATAAGCTCTAATAAGCTTATGTGAACTAAATGCACAGGACTAGAGGCTCGAGAAACAAGATTTTAACAACAAAGTAACTAAAAATCAAATTGAGACAATTAATGAAAAGTTGGAAATTAAACTTGCATTATAAGAACTCGAGATTACAGACACATGTAATTAACTATTTGAAAACATAAAAGACAAATGAAATGATCAAAATTCCTCTAAGACCTAAGGAATTGGATAATTCACTCTTGTGACCGAAATGGGTATAAATAGTCGATGAGGAAGCTTGGGATGCCTTCGTAGGTTCCGGGAGATCTAATCTCGCCTTTGATCATCCATCTCGAATCATCCAATCATTGTAAGCCCTAGGATCAAATGTATGAGGTGTCTAAGCCAATAAGAGCTCTTCATTTGTCCACCCCGCAGCCTTGTTGTCACACCGACACGTTGTCAGAGGTCTTCTAGAAGCATTTAAGTACGGGTAAATGTGGTGGGAGCAGGGGTAAATGGACATGAAGGTAAAACAGTAACTGGAGTGGGTGGCTCTGTTTGGGCGGGTTTGGAGGGGTGAGGGTTTTTTATGTTTATTTGACTTTGGCTGGGTATTTTTGACCGGGTCCGAAGTTGGGTAAAAGGGTATAAGTAAAACCGGGTATAGGATATGGATTGGGTTTAAGCTTTGGGCCAAGGGTTTTTGTTAATAATATGGGCCAAGGTATGTGGATTAAGGATCCGGTTTTATGTATTATTTTGCTAAAAACCAAGGACCAAATGTATGATGTTATGAAAGGGTAAGGGTACTTTGGTAAATTAGTAAAATGAGGGTATGAGGGTATAAAGGGTAAAATGGGAAAGTGAAGGGTAATTTGTGACAATTTGTGAAAGTCGAGGGATTGAAAATGTGTGAACTTGATAAAGTGAAGGACCAATAGTGAAAATTCTTCTATTATGCTCAGAAATCTTTATTTTGCACTTTGAAGGCTCAGAATCCTATAAAATGAATCCGGCATCGGTTTTTTGCAATCTTCTTTCTCTCGTGCCCGGTTTTTTGGCAGATTTGGCTTCTTTTTGTGTGTTTTAACATATCCATACCTGCACAATCACAAACTCAAGAAAACCACAAATATTAGCAATAAACGACTCTTTCTTGGTTATTTTGGGTCAGTTTTGATAATGAAAAGGTATGTGTTTTAGCACATACCAAAATACCCTAGACGAGACCATTGTCGTGTCCTCACGCAATGCAATCAACTCACGCTTCTAAAACCAAGGATTTCAATCTCTTTCTACTAAACCTATGAAGAAGTAGCAAAGATTCCTCAAAAGAGATTAAGAAAGCCTTAATTCTAAAACGCCTGCTTACCTTTAAATTCATATGTATAGATATAACGATTAAGCACATTCCGATTATGAATGACGGTTTGTTGAACTTTCATGTCGATCAATAACTCCAACATTTTTCAAACGACATGTTAGGATCACGGAGTAGAAACACAACACAGTGCTGAAGTGACCATACTGGATAGAATACATCGTCCCCGATTTTTCACAAGTCCCAAACTAAGCGTAAAACCGAAATCATTGTTAAATATGATTCTAGATGCTAACACTACCCATGGAAGTTACTTGTGTAATTACCTTTTGTTCCCATTTTCCTATTTTCCTCTAGATTTTTTATTTTTATGAGAAATGAATTTCTTCAAATTTCGCGCTTCGATAACTTTTATTCCGATAAAGATACAAAGCTAAGTCGATAATTAGTTATCCATCTTTTCTCAAGAACCATTGTCGTAAAAATGAGGTCCACATCAACGAATTTTTATTCACTTAAACTTTTGACTTTTTTCGACATTTTTCATCAATAATTTTATTTTATTTTTATTATTATTTTATTATTATTATTATTTTTTTTTGCACTTATACTTTTACTTATATGAGCTATGAACCACTTGAGCTTCACGGGTAATTCCAAGACTATAGGCTTCATGAAATGAGGATCCCGGCGCTAGGCTAAGACCTCACTCAATCCCGCTAAAGATCCAAGGGTCCGATCTCGACACCTCACTCATAACTTTACTTATTACTTTATCACTTATCACCGATTGCTTATTTATTACGGATCCTTGATGTGTACCCAATTTTTAAAACAAAGATTCTTTTAAGAAGATAAAGAACTAATTATCGCCAAAACTCAACATCTCTAATTATTTATTAGATGATATGGGTGAAACAATTTTGTGGAACAAAAGCCATAAGTACCTTCATGGGCTCTAAAGAGAACCAACTACTCCACGCTTAGCATCTAAACTCATAAGTAACTCTATCATTTCTCGATCTCAAATTTAAAATCCCAAATAATGAGATCCGCAGATGCTTAGCCGATAATTTTAGATTATCTATGGTTAAGGAACAAGCTAGGCTCAACACGCCCGTCAAGTCGTAATTCTATTCCTACTCTCACCGGTGAAAGTCAACAAGGTGTCAAAACATATGTTAACTTAGCAAATGCTTCGTCCAATGAAATAAAGTTATGCATATTTAAAGTCACTCGTGAAACTTGCAAAATCTTGGCCTTGTGAGCTACAATTCGATTTTATAGCTTCTGTCTAAGAGACTAGCAAACTTTTCAATCAAAAGACTTAATAAAAGTCACAAAATTTTTAAATTTTGCTCATTTTTGCACAATATTTTATTTTCTAAGGAAAACGGGTTACGAGAGAAACACGACGTAAAATAAGCAAGCGGTCAAATCAAATCAAGATTACCCTACCCCAGACTAGAACGAAACATTGTCCTCAATGTTTAAAGCAAGGGTATCAACGAAAATCTAAAAGCCGTTTATTAAGTATGCTAGAAGATAAACGTTAGTCGATAAGATTAGGATATCGGATTTCCATCAAGAACGATCATGAAACTCGAGTGGAGAAAAGACAAACTTCGAGCACGAGAGTCTTCATATCGGGAACATCCTAAACACGTATCACAAACAACCAAACACGAGAAATGGAAGAGGCTAACCCTTCACGCCACTTATTAGAAAATAGAAAGGAGATAGAGATAAGCATGGGTGCCTCCCACGGCGCCATCGTTTTTTCTTCACCGAGTCGCTAGCCCCGACTGTCCCCGAATTCATTTGTCCTGGGAAGAAAGTGGTAGAGATACTGTGGTCAAAAAGTGTCCTCATTCCCAAGGAATGAGACCGGGGGTAGGAGGAAAGAAAATGTCGGGCTTCAAAGACATATGGGATAACTTCTCCCAAACTCACATAAGGTTTTTCAAGAAAGAGTGATCCATCATCCCACGGTTTAGCGGGCGGACGAAGGAATGACGGATCACAATAAGAATACTCCATAGAAGAAGGGAGTCCATGGAACAAAAAGTGTTACTTGAAGGTTCATCAACGAAGGCATCCAAGAGAGGATCCTTTTTCGGTTAACTTTGTTTTATGAATGTCCTCTCCAAGAGTATCCTGTGGTTAAAATCTTGTCCCTGAGAGGAAGGAAATCAAAGTATCATCTACGTGAAAATCCTCACGAGGAGAGGAATCACTCTCGGATAAAAAATAATGTTGGACCTCGTGATCAACAAGTTCATCCGTCGAAAACTTCACTTCCTTTTCTTTCTTCGGAAAACGGATCATCGTATTCATTTTCTTTATTCCGAGAGAAAATCGAGTCGGTAGAGCAAGTTCATCGGTGAACTCCTCACTTTCTTCACAAAGAGTTGATTTTCAAAATTTTGATTATATTCGTAATCGAATTCAAACAAGGGATTTGTGAATGTCGCTTGAAAGATTCGGATTGAAAGATGTCTCGTAAGAAGTTTCCATAATTTCGTAAGAAGGAGTGGGATTGCCACTCAAAGGAAGGTTGATTTCCTTAGAAATCGGAGGTGGGACAAGTGGTGTGCTCTTAGAGCAAGCAGTTTCCACCACTACCGTTGTAGTCTCCTTTTCTTGTTGCTGTGTCCGTTCAGCTTGTATTGTCGACATACTCTTAATTGTAAACCTTGAAAGATCAATTCGAGACGGTTTAGGTTCAACTTTCTTCACATCATCCGGATCATCCGGAGGGGGGTAAGAAGATGGCTCGTTATATAACAATTTTTCAAGAAAAAGAATGTCCCCCTCCGGGTCAAAAGTAGCATCATCAATCTCAACGGGAACTGAATCATCATTAAGAAAGGCCTCGATCTCTTCCCAAATAGGGTCACTTTCCGTAGTGAGAGACGGGAAAGAGTCGGTCTTAATCGGATTAGACGGTAAAGTGGGATTGCCACTTGCTTCAGAGAAATCAATCACACCGATGCTATGAATAGAATGATCATCGGGTGGAGGTTTTGACGTTTGTTCGGTATAAAACACAATCTTATCATTTCCTTTTCTGATCGTCAACGTTCCTTGGTAATGATCCACAAGGACTTTTGCGGTTCTCAATAATGGTCTTCCTAAAGTGAGAGGGACTCGGGCGTCGACCTCTATATCAACGACGGCAAATCCACGGAAAATGGAATTTATCCACTGCATCATAACATCGCTGACTACACCAACCGTGTGAGCAATTGTTCGATTAGCTAATTCGATAGTCATACGAGTCGGTATAAGAGTCTTCAATCCAAGCTTATGATATATCGCGAGAGGCATGAGACTTATGCTTGCACCGAGTCGGTTAAGGCATTATATTCCTCAATATCATTCAAAGAGCAAGGAAGGAGAAATTTCGGGATCACCAAGCTTCTCGGAGCTTGGTTTGAGGAAGAATTAAACGTGTAGGCTCAGTGAAATCTTTGAAATTTGTTCCAATTTCTTTTCATAAATCATGTCACAGCCTTTGATCATATCACCGAAGTTTAAACTTTGTTCCAAACAACTTTCATTTTGTCTAATCGTGATTGAATCGATTTGCACGGTGTGAGATTAGAACTTGGTGTTATGACGGAGATAGAAGGAACTTGGGCAACCGAGGTTGGACGATTTGGCTTTTCCATTATCAAGAGGAATTACCGGGTCCTTTGTCACCTCGGTCTCGTACTACATTCCTCACCGGAGAAGAAGTAGTCATCGAGGGCCCATCATCTCGAATGGTTACTGATTTCATTTCTCCTTCGGGTTTGGAATCGTGTTACTGGGAGAGAACCGAAACCCGAGGGTTGACTCATTTGGCACAAAACAAAGATTTAACATACTCTCAAGTTTATTCTCAAGCATCCATCTTGTTGTTCAAGTCGAATTTCGCTCTTAAACTCATTGCTTTGTCTAGTTAACGAAGATTGAAACTCGTTTCTCAAACTTGAAATCTGGGTTCTCATGGTTTGGATGGTAGCATTATTGTTCTGAACGTAATTCGAGAATTCATTAGAGGGAAAAGACGGAGCTTGATATCCTTGATTGTAATTAACTCCTTGGTTTGGGTATTGATTTGTTGGGGCTTTGAATTGGTTTTGAACATTTGGTCCACGAACTTGATTCTGATTAAAACAAGTCTGATTGTTCGATGGAGAAAATCCCGGAGGTCCCATTTGATTACTAACACGAGGGTTTGTTTCAACTTGAGGACGGTATTGGTTACCTCCTGCCACTGCATTAGCATCGAAAGGATTGCCATCGGTGGCGGTACAATTGTAGTAGGCATGCGGGCCACCACAAGTAGTACAAGTCGCTTCCACCGCTTTGACTTGAGCGGTGGAGAAGAATTAACTTTAGCCGCCTTAATCTTAACCAAAGCCTAGATCATATCCGTAAGCTTATCAATCTTAGCATCGGTGCTAGACGTATTTCGTGAGACGAGGACGATGGTGTAACATTCACTCGGGCAAAGAACCGATTTGCTACGTGAGTACGAACTTTAGATTTGTTCTCGAGAATGGACAAGGCATCTCTCGTTGATCGGTCAACAAATTACCACCACAAGGCATTGAGAGAGTCTTGACGGCCATTGTAAAACCCTAAAAATACTGAAACGTGTGAAGAGACTAAAATACCCTCAAGTCGAAAGTATAAAATACGTAAAATACATTTGTATTCATTTAACGAAATTTAAAATCTAACTTACGAATAATTAAAACTTAATGAATATATTTATGTAATCGATATAGTACGACGAAGAAAATAAGATACGCAACATAAGTTTGGGCCTCACTTTCGCTTGTTGTAATCCGATGGGCCGCTTGTTTGAGCCGAGGATCCGTCGAGAGCCCACTTGGGCGTGTTTTGTTCGGTTGGTTTAAGCCGAAGTCCACACACCAAGCCCAAACCAATCGGTACCTACACTATATATACAAACACATAACACAAAATTTGGAACCCTAAATTTTATTAAGTCACGGCTCATTCTCTTTCCTCCTTTCCCCATCCGATCGGCTGCAAACCCTTGGTGTCGTGGTGTTGGTTTTGACACAAGCTAAGGTATAACAAGTTCTTTCTTCGTCTCGCTTATGTTACATGTCATTAAACCAAGAAACAAAGCCTAGGAACCCTAGGAAAATTATAAATGGGGCGTAGGGGATTTTTGTAAAAACTAGGGTTTCGTTTGGTTAATTAATGTGTCGCATGGGTTGTTTAAAGAGTGTATATAATTTTGTAAGACAGAAATATGGAAGGGTAAGCTTGATATGATGATATTAAATCAGGTTGTGTGGCTTACATGGGTTATGGGTGCATTTGGGTAGGTTAAACATGTGCTTATATTGGTTTTACTAAACCCTAAAACTGGACAGCATCATATGTCGAACTTGTGCGTGTCATAGATCGAATTTTATAAGTACAATAATCTGGGTTTTTGTTGGAAAAGTTTATTTTATGTCTTAGTTAAGTTTTCCAAGTGGTTTGGTCGGATTTGGAGTTGTCTAAGTCGTACTTTTGAATTTTACAAAATCAAGTGTCAAAGCTGAGAAAACGGGTCTGAAATTTAGTTGTATTGTTTGATTTTTCATTTTTAAACCATAAGGAATTGGGAGCTCTCCTTTTACAGAAGTGATATTTATGACATAAATGAATTTTTGGGAGTTTTGGGAATTTTTCCAAGGTGTCTAAACAGGTCCAATAAGTGTAAACTTTCGAGGTGTATTTTCTGATTACTTTCTGGATAGGTATGGACTTGTGATTTTCCATAGGCCATTTGGCATAGAGATAGAACCCACCAATTTTTGGAGACTCTTTTAAATCATATGGGAACCCTGGATTTTGCTTGATTTCATTTGAGCTAAGTAAGTATTTTATAAAAATCGCTAAAGTCTGGTCCGAATATGAGTTTAAGAAACCGAGAGATAAAATATGATATCAATAGGTAACACACTTACAAAGGCATAAGAAGTTTATAAAAGGAACTAATAAGTATTATACGAATCGTAATCCGTAGATTCATTGAAGAAGACGTGGCGTCGTATCTTCGTGTTCGCTCATTCATTTGCTTTTCCTCATTTGCGTTAAGGTACAAATATTCGACCTTTTCAAAGAAAGGTTTCTCATGACGCTTTTCCGTTAGCTTTTCTATTTCAATTATTAGATTCCCTATGCCATTGCTATGATTCCTTTCGCTTATATGAATCGCTTTGTCCGAACTTCGCTTGTTGAACCTTGCTATGTTTGAGTATGAATTTCGATTATGAATTTCGATTATGAACTTTTGATTATGAACATCCGATTATGAACCTCGATTATGAAAGCGATGCTATGTGATCGCTGATATGAACCTTTGATTTTAACATTTGATATGAACCCTTTCGATTTGTTTGATCCGTTGTTTATCCGAAACATCTGCTTAGTGAACCATGAAATATTTGATTTGGACTTTATGATATGAAACTTCGATATATATATATCGCTGACCTTATGATGAATTATGGTCTCATGTCATTTATGAAAACTGCTTGACCTAAGTAGTTTGACACCCGAGCCAAATATTTAACTAGTCATGGGGTTCCATGTCCGTATCGTTGATGCACCTCCGATATGACTCTAGGGCAGAGAGTGATGTTCGCCACGCCCCTGGATGGTGGAGCATATTTTGTATATGTAGGAAGGGGCGATGGATGCATCCTAGATCCGATCTCGTTATCGATATATTTCGTAAACGATGTCGCGTGCAATACGCTGCCTTCACAAATTTTGGGAGCTAGCTACTCCATTGGTTACCCGAGGTCTCCTCATATTATTTAAGGTATTCCGAGGTCACCCTCCGAATAAAATGGTTACTTATGATATGTTATGTTCGATATGTTTCGGCTCGTGGTGGATGACTAAACCTTATCTCGTTAATTTGCTTTATGAATTACGCTTATGATTCCGCATTTGCCAATACTTCTATTTGCCTACCGAGTTATTATATGTTTATTGAAGATGTTTATGCTTTTACATGTTTATGTGACTACCGCTATGCTAGGATAGGATTAATACTTTAAAACATGATTCGATATCCGATATTATGATTTGTTATCGTTACGTGAATGCGCTTGATCTATGAGATGAATGTGCTAGTGTGTATTTGAGTGTTTTGAAGGTTAACATGTATGATGGTTCATTAAATTTGTAAACCTTGTCAATTGGTTAATTATCTGTCAGATATGTGACCGCCATGTTAAAACTCGCTAAGGTTAGGATTTGATCCGAGAACCGGTTTAGCTATTATGTCCGCCATGACCGTTCGCTATTTCACCGCTATAATATTGAATTAAGTGCTTTGAATGTTGATTAATTGATTTGTATGAATGCCATGTTTACTTTCTAGAACCGATTCCGTTAGTCCTTAGACTTTTCGCTTGGTTTATATGTAATCTATCTTCTTGATATGTTAAGTGTCCGGATATTCTAATGTGTTTGCGTTTGTGTCATCAATATGCTATGCGAGTTTGCTCTTGATTGCTAGTTGTTCTTCCGGATTTACGTGTTTGTGTTCCGCAGAATCCTCTATGATTCATTATGCTCACTCCGCTGCGACTTCGTTATTCGCTTCATTTGTTTCAGCTTGCATTGTTGTTTTGTTTAGTTTCGTTCATATATCCGCTCACCTGGCTTTGTAAGCTCACCGCACTTTCTTTTCCTCGGTATTAAGCATTCAAGATGAGCTTGTGGGATGGCCGATCCGGGTTTGAGAGTAGAGTTGAGAGCAAGACTTTACCCTAGAGATCCTAGATTTATTTTGATTATTGTTATTATGTTTTCTTTTGATTATTTTGTAAAGACTTCCACTTTTGTATAATACTTAAAGTTCGATATGAAACTCGTATTTGTGATATCTTTACCCTTGTCGGGTTGGGTGTTACAATTATGGTATCGAGCTGTGTTTTGGACCCTTAGAGCTTAGGCTATGACCGTGAGAAGTGGGTAGACATTAGGTTTCGTGCTGCTCGTATATTTTTCGATTCCTTTTGATGGTCGTTCGATTTGACTTGATATCCTTTTGCCTTCACCGAATCGGCCTCCTTTGTTCACATCAATTTTGTTATTTTGTTTTCGCCGTCCGCTTTGTCGATCGTTAGATGGAGACTAACCGTGGAGCCGAAGAAGATGGTGCCGACCGCTGCTACGACGGTTCTCGTGGCCGGAGAGGTTCGTGAAGCGAAACCACACTCGATCGTCTTGTCGGAGACATCTGGATGTCGTTGGAGGAAGTTGGATGGACCAACCAAAGGCGCAAGAGACGGAGACAAGATTCAACCGTGGTGAAAAAGATTCATCTACTTCATATGATTTGGGCGCGACTTATGTCACTCGATTCGCTTGTCATGCGCTTCAAGACGGTTTGATATTCGATAAGTGATTTTGATCTCGTATTGCTTTTCTCCGATTTGTTCGAACTCGTGAATCGTGAAGTTTTATCGCTTAGCATTCGGTATATCTCGCTTTTCTTTCCGGATCGTCGAATAAGTCATGAGGAAGAATACGAGGTGGACTCGGATTTAGAATCTACTGACTACTAGGAGGTTTAATCCGATACAAGAATAGGAATTTGCGCTCGATTAGTTGTCCTCTTTATGAGAAATTTCGACATTGATTTTGAGTTAGGTCCTTTCGTCTCATTTAGATGATTAAATCTTGGATTATTAAGTTTCGTTTTGGAAGTTCATCTTAAGACGATTTTGCAAATTTTGTTTGATAAATGGAAATAAAACGAAATTTGAAGGTATAGTTCTGTCTCATTGCTTTCTCTCGCTAGATTCGTTAAGTTTCCGTTAGTCCTCATAAGTTTTGTCCGCTATTTTATTTTCTTAGTGTTGTTGTTTAATTACCGCTTGATGAAGTATGGCCATCATGATGGTATACTCATGTGAATCGGTTTGTTATTATATGTTACTTGCTATTCGAGTGTTATCTCGATGTGGTATGTTTTGTTATGATATTAGTTATGTGTTTTGTCATGACCCGAGACCGAATATAATGACAATAAGAACTTGTTATGTGATGCAAGTATTATGACGCCGATCAACGAATAATACCGAGATCATATAATCTGAACTTATTGAAGGTATACGACGTCGGGAAATGCCTCGTGATTGATGTGTGTATAGACTTTGACTTGTATCCGTTATTTGGTGTTTCTCATGTTCGCTTGAATTTCCGCATCTAATTGTGAGGTTTTCATCGGTGTCTGCTTCAGTATAAGTTATGTACGCTTGAAATCAAGTTTTATGATCCGTACGAACCTATAGATTTGGTTCGCGCTTAAGCTTGTACGCTCCACGTATTTACGCAATTAAATAAGACCGTTAGGATCCGTTACATCTATGTATATGTCCGCTCATTATTAAATGTCGAATAAGTTAGAGCGTGTTGTTTGATTTTCTCGCATCTCATTCTGCTTTTCCGCCATTACTATGATAAGTATATAATTATCTGTTATAAGTATTTGACTATTGATTTGATTTAAAAGTATGAGTTTGAATATTCCGATAAGAACTGTTTGATCTAGGATAAGTTTCGCTCGCTATATTCTTTGAAACTCGAAATCCGCATTTGTTTGTCGTTCTGCCTGTCTTGTCCAATTTCGAGACCTAAATTTTCTTTTAGAAGGGAGAGTTGTAAAACCCTAAAAATACGAAACGTGTGAAGAGACTAAAATACCCTCAAGTCGAAAGTATAAAATACGTAAAATACATTTGTATTCATTTAACTAAATTTAAAATCTAACTTACGAATAATTAAAACTTAATGAATATATTTATGTAATCGACATAGTACTACGAAGAAAATAAGATACGCAACATAAGTTTGGGCCTCACTTTCGCTTGTTGTAATCCGATGGGCGCGCTTTGTTTGAGCCGAGGATCAGTTTCAGAGCCCAGCTTGGCAGTGTTTTGTTCGGTTGGGTTTAAGCCGAGAAGTCCACACACCAAGCCCAAACCAATCGGTACCTACACTATATATACAAACACATAACACAAAATTTGGAACCCTAAATTTTATTAAGTCACGGCTCATTCTCTTTTCCTCCTTTCCCCATCCGATCGGCTGCAAACCCTTGGTGTCGTGGTGTTGGTTTTGACACAAGCTAAGGTATAACAAGTTCTTTCTTCGTCTCGCTTATGTTACATGTCATTAAACCAAGAAACAAAGCCTAGGAACCCTAGGAAAATTATAAATGGGCGTAGGGATTTTGTAAAACTAGGTTTCGTTTGGTTAATTAATGTGTCGCATGGGTTGTTTAAAGAGTGTATATAATTTTGTAAGACAGAAAATATGGAAGGGTAAGCTTGATATGATGATATTAAATCAGGTTGTGTGGCTTACATGGGTTATGGGTGCATTTGGGTAGGTTAAACATGTGCTTATATTGGTTTTACTAAACCCTAAAATCGGACAGATCATATGTCGAACTTGTGCGTGTCATAGATCGAATTTTATAAGTACAATAATCTGGGTTTTTGTTGGAAAAGTTTATTTTATGTCTTAGTTAAGTTTTCCAAGTGGTTTGGTCGGATTTGGAGTTGTCTAAGTCGTACTTTTGAATTTTACAAAATCAAGTGTCAAAGCTGAGAAACGGGTCTCGAAATTTAGTTGTATTGTTTGATTTTTCATTTTAAACCATAAGGAATTGGGAGCTCTCCTTTTACGTATGATATTTATGACATAAATGAATTTTGGGAGTTTTGGAATTTTTCCAAGGTGTCTAAACAGGTCCAATAAGTGTAAACTTTAGAGGTGTATTTTCCGATTACTTTCGGATAGGTATGGACTTGTGATTTTCCATAGGCCATTTGGCATAGAGATAGAACCCACCAATTTTGGAGACTCTTTTAAATCATATGGGAACCCCAGGATTTTGATTGATTTCATTTGAGCTAAGTAAGTATTTTATAAAAATCGCTAAAGTCTGGTCCGAATATGAGTTTAAGAAACCGAGAGATAAAATATGATATCAATAGGTAACACACTTACAAAGGCATAAAAGCTTATAAAAGGAACTAATAAGTATTATACGAATCGTAATCCGTGTAGATTCATTGAAGAAGACGTGGCGTCGTATCTTCGTTTTCGCTCATTC
Source organism: Chrysanthemum lavandulifolium (assembly GCA_022545495.1). Taxonomy (NCBI): domain Eukaryota; kingdom Viridiplantae; phylum Streptophyta; class Magnoliopsida; order Asterales; family Asteraceae; genus Chrysanthemum; species Chrysanthemum lavandulifolium. The sequence continues at coordinate 93,719,902 of CM040241.1, forward strand.
ATTTGCTTTTCCTCATTTGCGTTAAGGTACGTATATTCGACCTTTTCAAGAAAGGTTTCTCATGACGCTTTCTTTCGTTAGCTTTTCTATTTCAATTATTAGATTCCTATGCCATTGCTATGATTCCTTTCTATTTATATGAATCTCTGTTTATCCGAACTTCGCTTGTTGAACCTTGCTATGTTCGAGTATGAATTTCGATTATGAATTTCGATTATGAACTTCGATTATGAACATCGATTATGAACCTCGATTATGAGCGTATGCTATGTGATTGCGATATGAACCTTTGATTTAACATTTGATATGAACCCTTTCGATTTGTTTGATCCGTTGTTTATCCGAAACATCTGCTTAGTGAACCATGAAATATTTGATTTGGACTTTATGATATGAAACTTCGATATATATATATCTGACCTTATGATGAATTATGGTCCGTGTCATTTATGAAAACTGCTTGACCTAAGTAGTTTGACACCCGAGCCAAATATTTAACTAGTCATGGGGTTCCATGTCCGTGTCGATGATGCACCTCGATATGACTCTAGGGCGAGAGTGATGTTCGCCACGTCCCCTGATGGTGGAGCATATTTTGTATATGTAGGAAGGGCGATGGATGCATCCTAGATCCGATCTCGTTATCCGATATATTTCGGTGAACGATGTCTTGTGCAATACGCCTTCACAAATTTTGGGAGCTAGCTACTCCATTGGTTACCCGAGGTCTCCTCATATTATTTAAGGTATTCGAGGTCACCTCCGAATACAATGGTTACTTATGATATGTTATGTTCGATATGTTTCGCTCGTGGTGGATGACTAAACCTTATCTCGTTAATTCTTTTATGAATTTCGCTTATGATTACGCATTTGCCAATACTTCTATTTGCCTACCGAGTTATTATATGTTTATTGAAGATGTTTATGCTTTTACATGTTTATGTGACTACCGCTTGCTATGCTAGGATAGGATTAATACTTTAAAACATGATTCGTATATCGATATTATGATTTGTTATCGCTACGTGAATGCGCTGATCTATGAGATGAATGTGCTAGTGTGTATTTGAGTGTTTTGAAGGTTAACATGTATGATGGTTCAGCTAAATTTTTAAACCTTGTCAATTGGTTAATTATCTGTCTGTATATGTGACCTGCCATGTTAAAACTCTGCTAAGGTTAGGATTTGATCTGAGAACTGGTTTAGCTATTATGTCTGCCATGACCTGTCTGCTATTTCCGCTGCTATAATATTGAATTAAGTGCTTTGAATGTTGATTAATTGATTTGTATGAATGCCATGTTTACTTTCTAGGAACTGATTCCGTTAGTCCTTAGACTTTTCGTTTGGTTTATATGTAATCTATCTTCTTGATATGTTAAGTGTCTGGATATTCTAATGTGTTTGCGTTTGTGTCATCAATATGCTATGTGAGTTTGCTCTTGATTGCTAGTTGTTCTTCCGGATTGCAGTGTTTGTGTTCCGTAATCCTCTATGATTCATTATGCTCACTCCGCCGCGACTTCGTTATTCGCTTCATTTGTTTCGCTTGCATTGTTTTGTTTAGTTTCCGTTTCATATATCTTCTCACGGGCTTTGTAAGCTTAGCCGCACTTTTCTTTTCCGCGGCGGTATTAAGCATTCAAGATGAGCTTGTGGGATGGCCGATCCGGGTTTGAGAGTAGAGTTGAGAGCAAGACTTTACCCTAGAGATCCTAGATTTATTTTGATTATTAAGTTATTATGTTTTCTTTTGATTATTTTGTAAAGACTTCCACTTTTGTATAATACTTAAAGTTCTGATATGAAACTGTATTTGTGATATCTTTACCCTTGTCGGGTTGGGGTGTTACATTCATTCAAACCGTTATAAAACGTATCAAGTTGGTGTAACTCAGAAAAACCATGATGGGGACATTGCCTAAGCAAATCTTTGAATCGGTCCCATGCCTCACTAAATGATTCATCAAATCTTTGTGTGAATTTTGTTATTTCATTTTTAGGCTTGTTGTTTTAGACGGGGGAAGAATTGCTCACTAATTTTGATACTAAATTCTCCCATGTGGTTATCGATCGAGGGGTAGTTTTTCGAGCCAAACCGGGCGCCCCTCGAGTGAAAATGGGAAGAGTAGTAGCTGATAGCCTCTTCCGGAACGTTACGGTACTTGATCGTAGACGTGAGCTTGTTAAACCGCTCGGATATGAGGTGAGGATCGTCCTCTCAAATCCGTAAAATTGGCTCGATGATACCAAGTTGATCAAGCCATGTTTAAGCTCAGTTATCGACAGCGATTGCGGGACGACGATGGCTTCTCCATAACCCTCGGTGGGTGCACAGAGTTGCTCTAGCATGGATCGGTTGTCCTCCGCCATTTCGATGATGGGCGGGATCCGATTAGTTCAATCTCGGGTTCGACTAATGGAGCACGTCTATTTCGCCTTCTCGGAATTGTAGCGGTTTCAAGTATCGGTCCAGTAGTTATTAGAGCGAGCGCATGCACTTTCAAAACCAAGGCAATTAAAGAGAACGGTATTCGAAACACAAAGTGAACTTAACCAATAATCCCAAGTGAATAAATCACCTCTACAAGACAAACGCATGTTGGCGGAGAAGCTTTGTAGGTCGTTGCAAGCTTATTAAAACCCGCTTCTTTTCACCGCAATTTAATGTCGCCGTCCTTATACCCACCACACAGCTTTGTTTATCCGATGAAATAAATAAATTCACAAGCGACACAAAGGCAAGTTTTTGATCTTTGGTTGGGAACTTATTAATGATAACACTCCGTTGAGAATGTTATATAATTGGTGTCTTCTATTTATTAGCAAAACACAAGAGAAAATCTTTTGTATTTTTAATCGATATATATATACAAAAGAAAAAGGAAAATATTTTTACTTTTTATTTTATAGAAAAATAGTAACTTCACGAATGAAGGATCTCGAGTCACTAATCGTCAAACCTCAAACGATATTGTCGTGACACAACCTCCCCGGCAGCGGCGCCAAAAATTGATTCCGATAAAAAAACCAATAATAAGAGAAGTGTGTAGTATGTTGGGTCACTCAAACGTGTTAGGTTTGAGCACCGAGATCGTTCCGAACGAGGGTTGAATGGAATTTCCAACTCACGTCACGAATATCGGGATTTGAATAAGAGAAGGGGGTAAAATGATGTTATCTAAACTACGGGATAAGGAAAGTAAATGGAACTAAAATCTATGGGGAAAACCTAATATTTAAGGCAAACTACGCAATTCTACACTAAAACGCAAAAACGGGATTAAAACGAAACGCGAATTAAAATGCAAGTACGTCTATTCTAAATCTAAAAAAATAACCTAAAATTACTTTTACTCTAAAAATGATAATTGAAAACTATTAATGAATTAAAACTAATTTTTAAGATTTTTCTGGATTTATTTGGAATTAAAAACTAATTATTAACTTTTAAAACTAATTTAAAATACTAAAAATTATGAAAATAAAGGGGAAAAATATGAAACTATTTTTATAAAATCTAAAATATCCTAAGAGAATTTTAAAACTATTTTTGTATTTTTCCGATTATTTTCTATTTTTATGAATTTAAAACTATTTAAATCTAATTTAAATTGTGAAAATACCAAATAAAAGGGAAAAATAGGAAAAATATTTTTATGCTTTTATATTTTTCTTAAACTGGGAAAATTGAAAAATTATTTTTTGGAACTTTTTCTGATTTAATTGCAATAAAAGCTATTTAAAAAGACCTAAAAATTGATTTTAAATAAGAAAAATACTAAACAGTGACAAACAATTATGAAAAACTCAGGAAAATTCTAAAATATTAATATAAATCTATGAAAAATATAAAATCTATAGCTTGTGTGTAAGATGTAAGAGCTGTAGTACAAACTGATTTGAAATAAGCACTTTAAAATAAGCAAATAAGCACTAGATGACACCAATTAACTACAGAAGGTAAATAATGCTAAAACTAACTTCTAGCAACTAACTACTGCTACTCCTAAACTCTATTCAGTGGTCTACCAAGATATAAGCTAACTGCTACTCTAGCAAAACATCTACCTGACCCCACTGTTTAAGCTGTTGCAACTGCTTATCCAATAAGCTTAAGTGAAATCCAGAAGTGTGGTTCTCAAGACCACCAACCAGAGATTCTATATCTAAGAATTCAGCTAATAAGGACTTATGATGAAGAAGTTAGAGATCAAAAACTAAATGGCCATTTGGACAATAGGCTAACTGATGCAGCAGGGCAGTAAAGGGAAATGGATCTTGCAGGCTAAGATTAGCTACTCTAAAAGCTGATTTGGACCTAAAATAAGCTATGAGGACTAAAGCTGAGTAACTAAAGATGAAGGAATTGCTAAATACTCCTACTAAACCTATTTAGTAACTATCAATAGCAGACAAACTCAAATGATTAAGTACTAATAAACTGTTATCAGAAAGACTAAATCCTTAAGCACGGTAAGTAAGCGACCAAGATACCTCTAATTGCAAACTAAACAAAGAACTTACCAACTAGCACATCTAAATATTATAAAAACCATTTGAAACTAACCTTGAAACTGTTTTGACATAGAAACATGATTAAATCGGACCTTCGAGACAGAATAACCAACTTAACAAATCATATGCAACGCACAACTTGACTATAAAACTTGAACAAATGATTGCTAACCCTCTAATCACAACAACTGAAACTATAGCAATCAAACTCAAATGGACAGATTGATGAAATTACCTAAAACAAACATTAACCAAACACCCCTTAAAACATATCAAATGCATCCTAATTTCTGAAAACAAGAGAAACTTCAACTTAACTCAATCCAATACATCAAATTACTTGTAAACTCAACATTTAAGTAATCTCAAAACAGTATTTCAACATAAAATGATTTGACTCTCAAGTTTGACCCGCGTTGACTATTATCAAAAACTTGAAATTAAAGCACAATGAAGCTACAAACAGCTCACATAAGCTCTAATAAGCTTATGTGAACTAAATGCACAGGACTAGAGGCTTGAGAAATAGCATTTTAACAACAAAGTAACTAAAAATCAAATTGAGACAATTAATGAAAAGTTGGAAATTAAACTTGCATTATAAGAACTGAGATTACAGATTACATGTAATTAACTATTTGAAAACATAAAAAGACAGAAATGAAATGATCAAAATTCCTCTAAGACCTAAGGAATTGGATAATTCACTCTTGTGACTGAAATGGGTATAAATAGCTGATGAGGAAGCTTGGGATGCCTTCAGAAGGTTCTGGGAGATCTAATCTCGGCCTTTGATCATCCATCTCGAATCATCCAATCATTGTAAGCCCTAGGATCAAATGTATGAGGTGTCTAAGCCAATAAGAGCTCTTCATTTTTCCACCATGGCAGTCTTGGGTTGTCACACCTCTGACACGTTGTCAGAGGTCTTCTAGAAGCATTTAAGTACGGGTAAATGTGGTGGGAGCAGGGGTAAATGGACATGAAGGTAAAACAGTAACTGGAGTGGGTGGCTCTGTTTGGGCGGGTTTGGAGGGGTGAGGGTTTTTTATGTTTATTTGACTTTGGCTGGGTATTTTTGACCGGGTCCGAAGTTGGGTAAAAGGGTATAAGTAAAACCGGGTATAGGATATGGATTGGGTTTAAGCTTTGGGCCAAGGGTTTTTGTTAATAATATGGGCCAAGGTATGTGGATTAAGGATCCGGTTTTATGTATTATTTTGCTAAAAACCAAGGACCAAATGTATGATGTTATGAAAGGGTAAGGGTACTTTGGTAAATTAGTAAAATGAGGGCATGAGGGTATAAAGGGTAAAATGGGAAAGTGAAGGGTAATTTGTGACAATTTGTGAAAGTTGAGGGATTGAAAATGTGTGAACTTGATAAAGTGAAGGACCAATAGTGAAAATTCTTCTATTATGCTCAGAAATCTTTATTTTGCACTTTGAAGGCTCATAATCCCATAAACTGAATCCGGCATCGGCTTTTTGCAATCTTCTTTCTCGTGCCGGTTTTTGGCGATTGGCTTCTTTTGTGTGTTTAACATATCCATACCGCACAAGCACAAACTCAAGAAAACCACAAATATTAGCAATAAACGGCTCTTTCTTGGTTATTTTGGGTCATTTGATAATGAAAAGGTATGTGTTTAGCACATACCAGACACCAACACAATGACGATCCCCTCCACGCTCTTACTCACGACAAACCTCAAGACTATGAGTCTCCACCCTAGACAGAGAAAACCGGTGATCATTTCAATCACCGGTGGTGACGATGAGGAAGTCCACGAGCCCCAACAACAACCCACCTCTCCGACACAACAAAGAAACCAAGATCCTCATCTAGGCCAAAGAAGAAGAAGACGCCGATGGTCGATGTCGATTATGGCTAGACGAAGATGACACGAATATGACCGTTTTCTACACTTGTTGATGCTACTCCCTACCCACCAAGGTCAAGATATGATAGAAGGTCGAACATTGGAGCATGCTAAATTACTTCAAGAAAAGTTTTAGCGAAGAAGATGACCAAGTCGTAGTTAAACGCATCAAGAATGAAGCTTTTCAACCGCTCAAAGACATTTCGGAAAGTTCTATTGAAATTGAATGTCATCTTGAAAACATAGCGGGATCCATGTCTAACAACATTGATTGGCTCAACCTCAAGCAAACATTGACTTCACCGAAAAGACAAGGCTCCATACTACACCGATCGGTCCGACCTCTACCAACGATTGTGACGGATCAACCAAAGATTCCATTTCGCTACTTCTTCAACAAAGACCTGGAATTTCTTCTACATGGTAGCGATGTTTCAAAGAAATACGCTACATCACTAACACTTCCGTTCCCGGCATCCATTTACTCAAACTGCATAGCCATCGAAGAAAAGGCCTCTCACATGTTTGCCAATAGCGTGGAGAAGTATGACATTGATGCAATGTATGGGATTCACCATTGGCCTGAATGCCGAATAATCTACTACAAAAAGTCGCCAGTTCAAAAGTCTACACATGAAGTGTTCAAAGGATAAAGGATAGTTCTTTGTTAAGCATGTAGCTCTCTCTAAATGGGACTACACTTTCCTCAAGAAAATCGTGGTCAAAAGACAAGACGAAGAGGACTATGCTTTACGTGAAGCGGACTTTCGTAACTGTCTCTCAATGACATTGAAGATCCGTACCTTGCCAAAGTACGGGGAAGAATGAGACAATTCGGCGTAAATCCAACGTGAATTCATCAAGTCCTTGCTAATCTTCATCGAAGCATCGTGATTCGTGAACGTGTAAGATTTACAACTTGCCGCTGATTCGTGACGACACGCGACAACCTCACCAAACCTTAGCTCGACCTCCCGACATCAATCATCTTCCTCAATACACTCTCATCAAGAAACCGTTTGGAGTAGTCTACCGTAGTGAACTACATTGCAACCGCTTGATGGCGTGTAAAGATCTTCATAAGTTCGACATCACACATCAAGAAAGTCGGGGATGGGTTGGCTTATCGGTTAAAGGCGATACAACAAGGCATTGGGTCACCAAAGCGATGGAATTCTCGGGAGAAAGCGGATGTGAAAAAGGATCACCACGCGGATCGATGAAAGGTTGTCTGACAGGACCGCCTCGAACTCGGAGAGCTTCAGAGGTGGTCGTCGAGATTTCTCTCGCAGCTATCAGCCTGCTCGCATTCCCGGAGATATTGCCGGACTACCGAATCTCCGGTACCCCTTGAGCTATTTCTTTTTCAATATTGATTTGGATGTGTGATTATTTTATGACTATGGTTTGTGCACACATAACAGTACAACCCGTTCTTGTAATGAAAGGACCACTGGTACGCTTGAGCCCACAATCCTTATAAAAGGAGCGAAAGCTTCTACTTTTGAGTAAAACTTATCAAACCTTTCACTTTTAAAAGGTTTTGCTCAAAAGAACAAGTACTTCCCCTTATGATTTTTCAAAACCTCAAAAGTTAATATCACTTGTTGAGGGAGAGTATTTGATTAAAAACTTTGTTCACAAATTGTTCTTCGTGATAATCTTCCCACAAAATTTGAAATGGTCATATTCGATATCAAAATTTCGTCAAAAATAACATTTATATGCCATTTTTTATGGGGAGAAAAATTATGTGATAAGAAATATGTTGTGAAATTGCAAATGAATCATTGTGCTAAAGACTTAACCAATGAATTGACGAGATCTTAAACGTTAGTAACTCAAAAGACTTGTCAGGACGGGTAATAATTTCAAGCTAGTTCGCTATTGATATAAGCGTGTCTCATGAAAGGACTTGTCCGAGTAGAATGTACCATTCGAGAAACTCTTGGTGAACATGAACTTTGACGGGTTTGACAACCTTCGAGGCTTGTCCACACCTTCAAGGTAGTTATTAGAGCTAGTTGTCACCTAAAAGCTGACAATGTAACTCTTTAACTATGTAACGTAACCGTGTCTCGTGGGGATTGCCTATCTTGAGTTGATCAATTCAAAAAGTGCGCGTTCCTCCCTCACCATGCAAATTTATGTCAAAACACTTAAGCATGTGTGGAGGGGGAATATTTCTGCAAAATAAAACTCTCGAAGTGTTTCAAAATGTTTCTTATTCATAAACACTTTGACAAATTTTCAAGAAATCGGTTTTATGGCAATGGAGTTATAAGGTGATTAAGGTTAGGAATAACCGTCCTATGATCCGCCAGAGCCGGAGGGATCTACCCAAGGACACTACCAATAGTTAGAATTAGAAGTCCTTAGGTATGATTATAAAAAGGAGAAAATGAGAATCGGAGAAAGAAGGAGTTGAAGAATTAAAAGAAAAGTAAAGAAAGGGTGAAAATAAATAGCCTCCGTTATTCAACTTAGGCGGACATCGGGTTCAATTCATATACTCTTGGTTGTCACTTCATGACACCGTATTGAAGATCAAAGTCGTCATGGACCCGATGGACGCATGCACTAAACCTTCTTAGCCACTCAAGTTTCTCTCAATGAGCTTGTTTCATTTTCACGTGGAATCCTCGTAAACTATCGGCTTTCTCTTGAGATTCTTGGTATTGAAGAAGGAGACCTCTCCCTAGTCTTCGCTCGGAAAACCAAAGCGCACTATTGAGTCTAGAGCCACGAGATTCATCAAAAATCTCTTAGGTACACTTGACATTTTATCACTTTTCGCTCAACAATAAGGACATAAGTGATACTTTATCGTGTCCTTCACGATCTTAGCAATCTGTCGAGAACATTTTTGAGAGGTTCGCAATTGTGATCTCGATGATTGAATGGAAACTCTGCCGGTGGTCAACATCAAATGACCACGACAAGGCAGTCACTTGTAACTCCCGTGGATTACGCTTAGTGTGTCTCAAACGGTCTCTGATCGTTGGGTGATGCTTGGTGTACCTCGGCGACTCATCCGAGCTCAGATGTGCTTGGTATATCGCGTTATCTCACTTGTGGGACTCGGTTCGAGGAATAGCCTTTGTGAGAATTAGAGTTGTGTTTTCACACTATGTTGTTAACACTCTCGAAGTTCAAACTTGTAAGTCTTGGAATCCGCTTATCACTAACCTTTCTTATGTTTTCTTCTTATGGAAGCTCGAGCGGATGATCGTGCTGATTTTCACATGCTCATACCAACAACATCACTAATGGAAGTTCTCTCAAAAGCAACACAAAGTCGAATGATTCTTCGTCAAGTCAAAGAATCTACAAAGTTTAAAGACTAAAGAGAACTACATCGATCTTGAAATCCAACGTCAAAGAGCGTGAGCATGTTGAAGAAAGACGGACACCGGAGCAATGAAGCGGACACGATGATGCGATAACAACAACATACTATCACTACCATCACAAAGAACAAAGATCAAAGAACAAAGAATGATGACGTCAGCGTAACTTTTCAAAGGAAATAATTTCTCTACTTTGGGAGATTGTTCGAATCAAGGCACTTCTAATCACAAGAAAGAAGAATGTCAGAAGACGTCAAAGCTACTATTACATCAGCACCTTCAACATTTATATTATCAATCACTAACACTTAGGGGGAGATTGTTGGAATCACTCATAAACTAGATTTCAAGTGTTAGTAATTAATATGTAATAGTTAGCTTAATATGGCTTTTATGTTGGTAATCATGCCAAGGCTTATGTAGAAAGCCCATGAGCCTTGGCCCAAGCCCATAAAGGAAAGGATGAGAACTTGCATGTTGCCCTAGTTCCTTCCTATAAATAATCCTTGTAAACCCTCACTTGAGGGTTGGTTGTTCAATTCACACATTTCACCTTTACGCATAACTCTTCTTTATTTCATATCGTGTGTGTGTGTGTGTTTGTTCATCCGATCTCTTCTTTTCTATTTCTTCTATTGATGCTTGTGTTATGAATATGGGAACCTAACAATAACCCACGGTCTAGAATTCACAAAATGCTTATGTAACCCGAAACTTTGCCACAACTCTCTTCGTGCCATATATGAGTTCGAAGCATACACAAAGGTACAAAATAAAGCTTTATGATCGGCTTTCAGCATTACTTGAGTATGTACTGCTTGACTAGTACATGACAACACCATAACGTCCACTACATTGTCATTCAACCAATAATGATACGAGCCTTTACACACAAGCTCCGTTAGAAGTCCATTTCCAATTGACACAAACCTTATTACACACAGCATCCAACTTCCCAATGTCAACATGTGACTCCAAAATAGCACAAACATTCAAATTATTTTCATTTATAACTTGACAAACCTCTGCTTTTTAAATTTTTTTTCACTATTAATGTCACAATATGTTTTAGATTATATTAGTAGTTACTATTGTATAAGTCTATTAAAGCTGAAGTACTTTTATAAATGACATTTGGGTTAAATTATTGGTTTTACTGATTCTGTAATTTACTTTTATCTTTTGAATGTTATATAGGCCTTGCTAGAGTAGTTGTATATTGGGGACATTTCTTGAAGCGGAAGGCATACACTCTCTTGGTCAACAAACAACAGTAAGTTTTGAAAAAAAACAACGTAGTGTATGCTCTTATTTGACAGAATATGGTTCAAAAAATATACATGAATTATTAGGTATGAAGAAATCTACCTGATTATGCTGGTGTTACTGATTGGGTACGGTTAGTGTAGCCACCCGTAAATTTCCAAGTCACATGTCCCATGTAAAAACAAAAAAATCGTTCATCTTGATTTAATTAAACGACCTTATGCATTTTCACGCCTGAATTTTTATTTTTTTTATGCAACCACGGGTAACATTGATAAACGAATAATGAAAAAGATCATTCCTGATATTTACTGATGAACAAAACACGTCCACGAGAGATTATCTCCATTTACGAGCCGCACGCGTACCGACACTCAGTTAGTTGTGGCTAAAGTCAAATAAATATTTTTCTGTGTTGGAATTAATATTTTTATTTTTACCTTTATAAGAACATGCTCAAAAATATATATTACACGTTTCGTCAAAAGCGTCAAACCGGGACACCGCGACACACATTTAAGCTCAATCGGGACACGAAATACATAATTAAAAATTTGAAATTTTTATCCGCCTTAATTATTTTTGTTTGCCGCCCATTCCAACTCGTCTATATCACGTGGTTACTTAGTATATTGTGAAAAGAGGCTTTGAACTCAATTACATGGACAATTAACACTACAAGAAAAATGGTCTTTAGTGACCAGAATTTAGTGACGACATTAAATTATTGTCACTATTTACACAATATAGTGACGATATAATTTGTTGTCATTGATTTTTGGTCATCGGTGAATATTTAGTGACGAAACTGATGGTTGGTCACTAGTTAGTCACTAAAAATACCTAATCGAGTAATCAGTACTCTGGTGTATTTAGGCATACATAGTGACGAGATTGTTGGTCACTAGTTTGTAAATTTAATGACGAAAATGTTAGTCACTGATTTTGCAATTAAAACTCACTTAAGTATAAGGCATGGACAAAAAAAACAATATCATTCAATGGGGTTTTTCACAAGAGAAAAAAAAAGAGACACGGATCCAACCCGACCCACATCTCTTTATTTCACCATCAACGCACAATATCATTTCACCTTCATCAAAACCACTCTCACTCTCAGTTAAAAACTTGAATCATCATAATCTTCCGCCACCGGTAAACCACCACGGCCGACCGCATAAATCCGCGGCCACCTCCGTGATTGAACGTCAGAATAAATCGCTTAATTATCACAATGATCCCTAGCGGTATGTTCTCTTCTATCTAATTTCATCAATTTATTAGGGTTCGCCTAAATTCTATTGTTAACTTATATATTCACGCTCTAAATTATATCTTAATTGAATGTTGCTATTTATATGCAATTACGAAAAACTTGTCCCGAGTTTTCCGATTCATCAATGTTCGTTTACGATTTATGTAGTAAGTGTGGGTTTAAGTTGTGGATGGATAGTTTACGAGTGTTTAGTTGTGTAGTGGTTGAATAGTTGATGATTAAGCACCTCAAGTCGAATACGAGCTTGTTTGGTTTTAGCTTAGCGACAACGTGCCTTTTCGCTTTTCCATAAGAAAACGCAGATAATTATGTATTTTACGCTTTTACTAATGTGATAAACATATAGTCTTTATTGAGAGTAGTGTCTAAACGCTCATTTGTTTCTCAGATTATATTTGCATCGATTGGGGTGTCGAGCTTGTCTTTGTTTGATGATCATATGGAAAGTCGAGCATGGTAATCAAAGTGTACAAAATACTTGTACAAGCGTGAGCTTACTGGTACATTGATTGGTTAGATTAATAGGATCTCAAATTCTTTGGGTGATGGATTTGATTGTGTTACTTGTCGAGTAACTAGTAAGTATGCTTAATTGCTTAGTAGACATCATTGGTGATCGAAATAACTACGAATAACAGCGGTTGATGAAGGATAAAACGCTAGTATATAGATAGACTACGGATATGGTTTTATATGAGGTTAATCACTTTTATGATGACGCTTCTGAATGCCTCTTTAATCTTCGATTAAGGTCTCCATGAATTTTAGTGAAGCGATCAAACTTGGATATACATCCCGCACTTCGTAATTACCACATAGTTGTGTACCCATACATGTACCAGGACCTGCTTTATTTTACTTGTAACACGGACTTGATTCTAATAGTAAATTTCATGCTATTAGGTATGTTCATTGCTTCACCAAAGATATAAAGACTTTTCCCCAACTTCGTTCAAGGCCTCATGAAAACCTTCTTTCACGAAATCAGAGAACATGTAGTGCAGACAGAACTTGAAGGCCTTGAAGAAGCAGATGCTAAAACTTCTAATGAGTCGTTCTTTGAGATCGTTTAATGGCTCTACTTTGGACTATTAAGAGCAGCCTTCATGATGCATCAGGGACCGTAAGATCTCTCTTAGCGAGTTTGGTATGTTTGCTTTGTTAAATTATATTTTCTATATGATTGTTTCTTCTTAGTTGTTTCTTATCTCCATAAAACTCTTGCGTCTTGTGGATCTTCTTGGCGTGACGCTGCAACTCAAACAAGCGCCGATGGTGCTATCTTTGAAGGAAGGTAGCCACATAATTTCAAGCCTACTCACTTTGTGTTGTGATCGTAAGTTAAGGTTAGATTTTAATGAACAAAGTTGAATTTTCTAGTTAGTACCATGTTGAGCACCCTAAAAAGCATCAATTTCGACAAAATTAACTTTTGTACTCTCGATATGTTATTTGGTGATTGGGTTTTGTAAGAAATCATGAAAATTTGTAATTCTTTTATTTGATGCACTAAGGTTTGTAGATAGAAGTGATTCTATCTCTGTCCAAATTAGCACAAAGGTATCAACATTTGCTTAATTTTTATGCCCACTCATAAATATGTTTTTCAAAAATTTGTAATTCTTTTTCGTAAATATGTTTGTTCGTTGCTTTTAAGAGAGTGAAACTTGTGGCTAGCTAGAACGGATGTTTATTGTACATTGGCTTGTAAGTCATGGAGATATTATTAAGGAGATTGTTAAGACTCAAAAGAATGTTGAAGTCGAATTTATCTATAATAAGTTAGCTTTTAATGACAATATGTGTTCAAGTACACTATATCAATATTCCTCTAACCCGTGCGCATAGAAGTTATAAAATTACGGGTCAATAGTGGCCCAAAATGGGAATTTTGTCTATATCAGCATACAATTCTTCTGAAATTCAACATAAAAAGTTATCTTCCTTGATAGTCTTCATAAGTTCAGTTTCGTTGAGCACACAAGTCAATAAGCTCCCCCACTTGAAGACACTAAGAGGGTGTTTGGGATTGATTATTTAAGTGTATATCTACTCATATTAAGGGGGTGTGGTTGTTAAATGGAATCACTATGTTAATAGGAATGGAAATGGGTTTTGAAAACCACTATGCTTGGTGGGTTTAAAAGATACATGGGTTTGTGGTTTTGATACTTGTTTCCAACCCGAGCCCACCAACTGTGTTTTTGGGTTTAGAAGATACATGTGTTAAGGGGGTGTTTGGTTGTTAAATGGAATCACTATGGTAAATTGGTAATAGGAATGGGAATGGGTTTTGAAAACCACTTTGCTTGGTGGGTTTAGAAGATACATGTGTTTGTGGTTTTGATACTCGTTTCCTACTCGAGTCCACCAACTGCATATAGGTGAGAGTTATATACACATACATGCGTGCATGTCATGTAGTATGCAAGAGTATTTTAGGTAACTTTGATAAATATATTGTAAGCATTATACTAGACATAGCAAAAAATGTAGGAACTTTCATTTTTATTAGAAAGATTACTTGGCTGGATCACAAAACCTTTTATCAAGTTGGTCGATTTCATGGTAAGTTAATTACTATAGTGGAATACTTATGTAGTGATGAATCCAATATTATGTGGATTTCACTATTTTACGCATACATAGGCGATGATAATATGTTCGCCCACGCCTCGATGGCCAACTTAAACACAGACTTGGTCACATGTGTAACACACCTTGCCAGGTATGCATATGCCCATGTGAAGTATTTGGTGATTCCCGATCAATTCATTATGTGATGTATCTGAATCACATACAATTATCATTATGCAGGTATTATATTCTATGGCCTATGAATATGTACCAAATTATGTTGACAAGAAAGCTTTGGCAGAAAGGCAAGTTCATAAACCTATTACTTTCAATTGCGCAAATAGTTTACTTTAGAGGTGGTAAAATGAGTGACTTGTGCCGTTTGGGTAACATGTCAAAAGGGGGTTTGGGTCAAAATGGGTCATTGTGATTATTTTTTCCAGTGACAAATATGATTAAAAAATAATCTCATTTTTTTAGTTCTTTATATGACGTGTGTTGTTAATGTCTGATTTTGTCCAACAACTTTCAACAGCAGTTGGATCCAGAAAATGTGGAAGCGGAATTGTGAATTTACAATCCAATGAAGGTTGGTATTGTCTTGTTGCTGCAGTGATATTGTATTTATTTATTATCTTAACTGTTATGTTGGTTCTTGCAGGTTCTGGTATTAGGCGAGCAATGGAAAAGATGCAGAGCCTTTGATATCTATCTATCTTGCAACAACATCAATTATTATCGCCAAATAATTTCTTCTTCAACGGTTAGCATTTTCTAGTTTAGCAATTGACCGGAACGGCTCTTGCCGCAACTACTCATGGCTCAACAAGGCGCATTATTATTATAACCTTGCACGGTCATATCATAGCAAGGTTTTGACATTTTATAATTTATTTGAAACATTTTGTTTTGCATCCGTGATTACCGAATCACCTCTTCTCGATTTTTCAAGCTTGACGAGATTTTCCTATGCGTAATTACCCCACTCACACTCGATTGGAACTAAAAGACAAGGATTATGAAGGTAACTCTTGAATCACACTCTAATGTAACTTCGTGGTAAGAATAAACTTAGAGGTATATTCTTAGCACATTGTCATTTGTATCTGGATCTTTACTTGTGGTTGATTTTTTTTTTTGCGAGTAATAGTAGACTAATTCAAGCATAGGTTCGTTTCATTTACTATCTACTTGAGTATACCATCCAGGTAAGAGTTTCTGATAAATACCTTTAATGTAGACATGCGTTTTATCTTCTTTTTTTAAGGAGTGCCCGCGCCCGCTAGCTGTACAAATCTCTGATGAGCATGTGATAAGGGGAATGCCAATATGCAGGTTAGATGTATTCCCTGGTATCTTTATGTTAGTTCTGAACTTCTTGAAGCAGAGGGACTAAATGATTTTTGTTTACAAAAACATGAAACATTTAATTTATATGTTATTTGCTATTTTACAATTAAAAGCAAGATGAGCTGAATGATTTAATGTCTTAAACAACTTGTATCATTAACTTTTGTCATGAGAATGTAAGTATAAGGTAAATTTCCTTATAACTTTGCAAACCGGTACATGTCTAATAGCAGACAATAACATTTGGCAAATAGGTGTCTCCCTTGCTTTAAGGTAATAAATCATGATTTAAGGAGAACCGCGCCTCTTTGGTTTTGTTGAGGAATATGAATTTGTAGCTGCTTGTAAGTTTCCAAAGTTTGTAGCTACTCATAATGTTATAACATTCCAATGAAGGGCAAATATTTGTGTGTAACTTAAAGATATGTTTTCTTTGTAGGGCGGAGACCAAAGTTAATATGTAGCTGCTCATAATGTTTTAAACATAACAAAACATAACAAGTGTTGAAGGCATGTTTGTGATGATAGGTTATTGGTTGGGTTTTTGTCGAGTTTCAACCATACTATTTGTGTTTTGTGAAAAATTTATCATTTATGAATGAAGTTAATATGTTAGATTTGTATTTGTATTGATACAAATTTCTCGATTTTAGTTTGATTGCAAAAGCAATTATGCAATAAAATGAACATTAGTCCCAATTTTATTTTTGTTGTTATATGTTCATGCTTAGTGAGGACCTTTTTGGTCTCTAATGCTACTGAGTCGGTGACCACTTTCTCGTCACTGATAGTCCAAAAAAGTGACGAATTTTCGTCACTATCATAATTGTGACGAAAGTTTTGGTCACTAACCAAATTACACAGTGACGCCAAATCTGGTCACATATTAGTGACGAAGTATATTTTGGTCTCTAATTGATTTGTGACGGACCTTTAGTGACGACTATTGACGACCTCAATTTTGGTCACTAAACAGTTTTGTGACCATCTTTTACACTATCAGTGACCAAACTCTTTTCGTCACCAAAGGCCAATTTTCTTGTAGTATATAAGAATCTATCTGGTTCCATTTTTCTTTCGTTAGTTAAGCCTAAGTTAAAAGAACAAAACCTACTAATAACCATTAGACCACATGGGCATTCTTTTCTCTGCTTTATAACCCATCGAGCGACACACCAAATTTATTTTTCAACTTGTTCAAGCTCTAATAAGACAAGCTACCTCATCTCTTTTATTCATAAAGCCACACACTTTATCACTTCTTCCCACATTTCATTTCCTTTTCAAAGTCAAACACAGTGTATGTGTGTTGCTTTCTCTTTCTCTTCTTCCCATGGCATATCACGAGATCATCTAAGAACCACCAAAAGGAGAGTGACTTTTGCTAGTTTTGCTCCATCACAAAGTCTCCATCAAGAAAGTTTAATTAAGACTCTCCTTTCTTCTTTCTTATAACGACACTGATCCACCGAGGAGATCGCAAGTCCTATCACAAATTTTTTATCACACTTTCTAAACTCTCAAACTTAGAAACACAACCACCTCCATCATAACCACATCCATCTCGCCCTTTATCTCATTTAACATCATCGGACACCACCGCCACATATGCCGTCCATCACCATCATAAAACGCCAAGACACAAGGGGTCAAGAGGATGAGGACCTCGTGAGGTCGATGTGGGTCACGAATAGGTTCTTTGGTTCGCGTGTTGGTCTCCACCCTCGCCATCTCTTTTCACTTTCTCATTTTGGTATGTCGAACACACCCTTTTTCAATACATATTTCATGTCGTAAAGCTTGTAAAAAGTTCAAAATTTCTTTATTTTTTGAAGTTCACATACTCTCGTTAATAAGTAAACACTATCGAAACCCTTGTCTAACTCGACTACTATGAACTAGTCGAGCTTTTAAAGTGTTACTATGCTTATGTGGTACACCTTTAACGTAAAGCATGGCTCATGTCACATAAAACGTTCGAATAAGCACATTGTTGTTTATCGGGTTTTAAAGGATCTCAAAAACTTTTAATATCATTAGAACATGTATAAATGATCTACTAACGATTACATAAAACGTGTTTAAGTCTTGGCTCACTCTTTGAATTTACTCATTTAGTTATCGACCGCTCGTGACTTGGAAACTCTCATCGGGTCTATAACAATCACACAAAATGATTTGAAGTAGATATTTGAAATGTATTTCATGCACGCATGTTTAGCTACTAATAAAATTTGTACACAAAAATAAAACAGATAAATGATCCTTAAAAATGTTAAACTGTGAAATAAAACACAAAAGAGCCCATAGCTCAGATGGTTGGGTCTTTAGGATTGGGAGCTGGAGGTCCTTGGTTCGAACCTGGGAAATAGCAGATTTTACTCTTTTTCTTATTTTTAACTTTCACACATTGATAGTTTCAACCCCTCAACTTCAAACAACTTACCACATATCTTGAAACTTGTATAAGTTGGTAACTTATATTGATTTTACAACTCAAACCCTCAAATTTGAACTACTTGACACTTTTCTTAAAACTTTCTATAAGTTGGTAACTTATAGTAAATTTTACATTCCACCCTCAAATTTTAACACTTGATACTTTTCACCCAAAACTTTTATGTGTTCAAATAAACTTATATATTTTACTCACTTTTCATCTAGATAAATATGTTTAATACATATTTTCATTAAACAACCTCATTCGCGTAAACTATAAGCATTACGTTTTTCCAAATATAATATTTACTCACAACTTCTATTAAATATATATAAGAGCACAAGGTGAGGGAAGAGCGGATAACACGTTATTGGTATGCCACCTCAACGTCACGTCATCACCTCCTTAATAACACATCAATAACTAAAACACTCTCCCTCATAACACACCACTAACATGTTATTGGGTCCCACAAAATACCCCACTAAAAATCCTCACTCACTCACAATACACACACAACATCACCAATGGCTTGAGCCATTCAAATGGCTTGGGGACCTTTGGCACACCAACGGCACATAACACGGTATGGTAATAACATGTTATTGGTTCATAGTTGAGACGAATGACATATTATCGGGATCCCATACCGAGTGCTCTAACATAAATATATTTTCTCATCTCGAAACCCAATGAATCTAATAAATACAATTCTACTTGTATTTATTCCCCACCTTGATAATACTTGATCCAATATTCGAGTCAACTCTTATACGAAAGTTTCGTATACATCATTCCTCCATTATTCCAAGAGCCAATACTTAGGAAATATTTTCACAACTACATTTTATGTACGTCGATAACGTCCACATAAGCTACGTAACACAAACACATGAGAAAGTATTTGAAATATTTATTTTGGACTATAAACATTTCAGAAACTCAAACATTCGAAAACCTTTTGATTTGAACTATAAGCATTTCCACACAAGTTATAACAATATGAGTGTCTCATAGCAAATCATTTTTCAAACATTGCCATTTAGGGTCGTACACGGAATATGTAAACTAAGACTTGCTATACTAATCTAGGTCGCGTGTCGATCATCATGACTCATACTATTTGAATTTACGCTATTTCGGTTTCTTCAACTAAGGTGAGTTCATAGCCCCACTTTACTCTTTTAACTGCTTTATAAACTCTTTGGGGAGATATATGCTATAAACTAGAACACAAGTCTTTTCTTAAAATGCACGCTGCATGATTATTATTATTATAGCCTAAGTTGCTCGCCAAAAGTCCCTTCATCATGAACCATTAATCACTTGTGATTGAACGCAAATATTGTGGATAGTACTATGGAATTGTGACCCGACTCGGTTATCGGAAATAACCGGGCGCACCATATTTGATTATCTCTATGTAATTGGCTATTACATCCGGGGGCAATTTTATTACTTACACCAGAATTAGGTGTATGCAGTTAGTTTGGTATCATGAGCTTAGTGCATAATAATAATCTCTGTTTTTCTATGGTAATTTTCTTCGAAGCAATTATCATCTTTAACTTGTGTTCAACCATTTACTAAACCTATGAATTCACTCAACCGTTGTGTTGACCTTTTAAGCATGTTTATCTCAGGTATTAAAAAGGCGATAGCTAACTCTGGAGGCGCTTGGGCATTGGCATGACATGGTCATAGATGACTCTGATTTATGAATGGGGACCACATTTTGTTAATGAGCCATTTTTCGGCAACAATTCAACTTTTGTAAACTTCGTTTTACCGCAATAAATGAAATATTTTAAGAAAAATCTTTATTTTCACTTTGTGTTATGATCCAATTGAGTAGCATCCCAAAAACCTTTTCTTTCGCTGCAAACCATTTTTTTGGAGTGTTACAGTTAGCATCAATGTAACTTATGAAATAAACCATTCACAAAATATATATATATATATACTTTCACTTATTTGTTTCATTGGTTTTCTAAACCGGCTGAAGTGTTGTACGTAGAAGGCTTTAAAATTTTATGTTCTGTATATTAGACCTTACTTAATAAATCTTGACAGGTTGATCCAATACGTTACGGCAAATTTCTGGCAGTGGCTTTGCACATGAACAAGATCGAGCAAGAGTCGAACTTACTTACTTACGACTTTTTGTTTTTTTGACAAAGATGGTAGTAGGTACATAAGAAAGGACAAGCTACAAGAAGTTGGGTATAAGTATCTTGCAGATCGTGCACCATGTGATAAGTAATTATTTAGGTTACATCTCATTCGCTTCACCATGATATCTGTTTACTAATTATGTTTTAAAAGTCAGACGATAGTATACATGATATCACAGATTACGTAACATCACAAACCAAATGCATCGTGACAATTAGGGCACTCCATTATGCTAATAGCGCCTGTGGAACTTACAGAATGCCAATAACAACCCTATACCAGTTCCAACCCACAATACAAGTCAGTAAGTGGTCAATTACATTATTCGATTAACTAGCTTATTTAATCTAATAATATACTCCTATGACGGGAGTGTCGCGAGTCGTTATGGTTGCCGCTACAAAGCCTTTGACACCCGTCGTTTTCAAACTTGGAGGCAAATTGCCTGTTTTGGCTGATTTAGGCATTGATGTAACGCATGTCTTCTCTTTTCACTCATTCCCACCCGGATGTCTTTTGCGTGGTATATGTGTTGGAAATGTATATATTTACAAACATGTGAATGTCCGGATTCGAACTCGTGACCACGGGATTGCACACATTAGCGAATGAGAATTAAAGTTAATAATTAATGTTTATGTTTACGATTAATTATTACACATTAAGTCCGGTTAACGATCGTTAAGTATTTAACGAAAAATGACTAACGATCGTTAAATGAAAAGAAAGGACTAGAAATGGAAAACTTGGAAAAGTTATGGGTTTGGCTTTGGGCTTTCAATAGTGGTGACCATAGGGGCCTCTCGAAGGCCTAAATCATTAACTTGTTCCCAAAGTTTACCTACTAGTATATAAAGAGGGTTAGGGTCTAGGGTTTCATACACTTGTGCATTGAATTAACCCTAGATCTCTCCTTCTCCTCTCTTTTGTCCCAATCGGCCGAACACCCCAAGTAAGGGAGTTTGGTTTTGTTTTTCTTAAACGAGGACTTGTGTTAGATCTAGCAATCGTTTGATTCGTTGGTTAATTCGTGTGTACAAGAACGTGGTAGTAAGACACTATTCTTACACCATATTGGTTTGAGTTGTAGAAAGGTAAGGGACAACTCTCTAATCCACTTCTTGGTCTTGCTCAAGAGATTTGATATTCGCAAGAGGTGCGTTATGCATACTTTCGCTTAATTAATTTATTTGTTATGATCTTTAGTCTTCATTTGTGTACTCTTGATGTCTTTATGTTTTATTGTATTTTATATATCATAAACTCAGCAGTGGCATCACGAGCCTTGTATAACAAGTAATTAATTACCAAACACATAATTAAAATAAACATGAATGTGTTATTATTTGTATGCTTAGATCTAGGGTTTGCAAAACCTAAACCCTAATTTTGAGGCGTTTTATTTAGTGCCTAATTAGGGTTTTGTAAACTATTTTTAATTGGATTAGAAACCCAAGATGCATGCAACTTTATGTGTATATGCGTAACTCTGTTTAGTGCATTAATTGTTAAGTGTAATTTATATCCATGATAATTATCTCGCATGTTTTATCATGGATCTGCTTTTTATTGTATGTCTTTCATGTTTTAAGTGATATACATTAAATTATGATAGATCTTAAATTGGGAAGACCTCAATAATAATTAATTTAATCAATTATGTGCTATGTGGTATATATTTAGTTTTGACTTACGCAATCGATGAATCGATGCATGTGGTTCACCTTGTACATAGATGAAAGCGGGTGGAAGTCTTAATTAAATATATGCATATTAACGATCTAAATTGGTTATTAATATGATTTATCAAAACCGTTTGCATGTGGCTATTTGATATGCATGACTTTTACTTGTTATGCATTCATTGTTTATTTGTTTATTTTATAAATACTTGCTTGTTTGTGTTTTGTAACAAGGGTATTTTTACAAGAAAAATAAACCGACCTAAACAATGGTGAAACATGTATTTTAAGAATAGTAATCATAATCGTTTAATTGATGATGACTTTGGTACAAATGACCTGAGCGGCTCACCCATGAGAATGAACTAATAAAAGGGGTTTAAAGAAGTGCATAAATCAATCGAATGGATGTCTAAGGTTGTGCTTTAGCGTGCACAGTCCTCCGCCTCTGTAAGTTCGAGTGGAGCTACTTAGTAAGCCATTAAATGTGCAAGCTCATCTTAAGGCGAATTAGTTTTAATTCCATGCGCCACTTCGGTGGTAATTATCCGAAACACTAAGTGTTTACACTTATGCAAAAGTGCGGTATAATGGATGATAATTAACACTAATTCCTTGATTGGTGAACCCAATACCTCAATTAAAGTTTGATGATGAAAAGCTTATACATTAAAACAAGAAATAAATGTTTTAATAAAAACTATGCTACAAAGATGAATGCATGACATTTTGTACATATTTGATTTAACATCAAAACTATTACCCTTTAATTTAAGTTATATGCCATCCAACGAAACGGAAACACCTAAGATTACTTTCTATTTGCGTGAGAGCGTGACTTAGATCTTAATCAAAGGGTAAAATGTCCACGTGTCGTGAGAATCGGGCATGGGCGATTTTGCGCTTCTTAAGTTGGACAACTTAATTGAGTTAGCGGTGGCGAAAACTCAAGGCATAAGATGGGATAAAACATGTTTACATGGCGATTGATATTGGCTATATGTAAATCCCATAAATCTAGGAATTGCAATTGAAATTGGCAATTGAGCAAAAGCTCTACCATTACGTATAAGGTTCATCACTAACGGATCAAGCGATGTGATGAGATTATGACAATTTGGATCCTAGTTTTCAATAAATATTAATTGGTTATATGAATATGAACCTTGGGTATTTAATTGTTTATTGAAAAGGAAAATTATCAAAATACTAATTATGGTTTTGAAATTTTCGTAGATGACTCAATCGATAACACTATGAGCTTCTTGAGTGCCGCTTTCAAAGATATGATTGGAAGGACAAGTGGTAGCCCTAATTTCAATGATTGGCATCGTTCATAGGATCATCCTTCGTGTTGCCAAAGGGTTGAAATTTTGACTACACCTCTGCACGATGCTCCTCCCAACACGGCAACTTGCTCTTGAACAAGAGGCATATCGTGTTGAATATGAGAAGCACAATGATGTGGCGTGTCTTACGCTTTCGGGATGTCTGCTCAATTGCAAAAACAATTTGAGCACTATCCGCTATGAGCATGCTAGATGAACTCAAGCGTATGTTTGAGAAGCCACCAGCGGTGAACTGTATGAACTAATTGAAAAGGTTCACAATGCAAGGTGGAGGTTGGCAAATCATCTCCGACCACGTCCTCGAGATGAAACATCACTTGGACCAATTGGGGATGCTCGGTTGTGGTTACTCGAATGATGTATGTGGGACTCATCAATCACTCCCTTAATCGTGAACGATTTGGTGATTTTGTCCGAAATTTTAACATGCATTGCACGGGAAGGCGGTGAATGAGTTACATGCAATGCTTGTAGACTACGAGAAGAGATTGTCAAAGAAGGCTCCTACTGCTTGTACTACATGTCTGAGGTGGTAGGGTAAATAAGCCTAAGCATAAGCGATAAGAAAGGAAAGGAAAAGGAAAGGAAACAAGTTGTCATCCCACCACTCCTAAGAAGAACCACGGAAAGAAAAAGGAGAATCCTAAGAAGGATTTATCTTGCCACCTTGCAACTCACCGGTCACTTTGGGCGGGGCTGTCCAGTTTATCCGAATGAGTGCCTTGAATAAAAATAAGATGGTGCCTAGCTCATCGGTATTTTTATGTTTGAATTATTTTCTTTTCCTCATAAGCAAAATTCACGGATATATGATACGGGATGTGGTACTCACATCCGTAATACATCGCAGGGACTTAGAGGCGAAGAAGTCGACTGTGGAGAGAGATACTTGTCGTTGGAAATGGAAAGCGTGCGGTTAGTCGAAGCCATAGGGACTTTGATTTAGTGTTGCCTTGAACTTAATTTTGGAACTAAATAATTGTCATTGCACCCTCCATTGTTAGGGGTGTCATTTCGATTTCTTTGTTAAAGATATTGGTTTTGTGCACACTTTTACCGCTTATGGAATTTCGTTTCTTTAAATAATGTTTTTACTTTAATGCAATTCCTATGCTTGGTGTGTTTGAAATTGATATGGATGGTTGTATATCCAATGAAAATAATTAGTTGTATAGCATTAGCAATAAGAAGAGCAAGTCGAACTGTGACTCTTCTTATCTTTGGCATTGTCGCCTTGCCCATATTGGCAAGAAACGCATGGAAAAGCGCAACACGATGGGCTTTTACAAGCGGTCAATGATGAATCATTTGACAAATCACGAGTCTTGCATAGGCGGGAAGATGACAAGGAAACCTTTTCACCACAAGTGGAAAGGGCTTACGATCTACTTGGATTGATACACACCGATGTGTGTGGTCCACTTAGACATGTGTCAAAACGTGGTCTTTGTCTTTCTTAACCTTTACGGATGATTTCGATCGTTATGGTTATGTTTATTTACTTAAACATAAACATGAAGTCTTTGAAACATTTAAGGTTTCAAAAGTGAAGTAGAATTACAACTCGGTAAGAAGATTAAAGCTCTTCGATCCGACGGCGGTGGTG
This sequence comes from Chrysanthemum lavandulifolium, assembly GCA_022545495.1. Taxonomy (NCBI): domain Eukaryota; kingdom Viridiplantae; phylum Streptophyta; class Magnoliopsida; order Asterales; family Asteraceae; genus Chrysanthemum; species Chrysanthemum lavandulifolium. The sequence goes on from CM040241.1 coordinate 93,745,377, forward strand.
AGTATATAAGTCAAGAGTTCAAAGATTACTTAGGCGAGTGTGGAATTATCCGACAACTCACATCTCCTTATACTCCACAACAAAATGGTGTATCGAAAGGAGAAATCGTACCTTACTTGACATGGTACGATCAATGTTTGAACTACGACTCTACCTTTTACTTTTGGGATTATGCCTTGAAACGCTATTCGCATTTTGAATATGGTTCCAACAAAGAAGGTTGTTAAAACTCCATATGAAATATGGACGGAAAACTCTAACTTTTCTTACTTAAAGGTGCAGGGATGTGAAGCATTTGTTAACGTGACACACGATAAGCTCCAAGCGGATCGGTAAGTGTATCTTTGTAGGATACCCTAAGGAAACTATGGGTTACTACTTTTACTACCCAAATGAGAATAAAGTCTTTGTGGCTAGGTATGGAGATTTCCTTGAAAAGAATCTCATATCTCAAGAACTCGATGGGAGAGTATTTGATCCGGAATATGATCAAGAAGATACAACACCTTCGAAAATACTAGCCAACTTCAAGAAGAACACGAAAGCTTAGGTGCTCCTCACGAAGTTGTTCCCATTAAATGGTCTGAAAGGACTATCGTGCACTGACCGTCTATGTCTAAACGTGAGGTGGAGGAAAATATGGTTGGGGATCTTAATGAACACGCCAACTATAAAGTGCCATGGCTGATCCCGAGAAGGATAAATGGCGATTGCTATGAATGGGGAAATGCAATCTATGAAAGATAATGATGTGCGGATTGAAGTTGACCTTCCTCCCAAGGCTAAGGTCGTTGGGAGTAAGTGGATCTTCAAAAGAAAACCGACATGGATGGCAATGTACACACCTACAAGGCTCGTCACGGTGGCTAAAGGTTTTACTCAAACCTATGGCGTTGACTACGAGGAGACATTCTCTCTGTGCGGACATAAGAGCTATTAGGATTCTCATAGCTATAGCCGCACACTATGACTATGAGATTTGGCAAATGGATGTCAAAACCGCTTTTACGAATGGCCGTCTAGATGAAGACATCTATATGGCATGCCGAAGGGTTTGTGAATCCATTATTTCCTAACCGTGTATGCAAGCTTAAGAGGTCCATTTATGGGTGAAGCAGCGTCAAGCAATGGAATAAAAGATTCGATGGAGAAATCAAAAGTTTTGGATTTACTCGAATCTTGATGAGCCATGTGTATATCACAAAGCTAGTGGGAGTCGTGTTACTTTCCTTATGCGTATGTAGATGACATATTAATCATGGGAAATCATATACCAAGTCCGAATGAGGTGAAAGCCTATCTTGGTAAATGTTTTTCGATGAAAGACTTAGGGAAGCGGCATATATACTCGGAATCAAGATCTGAGGGGATAGATCAAGGCGGCTAATGGTTTAAGCCAAAGTGCTTACATTGACAAAATATTGAAGAGATTCAATATGCAAAATTCCAAGAAGGATTTTTGCCAATGCAAGTAAATCATGGTTTGAGCGACCAAGGTGTGCTTCACACTGCAGAGGTGGCGGCGTATGAAGAAAGTTCCTTATGCTTGGTGTAGGATCTATCATGTATGCGATGCGATGCACAAGGCGGATGTGGCGTTTGCTCAAAACTTGACCGGTCGGTATCAACAGAATCCGGGTGAAATTCATCGATGGCTTGTTAAACATATTCTCAGTACCTTAGGGCTACAAGAGATATGTTCATAGTGTATGGAGGAAATCGAGCGAGCGTGCATTACGGATTCTTGCGATGCATCTGGAAGTGTGACAAAGATGATCTGAAGTCTCAAGCGGGTTACATTTTGTCATCAATGGAGATGTTGTGGATTGGAAGAGTAAGCAGACAACACTTGCAATGTACGCTCTGAAAGTGAGTACATAGCGGCGCGAGGTGCCATGGAAGCTGTTTGGATAAGGAAGTTTGTTTCGAGGCTTGGTGTTATGCCGTCGATTGAAAATCCTATTAAAGTATATTGTGACAATTCATTGCAATTACTTTTTCCCATGAACACAGGTCATGAAGGGCACCGGACACTATCCTAGACAATATCACTATGTTCGAGAGCAAGTCGAGATAGGTGAAATTGAGTTGCTCAAAGTTCACTGAGATGATAACCTAGCGGATCCGTTAACGAAGGCCTTCCACGGTGAAAAACTTAATCATTTGTCGATAAGTTTGGACTTCGTTTAGCTAGTAGTTTCATGCCCATACGTGACTAAGTATTTTAGATAAAAGGATATTGTAAACATTATTATTGAAATGAAATAAAGTATTTTGTTATGTTTATTATTCATTTATTATGATGTTGTCCTATATTTGCATGTTTAAATCCATGAATAACTTTAGTTATTCTAAATAGTCGTTGTCAATCAATAACATGGGAATGATATTGAATTAAGACAAATCGAGTATTAGTTAGAATATACTTGAAAGTATATTGATGCGTAGCATGACTAATTCGGATGATATTCAATGATTTGAATATAGGACTTATCCCACCCGCATGATAATACTTTATGGATCTTTGTCATTAAGTATATCATGGATATTTATCCTCGACTTGAGATACAAGAGATATGTCATGGATGTAGTGCATTTTGTGAAGCAATATAACGCTACACGTGGCGGTAGTTATAAGGGTTGTTTCGAAGTGTTGAAATTTATGAATCCTTTGTAGTCAAAATGGGATTGTTTCCTTCAAATTATTTTGAAGTATAATACTCTTGGCCCCTCGTAGGATTGTTAAGATGTTTGTATGGCCATACCCAAGGTCTTCGCTCGTAAGAATTGGTAATCTTAATAAATCATATAAAGCGAGAAATGAATAGTTAATTAAGAAATGAGTGAGATCCATATTCTTATTAACATGGTATTAGAAACAAAGGATGAATATGATGATGAATCATCAAACTTGGTTTTCTCCGAAAACCATACACGAGTTGTCTGGGGGCATTGGCGTGTTGCTAGACGCTAACCAATGTCATTTCACGCTTTGTAAACATATCCAGTGGGGCTGTTGAAATGTATATATTTACAAACATGTGAATGTCCGGATTCGAACTCATGACCACGGATTGCACACATTAGCGAATGAGAATTAAAGTTAATAATTAATGTTTATGTTTACGATTAATTATTACACATTAAGTCCGGTTAACGATCGTTAAGTATTTAACGGAAAATGACTAACGACCGTTAAATGAAAAGAAAAGGACTAGAAATGGAAAACTTGGAAAAGTTATGGGTTTGGCTTTGGGCTTTCAATAGTGGCGGCCATAGGGGCCTCTCAAGGCCTAAATCATTAACTTGTTCCCAAAGTTTACTCTTAGTATATAAAGAGGTTAGGGTGCAGGGTTCATACACTTGTGCATTGAATTAACCCTAGATCTCTCTCTCTCTCTCTTGTCCCAATCGGCGAACACCCCAAGTAAGGGAGTTTGGTTTCGCTTTTCTTAAGCGAGGACTTGTGTTAGATCTAGCAATCGCTTGATTCGTTGGTTAATTCGTGTGTACAAGAGCGTGGTAGTAAGACACTATTCTTACACCATATTGGTTTGAGTTGTAGAAAGGTAAGGACAACTCTCTAATCCACTTTGGTCTTGCTCAAGAGATTTGATATTCGCAAGAGAGTGCGTTATGCATACTTTCGATTAATTAATTTATTTGTTATGATCTTTAGTCTTCCATTGTGTACTCTTGATGTCTTTATGTTTTATTGTATTTTATATATCATAAACTCAACAATATGTTGTTGAGATTGTTGCCGTTTCTGGTGAAAACTGATTATGTACGTATTTGTTGTTGTTTCTGCTGAAAATTGATTAGTTGTGCATTTACGGGGGTAAAGTTAAAATAAAAAGACAAATATCCGTAAAAATAATAAAAAAATTTGTTTTTTTTTAAAAAAAAATTCTACAAGATCGGGTATGTTGATGCATAAAACTTTTGTGAAAACATTTTTTATAATTTTGAGTTTGATCGTTTTTTAATGCACAAAACGAATTTGATCTTAAAAAATTTTGATGCACAAAATTTTGAATTTGTTTAGTTAGATCGCAATGTTATTTTGATGAAAAAGTCAAAAGAAGTTGGATGAAAAACCAATTTTGATCTTGAAAAAACGATTTAACGACAAACGTATTTTTTCATAAAAATTTTTCGGAAAAAAAATCCACTTTTAGAAATAAAAAAAAAAAATTCACAACTTTTTCATGCACCATCATACCCGATTTTTGTGGTATTTTTTGAGAATTTTTCAAGAACCTTTTTTGGAAAAAAAAATCTTTTTATATTTTTACGAATATTTGTCTTTTTATTTGATTTTTATCCCATTTATGGTATGCTTTCTTTCTACAACTATAATTTAACATTGCCAGTATATGTTTTAAACATATTACACTTATGTATGTTGTAGGCGATGCTATCTTAACTTTATTAGGAAAGCCGACGAAAAGAAACGGCCATATTAACACGAAACTTCGAAAGCTTTTGATTTCATGATTAGTTATGACTACATCGCATACCTACCGCCGTTGTGCAACATCATAAGTATATTATTACTTTAAAGCTTTTAGTTTAGAAAATTAAAAGGAACTTTTTCCAAGTGCCATCTGCTTTTAAGACTTTTTCAGGCTTTTTTCCAAAAGAACCACGCTCATTCATTTCAACTTTCGACCCCATACATTTTTCGACACGTGTCATTCCTTTCGATTGCTCAACTGCTTCGACTTGACCGCCCCAACCGCTAGATTTATTGATCGCTTTCCGCCGACTCCACCCAAATTTTGCCACGTGTCGTTCTTTTGTCTTTAGCAGTTGAGCGGTCTGCCGGTTGAGCGGTAGCCGGTTGGCGATAGCTCTTTTGGAAAGAGCTCAGAAAAAGCTTTTAAGACTGGCCACCCTGAATAAAAGTCTATTTTAGGAATTTTCTCTTTAATTTATGTATTGCTTTGGGTCGTTTTGGTTCCCGGTATTATGACCCGACTCAAAGCAATGACTTTCTGCAAGTTGGTGGCGTTCAACATGTGCAAGCTTTGCATGAACTACAACTTTATGTGTTCCTTTTAATTTTGCAGCCAATGTATCAGAAGTAGAAGATATTATCGAAAGCTAGGCTCGCAACGCGTTATCATCGACGCTACTTAGGGGCTGCGGTTAGGGGTGTTATTCGGGTTGACCCGGTCGGGTTCGGGTCAACTCGGGTCAGGTCAACTCGGGTCAAGCCATAAAAAAACATACCCGAACCCGACCTTGTTTAAAACTCGGGTCAACTCGGGTCAGTCACTTCGTTTCGGGTCAACTCGGTCGGGTCAATCGGGTCGGGTCAATTCGGTTCGGGTCAACCCGAGTATTTTACATTGTAAAAGTGTTGTTGAACCGGTTAGTCGGGTTCGGTCGGGTCAAGCTAAAAATATACTCGAACCCGACCTTGTTTAGAACTTCGGGTCAATCGGGTTGACCGATTGACCCGAATATATTTTTGAACCCGATTGACCATACCCGAATTGACTCGGGTCGGGTTCGGGTCGGGTCAGCCCGAATGACACCCTTAGCTGCGGTCGTACTACCAAGGGTTAAAAAAATATCCGCAATACATACATTTGTTACTTTTTTATTCCAGATGCTAATGTGTCGGACAAAACTCTAGAGCACAAGTACCATGATTTTATGCGTTGTTTTAATTGTATGTATGGATTAATTATATCAAGATCTTATTCTCTTATCATCCGGCGAACGAGTATATAATCTCCACTAAGTGTAACATTGCCCTATGTTTGGCACATTTCGGATATTATACGTTTGGCTGTACTAGAATATAAATGACTATGTACCGTGCAATAATCAACGGCTATAAACGACGCCCCATCACAACGCGACGGGTTGACGCACCTCGTTTAAAAAGAAAAAAAATATACAACGTAGACTGTTGGCGTATGTGTCCGGACGTCCTGGTGTCCGGCAAGATCGTTGGCCGGACGGAAGTCGCTAACGACAGACCATGTCAGCAGGTTTTACGGGATTCTTACCACGTGGCCTACCAAGTAGGGTGGTCGAGACCGCAAGGTGTAATATAGGTCTGCGTGAATGATGTCGTAATAAGAACGTAGGTACATGTTTGGGGTAGTATAAATACCCCAACACATTTAATGTTTTGCATTAATGATACACACCCACATTACCCACATTACTCATCACATTAATTACCACATTTATTACAGTCTCTTACTTTCACGCCGGAGCTTGGTCCTGGACATCATCCAGGATGAGGCTAACGCGTGTTGTCCATTGTGCAGGAAGGAACCAGCATTTTCCTCCGGCATCGTTGATAGAAGTTGAACTTCCAGGTCAAGCCGATCGACAATAATTTGCTTCAACAAATTGGCGCCATCCGTGGGACCCCAATTCATTCTGCCGAGAGAATCGAATGACGGTCCGAGCTACCACCTCCACCGAACCACCTCTCCTCCGAGAGCAAATAGGGGAGTGGGGTCATAAATAACCAACCTCCCGAATACCGAAGCGATATACAAGCTCGGATGGCGTCACCGAGAGGCTCTTATTAAAAGTACAACACTACGGGAGCAAGTGCTATCAAGCCTATCCGATACGTTCGAGACGATGATGAACAAGAAAAGGATGTCGATGAACCTTAAGGATGATCTTAGCAAACCCCATAAGGAAGATGGCTAGTCACCATTCACGAGGAGGATAGTAGAATTCACGCCCCAGTACACCATGCCTACCAACACGAAGCTATATGACGGGTCGGTGATCCGGATGATCACATCAACCGCTTGGGAGGGGCGAACCAATCAAGGGAATGGCCAATGCCGGTGTGGTGCGGGATGTTCCAAAGAACCATGGACGGAGCCGCACAAAATTGGTTCAGCAATATAGAACCGGGGAGCATCGATAGTTGGGATGACCTCAGGGATCAGTTCACCACAAGATTTTCCTTACGCCAGAGAAACACGAAGGACCCCACGAAAATTACCCGGATAGTAAGAAGGGCAAATGAAGCGTTGTCCGATTTCAAGAAACGCTAGACCGATGAAGCCAGCAGGATACCGGGGGTCCCGGAGCTTATGAAGATATCGGCATTCATGAGTGCTCACCGATGCCCTGACTTAGCTAAGAAATTTTCTGACCAGGTCCCCAAAACCGTAAAGGAAATGATGACACGGACGGATGATTATGTCCGAGCAGAGAAAGCGTACAAGAACACCGAGCTACCAAAAGGAGAGGCTCATAAGTCATTACGAAGGGGAAACCTTTCGACAGTAAGGGATCGGAGTTTCAGGGGATTTGGAGACAGGAAGAGGAATGACCGACGGCCTTGGGAAAGGAATGACTCTAGACAGAGGGAAGTCTTTTCCCCGTACGTTGTTCCGAAAAGCGAGACTCGACCCCGAAATGAATTCCGGCGCAATGATGTCAATAAGCCTGACAATCACCGGGTTATGCTCTCCGGCTTGTCTAAACAACCTAAGGAGATACTGTCCACGGAACACCATCTAAACCTACCCCCACCACCCCCGTTACAAGGAAAGCCGAGCAAAGAAAATGAGGACCGGTTATGTTAATATCATGGAGAGAGAGGCCACCTAACTAATGACTGTTACCATCTGAAAAGATAGTTAAAAATGGCTCTCGAATTTGGGAAGTTGGATCATTTGGTCAAAAACGTACAACAAAAGGGAAGGGAGAGACCGAGAGGTCACAACGGAAAAGGAAAGGTTATCAACATGGTCCGTCATTACTCAGAAGACCGTAAAAGAAAGGCCATGTTCTATGACGAAGACTGGATGAATGTCCCTATATCCTTTCCCTGGATAGTCATGCGACGACTGTCGAAGAACCACCGATTGTGGAAGCGGAGATAGAATGTTATTTTGTGCGAAGGGTATTTATAGATGAAGGTGCCTCCGCCCAAGTCATGTACGAACATTGTTTCGTAAACTTGTGCCCATCAATTCAATCCAGTCGCAGAAACTAGTTCACCGTTGGTAGGCTTTTCCGCGAAGTCATTCACCAATGGGAAAAATTGAACTAGAGGTGCGTGTCGGTGATCATGGTGTGTTCCGGACGGTCATGATGACGTTTACAGTCGTGAAGTCGCCTTCACCTTATAATGTAATATTGGGGCGAATAGGTTTAAAAGAGTTAAGAGCCATACCTTCAACCATCCACGCGATGATGAAATTCCCCACCCCGGGAGGAATAGCTACCCTGTTCGCCAAAAGAGCAGTAGTTATGGAATGTAGGAGGTTAGAAGAAGGACAAGATCTTAGGAAAAGTTGCTCTTCCGAAAGGAAAATAGAAACTGGGAGCCAAGAAGCTCAGGAGGACCAAAGGGCAACGGAGGATATCCTGGTTAATGCGGCCTACCCCGAGCAACGGGTAGCCATAGGTCTGTGGTTCTCTCGAATGCCAAGCAACTCATCGAACTTTTGAGAAAAAACAAAGATATTTTTGCCTGGGAGCCGGCGGACATGACCGGGGTGCCGAGGCTTCTAATACAACACTCACTCTGCGTGAACGTCTCTAACACACCGATTGCCCAAAAAAGGAGAACATTCTCGTGAGAGAAAAACCAGGTGATTAATAAAGAAGTAGAGGAATGGGTTAGAGCCGGGATAGTCCGCCCGGTAAGATAACCAATATGCATATCCAATCCGGTGTTGGTTAAGAAATGTGACGGAAGCTGGAGGATGTGTATTGACTTCAAGAACCTGAACTCTTCGTGCCCTAAGGATTACTACCATCTGCCGGAGATAGACTGGAAGATTGAATCCGTCATGGGATATAAATATAAGTGCTTCCTGGATGCTTACAAGGGCTACCACCAAATCCAGATGAATAAAGATGATGAGGAAAAGACGGCATTCTACACGGAACGGGGAACGATCGTTACACCAAAATGCCGTTCGGATTAAAGAACATCGAGCAACCTATCAACGGTTGGTAGACTCGCATTTCAATCACAGATAGGGAGGAATTTGGAAGCATATGTGGATGATATGGTCATAAAAAGCCGAACGGAACGCGAAATGATAGCTGACATCGCAGAAACCTTTGACAACCTTAGGAAGATAAACATGAAGTTGAACTCGCGGAAGTGTTCTTTTGGGGTAGAGGAAGGAAAGTTCCTCGGCTATATGGTGACGTCGGAAGGAATAAGGGCTAACCCACGTAAGACAAAGGCCATCATGGAGATGAAATCCTGAAACCCTAAAGGAAATGCAAAGCCTAAGTGGGAAGCTAGCACCTTGAATAGATTCCTATCAAAATCACCTAAAAGAGCCCTCCTTTCTTTGACACACTAAAGAACATCACCAAAGAAAATAAGGACGAATACCGATGGACAAAAGAAGCCGACATGGCTTTCCGAGAAATGAAGAGGTCGATACTGAACTACCTTCTTTGTCCACACCTAAGCCGAAAGAGCAATTGTTCATATATCTATCGCCTTCAAAAGGAGCGAGAAGCGCAGGTCGATCGTGGAAAGAGAAGGAGACGATCGCGGTACATTACGTTAGCCGACACCGCATGATGCCGAGAGACATTATGCCCCTATAGAGAAATTAGCTTTATGTCCGCTACATGCATCCGTAAGGTTGAGGAGGTACTTGAGGCTCACCCCATCCGGTCATCACCGACCAACCCATCAAGCATATATCTTGAATAAACCGGAAGTCTCGTGAAAGTTGGCCAAATATGCCGTGGAACTAGGAGCATACAACATCACCTACGCCTCGCAATGCGCTTAAGGGCAGAGTGTTATGGACTTCCTAACGGAAGTACCGGTGGAATCGGGATGCGTAAAAAGTACATGACGTAATGGAAGTAGGGAGGAGAATGGTTATCAGATACGGACGGAGCATCCAACAAGAAAGGTTCCAGAGCAGGTTTCGTTCTCATCACCGAAAAAGAAGAACCGACCTATGCTCTATGGCTTAACTTCCCTAGCACCAACAACGAGGCGAATATGAGGCCTCACCGGCCGGCCTAAGGATTGCAAAAAGCTCAAAATCAAGGTTTTAAGTGTGCGAGTAGATTCAAACCGGTAGCCAACAAATCAATGGGAATTCACAACTACCAAGGAAAGCATGCGTAAGTACTTAGCACAGCAAAAACTATATATATGGTTTTCAAAGATTTAAGATTTGCAACATTCCGAGGGCCCAAAATCGAAGGCGATATACTAAGCAAGCTAGCGTCAAGAGCCTTCAACACCTAACCAAAAAGTACTAGTAGAGGTCCTAGAAAACCTTCGGAGGTGAAGAAGTGGTTAACACCATAGTAGAAGAGAGACGGACAACCGGATGACGCCGATCATCAAGTGCTTAGAAGAAGGGTTTGGCCGGAGGATCCCAATGAGGCCGTAAGCTTAAGGATGAAAATTCGCAAGACGTTATGGAAGAAGGTGTCCTCTTTAAGAAGGGTTACTTAGTGCCAATGATGAGATGTGTAGGCCATTACAGGCAAACTACATAATTCGTGAAGTGCACCAGGGGTGCTGTGGGATGCACGCCGGACCAAGAACCGTGGTGGCCAAACTTATGAGGCAAGGGTATTATTGGCCCACCATGAACCGGGACACCCGGGAAGAAATTAGGAAATGTGACTCTTGCCAAATACACTCCCCGGTACCCAAACTCCATAAGACATCATTGACCTCCATCATGGCCCCGTGGCCTTTCTACCAATGGGAGATGGATGTGTTAGGCCCCTTTCCGGAAGCACCAGGCCGCATAAAATATGTGATAGTGGCAATTGATTATTTAACCAAGTGGATAGAGGCGAAGCCATTGGTCAAAACGATAGGTAAAGATGTCATAAAGTTTGTATATGAAAACATTGTATGTAGGTACGGCTTACCAGGGGTCATAGTCACTAATAATGGGACCAATTTCGTCAATGACCCGTTCAAGAAATGGTGCGAGGGGTTGAAAATTAAACAAATGAACACAGCCGTGGCACATCCGCAAGCCAACGGATTGGTAGAACGGGCTAACAGAGCCCGATGGAAGGAATAAAACGAGGTCGGCCGAGAGAACCGGATGGTTGGATGAGCTACCTAACATTTTATGGGTACACCGGACAACCCTCAAAACGAGCAACGGAGAAACCCCATTTAGCCTGACATACGGAAGCGAGGCTGTGATACCGGCAGAAATAGGGATGCCTACACATCGGAAAATGATGTTCCGAGAAGATCAGAATGAGGAAGAACAACGTTTGAACTTGGACCTTCTATAGGAAAGAAGAGAAAATGCTGCTATTCAAGAAGCTAAGTACAAGACGCAGGTCGAGCAGTATTACAACCAGAGGGTCAACCCAATGAATTTCAAGATAGGAGACTTTGTTTACCGGAAGAACGAGGCTAGCAGAGTGGAAAACCAAGGAAAGTTAGGACCTAACTGGGAAGGGCCCTACCGAATAGTGGGAGCAAATCATAATGGCTCTTATAAGTTACAAACGATGGAGGAGAAGGAGGTCCCTCGGACCTGGCACGCTATAAACCTCAGAAATTGTTTCTTATAATTGTTATTGTGATAAGAATCCTACTATCATTATGTAACCTAAATTAGTTATGTATGTTAGTTCAATGATGAAAGTTCTCCCGTAACGGGGGAACAATTTTCTGTGATAATTTGTGTGATATATAGCAATTCCGACGGCTGGCCCCCGTCGAGTATAAAAAGTGCAAGTATGCCCGAAAGCACCTATTTTCGATGCCCTCCGAATTTATGAGGATGCCCAAGTGTAAAACACTCTGGACGCCTGGTGGAATAACCACGCAGATGCCTGAGCACCCGTATCAGATGCCCAGGTAATGGATGCCCTCTGACTTTATGAGGATGCCCGGAATCCGGATGCACGGCCTACGTGGCTGGATGCCCTCAGAATAACCTAAGGAAGATGTCAACACGAAGTATAAAATGAAGGAATAACAAAGAAAGGAAAAACAAATTAAACACATGTCAATCAAAAAGGGCATTCATTCACAAGTTGACGAACAATAAAGAAAAGTTGTTAATTATTACAGCCATATTATCCGAATCATTGTTCACAAAATTACAAGTCATAAGAATGGCCGAACTTAGGCATTCTTTTCTGCAACATCAGCAGGAGTCTCGGTAGCTGGAGTATCGGTGGCAGGAGGAGGATTGGATGGTCCGGGAGGATCCTTCCTAGCAGGAACCGCCGGTTCCATGTTTAGCAAATACCCCAGGGGTAAACGGTAGGAGTCGGCGAGCTTTTGAATAAAAGGATACTCATCTTCGAAAAGCTTGTCATACTCAGCCCTCCATAAGCCCGGGGCATCCCTATTAATGTTCCTAATACCTTGAAGGGCAGCCTCCATCTCCTCTTCGGTTCTGTTCACCTTAGCCCCCGTCACGAATCCCGCCTGGTAAGTCAGACTATAAACCTTGGCCATGCTCTTTTTATACTCCACGCTCCAACAACAACAAATGTAAGGCAAAAGTGTTTGACAACTTTTGCTTCACCACCGCCTGAGCAACCTCGCCACCACCTTTACCTTTCTCCACTGCAGAGCCGCCAAAGATTGGTCTTTGGCAACAACTCGCCTCCAATTTCCTTATCTTTCGTCTGCAGGCAATGAAGTCTCCTCCACTGCTCCTCGTCCCGGTCACCCTATCAACCTCCTCCTCCAAACCTTTCTCCCCGCTTAGCTTTCGGATCGGAGTCCGACTCAGAACTCCTGGACAACCTTCCATTTTCACCCTCGGCAAAAGTTTCTCGGCAAATCCCAGAAACCCTTATTATTTTCGCTAGTTGCCGCACCGCTCGAGATCCCTGAATCTCCTCAGTAGTTCACCCTGAGCTATCACACTCTTCCTAAAATCCTCGTATGCTCAACGGATAAGATCAATGTTGTTCACCTGCTCCAGAGCCCCTCTCTCAGCAGGAGTAGCGAGATTATCAATCATCTCTCGGCAGGAGCGGTATGAGTTTATCCGGACATCATCACGGAGAGCCCAGCTAGGGATGAAAACGTTAGTGGCCTCATCTACAAGGAAAAAAGGATGATGAGAAAAATTTTAACAAGCAAACATGGATTAATGAATATAAGATGAAAGTGTACCTGAATCTAGGACAACCCTTTCAATATGATGGGGACCATGACTGTGAGGGGCCGATTGACCTGGAAGACGACCAAAAAACAAAGTGAGTAATTGGAAGTGACAAAATGAACGAGGGAGTCGCACGGGAGTTAGCGCATACCTTCAGAATTGTGAAGTGGGGAGTTGATCGGAGGAGAATGGCCGCCTCCTTGTTGGGAAAGGGGCGCCTGTTGCAGATGCCCACCACCTCCGGCCCCATTATCACCCATCCCCTCATGGGCCACATTCTCTTTATCCCCTCCGGCAGCAACAAGGGGAGTCTCCTGTTCAGCATTGAGGTTTAAGTTCACCTCTTGATCATCCGGATGGGCTTGGTTCAAGGGATCTGCATTAAACACGGGAGAACCGGAGGAGAAGTGTTCAACAAAACTCGTTCTCTTTTTCTTCTTTTTCTTGCTTTGGGCTTTGGATGTTCCCTCACCCTTTCTTTTAGCCGCTAGGCGAGCGATAGCTTCCTTCTCTTTTTTCTCCCTAGCAGCCACAACCTCCGGATCCGCCTCCTCGGCTCTCCTAGTCATAGCATCCTTCTGAGGAATGCCCCCCACCACCGGGAGAGGATCTGTCGTCCTCTTAGGCCTCTCCCGTTTGGGGTCAATAACGGCACCTTTGCTCACCACGGTATCATCCCATTCAGGGAGCTCAAGATATTCAGACATGTCGACAACTGCAAGAAAAGAGATTATTTCAGGAAAACATAAAGTAATAAACACAACAAATCCTATGGCACAAGACAAATAATTACCATGACCCTTGGCATCCTTTAGAAGAGGCTCGAACCCCGGATTCCTGAAAACCGAGGAAAGGTGGCACATCCACAACAAGCTAATGGTGGGTTTCCTTAGCAAAATCGGGGTACTGCTCAGCTTCTCGGCATCTTCCTCGGAAAAACCGTCCGGAAAAGGATCGGTAATCTTGGAATCTTTGTGCCTCCATGCCATGGCGTATGGGATCGCCCTACGGTCAATCAGAAAAAAAATTTCTTTCCAGTGCTTAAGACCGGAGAGCACCTCTTTAAAACATTTGTAGGCCTTCTTACCCGTCCTACTCCCAAAGAAAAACCAATGCCCCTGCTTGCACAAACGGTAAAACACCCGGAACAAGGATACCCTAGTTGGATGCCCAAACTATAACACCTGATCTCAAAAGGGTCACCCGGATCAAGCCTAAGGGAACTAGTCGAGAAAAGTGGACCCTAAAATGCTTGATCACATTCAAGAAAAGAAGAAAGTGGAATCCTAACCTCCTGATCCAACCGCCGAGGGTATGTGCCAATTTTATCACCGGAAGTTGGTCCATAGTCATGTCATCCGGAGGAAGGTGAGGCGGAGATCGTTGGGAATACCGTATTCTATGATTATGTTGTCTAGTTCGGATTATGTTAATTTAGAAGTATAAATGTGCATATCGAACTTGAACCACCAAGGTTGGATAGCTTCGGTTGAGATGGGAGTGCTCTGCCTCGGTTCCTTGTTCGCCATTACTAAAAAGATGCCAAGGAAATGTACAAATAATTACAGGGAGAACGAGACAAACCTTATAAAACGGAGAAGAAGTCCCATGAGCAAGAGCAATTCAAGGTACAGTGAGATGTGTGAAAAATAACCGTAGTAAAAATGAATATATATAGGCGGTGAAAACCCTAACAGTCAGTCAAGCGTCCCATCAACAAGAAAAAGGTGATGTGGCTCAATCTCACCCGTCCACGTTGATCTCAGAAGACAGAGGGCACGGACAAAAGCCCAACAAATGGTCAGGCCCATCAGAACGGCCCAATACCCGAAAGGATAGATGAACCCCCCGGACGGCCGGATGAAAGCATCCTTTCTATAAAACGAAACAATTACAAGTATTGCACCACCGATTTTCACCCGGTGATACAACACTGGGGGGGACATGTTGGCGTATGTGTCCGGACGTCCTGGTGTCCGGCAAGATCATTGGCCGGACGGAAGTCGCTAATGACCGACCATGTCAGCAGGTTTTACGGGATCCTTACCACGTGGCCTACCAAGTAGGGTGGTTGAGACCGCAAGGTGTAATATAAGTCTGCGTGAACAAAGGTTGTAATAAGAACGTAGGTACATGTTTGGGGTAGTATAAGTACCCCAACATATTTAATGTTTTCATTAATGATACACACCCACATTACCCACATTACTCATCACATTAATTACCACATTTATTACAGTCTCTTATTTTCACGCCAGAGCTTGGTCCTGGACATCATCCAAGACGAGGCTAACGCGTGTTGTCCATTGTGCAGGAAGGAACCAGCATTTTCCTCCGGCATCGTTGATAGAAGCTGAACTTCCAGGTCAAGCCGATCAACAGTAATTTGCTTCAACATAGACAGCTTTTGTTATTTTTCTATTTTTTTTCTAAAAACGACAAAAAAGCATAGTTCATAAATGCCAAAATGCACGTTTTGGTATTTACAACCTCAGTATATATTTATCGCAGTCTAATATTGTATATTAATATAATATTATTTTGGGTCAACAAGTTGAAAAAAGAGTTAGCCTCATTGTATTTATATATCTTTTTTATTTGTTAGGATTTTGTATTGGGTTTTATATCAGGTTACCCAATTTTTTCACTTTGTTCGCTTAATTTATCAAATTTTCATTTTGTTTACTTAGGTTACTGAACTTTAGTTAAGCATTCAACCTTTATTTTCCAGTGTAATCAAAGTAACCCAAATGCATTTTTTTAGGTAAGTTAAGTAACCAAAATGCATTTTTTTAGGTAAGTTAAGTAACCTAAATGTCTCATTTTACAAATTCAGTAACCTGAATGTCAACTCCGTGTAGTCCAATACCATGTTTGCATAAAAAAAAAAACTTGGTAACTTAGGCGAATAAAGTTGGAAAGTTGGGTAACCTGTCTGATATAAAACCCTTTTGTATTTTTGTGTATACGATGGTGAGAACGAAGGTGTAGCATGAATATATATGAGTATATGACGATGGTTGCTAGTCAAACACATGCACATGAGCATAATGTCACTTTCTTATGTACAACAATATTCCCTTAACTTGCAAATCATTATTTTAACGTTACAAATGTGCGTTCAACCATTGTAGTGTAAAATCGCCACTGGCAATGGTACACAGGGGCGGAGCTAGGAAAAAATTCGAGAGGGGGCAAAAAAATTTTATTTTACGGCATATCAAAAATAGAGTTAAGAAAAAGAAGGTTGTCATTGGCAAAATTAAGTGACTACTTTAAATTATTAGCTTGTCCAAATAAATACAGTAAAAAACTAAAAAACGAGCGCAATGACATAGCTAGGACATGAAGTGGGTCATTTATGTTGAGTTTAAGATACATGAATACAATAAAATCATGTAGACACCACAGAGTACACAGCGGAAGACTTAGAATCATAACAAATAAATAATTAACGAAAGTATGCGAACGCATCTCTTGCGAATGTCGATCTCTTGAACAAAACAAAGAAGTGGTTTAAAGAGTTGTCCTCACCGCTTTACAACTCAAACCAATTGGTGTAAGAATAGTGTCTTACTACCACGTTCTTGTACACACGAATTAACCAACGAATCAAGCGATTGTTAGATCTAACACAAGTCCTTGTTTTATGAAAAACAAAACCAAACTCCCAACAAGGGTGTTCGCCGAGAATTGCAAGAGAGAGAGAGAGATCTAGGTTAATTCAATGCACAAAGTTATGAAAACCCTAGAACCTAGCCTTGTTTATATAGTGTATGGAAACCTTTGGGAACAAGTTAGGGCTTGGGTTGAGAACCTCCCTCAGCCGGCCATGATACAAGCCCAAGAGAAAACCCAAAACTTTTCCATTTCAAGATTTTCCATTACTAGTCCTTTCTCTTTTCATTTAACTGCCGTTAGTCATTTTTCCGTTAAATACTTAACTATCGTTAAACGGACTTAATGTGCAATAATTAATCGTAAACATTAACATTAATTATTTAACTTTAATTCTCGACCGCTAATGTATGCAATCCGTGGTCACGAGTTCGAATCCGGACATTTACGTGTTTGTAAATATATACATTTCCAACACCCCACTGGATATGTTTACAAACGTGAAATGACATTGGTTAGCGCCTAGCAACACGCCAATGTCCCCGGTACAACTCGTATGGTTTTCTCGAGAAAAACCAAGTTTTAATGATTCATCATCATATTCATCCTTTTGTTTCTAATACCATGTTAATAAGAATATGGATCTCACTCATTTCTTAATTAACTATTCTGCTTCTCGCTTTATGTGATTGATCAAGATTACCAATTCTTCCGAACATATTCCGTAAGACCTTGGGCATGGCCATGCAAACATCTTAACAACCCTACGAGGGCCCAATAAGATTATACTTCAAAATAAATTTGAAGGAAACAAATCCCATTTTGACTACGAGCGAATTCATAAATTTCGCAACATTTCGAAACAACCCTTATAACTACCGCCACGATAGCGTTAGATTGCTTCACGTAAATGCACTACATCCATGACAGCTCTCGGTATCTCAAGTCAGAGGATAAATATTCATGATACTTTCAAGTATCATCTGAAATTAGTCATGCTACGCATCAATATACTTTCAAGTATATTCTAACTAATACTCAGATTTGTCTTAATTCAATATCATTCCCATGTTATTGATTGACAACGGACTATTTAGAATAACTTAAGTTATTCAAGGATTTAAACATGCAAATATAGGATAACATCATAATAAATGAATAATAAACATAACAAAATACTTTATTTCATTTTAATAATAATGTTTACAATATCCTTTTATCCAAATACTAAATAGATCAATGCATGATAATTTTAGTTAATGAATTTTGCCACAAGTCATGAGAATCATACTTGTTGACAAGGCATAATTTCAACTAACTTTGATCCATATGAATTTTGAGAATACTTATTTCAAGAATTCAATAAGTGAATTTCTTGTATATGTTTACACATATCTTGATATTGTCATATCATTCCATAAGGTGCGTGATAACCTGAACCACCCTTTTATGACAATCATCTTTCAAAACTTTAAAGTATTCTTTATTCTTTTATGTATAATGCAACTATGCTCTTAGTTGAGCATAACTAGCCAACATGATCATCATCAAAGATACCATAACTAGAATTGAGTGTCATCTCAATTATACTGGCATCATTGTGTACAACAATATGCTATTTAAACATCCGTAAACTTTGAACAGTTATAGTGTAATGTTGGTGCCTACCAAAACTCAAGTTTGTTGGCAATGACAATTATGAAACAATTGCCATATTTTCATCCATAGAATCTAGGAGCATCTCCAGAATATGGAATGTGATTCTAAATCCAAACATATTTCCTTTTAAAATATTTATTACACTAACAACTTTCAATGTTGTCAAATCATCTTGTAATCAAGCATGACACAACATGATGTACATGATGAATCTTCAAGTTAGACTTTAAGATCTCATTCATATTCTATCTTGTCAAAGATATGTATTCATCATGTTCTTTTAGACTCATTTATTTACCGCATATGTTTATAGTAATAAACATATATTCCAAGGTTGTATGTCTTATTTCCAAATCTAACAAACGAAGTTTCATTCCCAATTAAAACTTAATTTAGGTGGAATGTAGTTTCCCATACAACATATAAGATTTAAGAAAATAAAAATAATACTCCCACTAGCTTTCAGAAATACTTATGAGCTATCTTATTTTAATTATTAAATCAAACATGGATTTAATATTAAACATAAAAATCATCTCTTAGATGCATGCATATATCCATTCATGGATTCTTGCAGTCTGTACATATTCAAAGATTGTTTGAATTCATAAAAACTCCTTTGCATTACTTATCGTCCTCGCTAAAGTAATTCCAAAACAAAGAGTTTTGATATTCATTATCAAAATTTCACATCAATGAAACTAAGTATGACAATTATAATCTTAATGTATCTAGGAAAGAATATTCAATCATAGTTAATTGCTTAAATATAATTAATATTATTGTCACTAGACATACATTAAATATGTGTACAATATTGTCCATATGATTTCTACACAAAAATTTAAACCACTAGGGTTTCAATCCTTTGAAGAAATTTATTTTCATTAAGATAAACCAAATATCTAAAGTTGATTATCTCTATGTATAGCATCTCTACATTCATAGTATGATTGATTTACCACAATTCAACATTTGGTAAATTCATCATTATGATTAACAGGCTTACCATGATCCTATAACTCATATTCCTCAGCATATTAAATATCTGAGATATCTTTGCGGATCTATGAATGACAATTCCATCATATTGAGGTCTATCATATTCATGTTTAGCCTCATCATGATATTTGCTAGTGCATTTTAGAAGATTATGTATTTTGTAATTCAATCTTTCAAGATCTAAACAAAACTCCCACTTGCCTTTAACAATTGAAAGATTACCTTTAAATAGTTTAGCAAGTAGAGAAACAATACATTGTTCTCTTTGGGATATTACAAAAACATTGACAGCTTCTCGACATTAGTTTGTTACAACCCACTTTACAAGTAGTTTAACAAATTCAGAACTTCATTATAAGACTTAATGTGATTCATCACATTCCATAAAAAAGGTGTCTTATTAATCTTTTAGGTTGGAGTCTTATTGAGTATATTCAAACTATACTCAATCTACTAACCTTGATAACATGTGGAAGAAACTATAGTTATCTTGAATCAAACATGCCAATAGATTTTGATTCTTCTAACTGAACATACCATAAAACTATGGTATTTCATTAGAATTAATATTGTAAGATAATCTAACAATAGTTAAGATAACCATCTACTCTTTGGCTTATCCTATTTACCAACAAAGTAAAACTTAATGGTACAATAGAATTACCAAGTCAATTGCATGCATTATAACTCAAGTATTTTTGACCAAGTCAAAAGACATACCAGTTATAATCCCACTATACATTATAAGTCATTGATCAACTCATTGACTTCATGCATATGTCTTAAAACATAGCAAGTTAACGTCTTACTTTATATTGTAAGTCTTGTATTAAAAGACTTCATGTTTGTGACTTTACAAAGTCATAAACATTTATAATTAAAGTAATTATGAACACCACCTCAGGTTTCACTTAATATTTCAAGTTAATATTTACTACATATATTTAGGTCATTCAACGAATACTTAAATTCAAAGTAGTATTAGATTACTTCATTTAATTATGTCATTCCATGAAAAGTTCAACGTAAGAAACTGCAAAATCATCCATGCTCATTCTCACGACACGTGGATATTTTACCTTGGTCTATAATCTAGTTCACGTTCTCACGTAACATAAATTGCAACAACAAGTGTTTCTTAAATATTGAATGACATAAATATTTAAAATAAAGTAGTCTTTGTTATCATCTTGACACATGTTCTTAATAGGGCAATCATACACATTTAAATGTATAATTCCTATTCGAACGTTACTCTCTTTACCTTGCGGTCAAGAGAATCCATTTAAATCAAATTTATATATGTTGTACCTTGCACACAATATAGATTTCTCCCACTTGTGCATGGAACAACATCATGTAGCGTATAAACAACACGAAAACGCTTTGTTTATTTGATTAATATGATTTGTGTCATAGATATAACAAGTAGATGTAGGACTATATTATTTAGTAAGGAAACGCACATGACTATCCATAAAATATAAGTGTCTACAATTGGAAAGTAATTATCTTTGAAGATAATGCTGGTTACTACACAGAAACAAAACTTGTAGCTCCTAATCGAATTAGAAATCATTATAACAACTTCTTATTCAATAATGCAACACAAATGCTCCCACTGAATTTGACAACATTGTAAGTGTTTCATAACCAGTGAAAACAACTTGCTTGCTTTTTACTTTCCTACACCTTTAAAGAACAATACGTAATCATTACTAAGGTACTAAAAGGTGTATTCTACTCTATGAATGATGGGTTATCCATCAATGTTATTAACTCGAAAAATTGGGAATGCAATTTCTTCCTTAACATGCCTACCATCCCCATACTTGTATGTAGTACCTTTAAAGGCTAAAGCAAAACAACTAGATAAAATATGCTAGTTTGCCTTTTACCAATTTTCACGGTAATTAGTCTAGCTTCTAATTTAGTAACTCATATACATGTTTTCCATTTAACCAACATTCATGTTGTTACAAAGGATTCATTCACCAAATGAGGGTAATGAAATCTTTATGGAAAATAATATGTGCAATTCATTGCTATGAGTTACATTAGAATTTAGACAATTCAAATGTTCCTATTATACCTTTCTCATCCATGAAAAGGAATAGGATTGAGTCTCATTCTTTTCCCATAGAAAGAGACTTTGTTTGTCTTTTCGGTAAATTATTCTCGATCAAACATTTGTTTGAAAGCGTAATGAATCAATTTACTAATAAAAGACTAAACCACGCTTTCTGGTTAAATGTTGCATTAATACATTCAAAAGAATTACAAAATTCAATTTTAGTATTTTCGATAATTAACCTTTTCAAGAAAATTAAATACCCATGGTTCATAAACATATAACCATTTAATTTTCACTTGAAAACTAGGATCCAATTGACATAGTTTCATCACATCGCTTGATCTCGCTAGTAATGAAATTATTCAAAATGGTACGAGTCGAACCTCAATTGCCAATGTTCAAATTGCAACTCCTAGATTTATGGGATTTACATTTAGCCAATTTCAATTGCCATGTAAACATGTTTTATCCCCATCTTATGCCTTGAGTTGTCAGTTCTCACTACAAAGCTCAATTAAATTGTCCAACTTAAGAAACTGCAAAATCATCCATGCCCGTTCTCACGTCACTTGGATATTTTACCCTTTGATTACGATCTAAATCACGTTCTCACGCAAATAAAAGGTAATCTTAGGTGTTTCCGTTTCGTTGGATGGCATACAACTTAAATTAAGGGTAATAATTTTGATGTCAAATCAAATATAAACAAAGATGTCATGCATTCATCTTCGTAGCATAGGTTTTATTAAAACATTTATATCCTTGTTTTAATGTTTAAGCTTTTCATCATCAAACTTTAATTGAGGTATTGGATTCACCAATCAAGGAATTTAGTGTTAATTATCATCCATCATCAAACACTAAGTGTTTCGGTAATTACCACGTAGTGGCGCATGGAATTAAAACTAGTTCGCCACTTAAGATGAGCTTGCACATTTAATGGCTTACTAAGTAGCTCCATTCGAACTTACAGGGCGAGGACTGTAAGCGCTAAAGCATAACCTTAGACATCCTTTCGGTGCGACCGCGCACTTCTTTATTAACCCCTTTATAGTTCATTCTAGTGGGTGAGCTGCTCGCACCATTTGTACGAAAGTCACCAATCAATTAAACGATTATGATTACTATGCTTAAAATACATGTTTCACCATTGTTTAGGTCAGTTTATTTTCTTGTAAAATACCCTTGTTACACATAACAAACAAGCAAGTATTTAAAATAAACATATAAACAATGAATGCATAACAAAAATAAGTCATGCATATCAAATAGCCACATGCAAACCTTTTGATAAATCTTATTAATAATCAATTCTAGATCTGTCAATATGTACATGTTTAATTACGACTTTCACCCGTTTGACATAATGTACAAGGTGAGCCACATGCATCGATTCATCGATTGCGTAAGTCAAAATTAAACACATACCACATAGCACATAATTGATTAAATAATAATTATTTAGGTCTTCCCAATTTAAGATCTATCATAATATTTAGTATATATCACTTAATCAAGTAAAACATACAATAAAAGCGGATCCATGATAAAACATGCATGTAATTATCATGGACATAAATTACACTTAACAATTAATGCAATTAAACGAGTTACGCAACACACATAAAATTGCATGCAACCTAGGGTTTCTAATCCAATTAAAACTTTAGTTTACAAAACCCTAATTAGGGCACCATAAAACGCCCCAAAAAATTAGGGTTTAGGTTTTGCAAACCCTAGATCTTTGCAAACAAATAATAACACACTCATGTTTATTTTAATTATGTGTTTCAGTAATTGATCTGTGCTAAACCGTCAAGTCTAACAGACTTAAAACAGCTTAAACAAAAATACAATGAAGATCAGAGAATACAATGAATTCCCGGGTCGTTAAGTCCCACGGAGACTCAATGGTGTGCAAACACTTGATCGACGATAGAATGATCACTAATGATAGCGATCGAAAAAGATTAGGATTGAATATTACACTCACCGAAAAAGTTTATAAATAAAGCGACTTAAATACAAATTAAGAAAATTAAAAGATAAAAATATTAAATAAACGCTATCACTCTTTTAAAGTGATGAACGTTTAAAACCTAAAACGTTAAAACTTACGCTTAAATAAAAATAACGCTAACGTACAAATAAAAACGTGAAACTTACTCAATATAAATCCTAAAAATATGAAAAATACATTTTTACAATCCTAATGATAAAAGAAAATATTAAGAAAAAGAAAATTATTTTTACAACTAATTAATTAATTATTATTAATTAAAAACTATTTTAAACTATTTAATTATACTCTAAAATAAAAGAAAATATGAAATAAGACTAGAAAAATAAGATTAAGACTTAGAAATTTCTAAAATATGATAAAACTAATTTTAAAACTGAAAATATATTTTTTAGACTTTTTATGTATTTATTATTAATTAAAAACTATTTAAAACTAATTTAAATTATTAAAAATACCAAATAAAAGGAGAAAATAGGAAAAATACTTTTAAGCTTTTACATTTATCTAAACTTAAGAAAAATGAAAAATTATTTTTGAACCTTTTCTAATTTTTGTATTAAATCTAATTAAAATACTTAAAAACTAGTTTAAATTAAGAAAAATAGCAAAACAACTTGGAAAAATCTGAAAATTTCAGGGAAAGTCTAAAAATTATTAGGAAGCTGGGAAAAATAGAAAAACAGGCACTTGAGAGTAAGATTATGGAACTGATGAGCAAGAGCTTATTTAAATAAGCTTTAAAATAAGCAAATGGAGTCTAAAAGATACTAAACTGATAAGGAAGCTACAATAAGCTAAAATAACTGAAATGGAAAAGAATCAACAAGCTACGACTCTGAATACAAGCTATTACAGATTTGATGTTAATGAGCTTATGGCCAAAATGAAAGGGTGCCTCAGCGGCCACCAAATAAGCAACCAAATAAGCTAGCAACCTAAAACTAAAACTTCCAACTTATACTAGACCTGGTTGAGAGTTTGTAAACCAAAGAAGAGACCACAGTGAGCTTTATTGAGTTAGATACAAGCTCGCACAAACCGTGCAGAGCAGTGTCAACTGCCTCGCCACATGAGGCAACTAAGACCCTAAAGCCAAGCTCATTAGAGCTTCTAAAAATTTGATAAAATTCGGAAAAATACTAATAAGAAACAAGACCAAATGAGCTTTCTAAACCTACAATTTTCATTAAAATTGGCTCGAAATGAGTGAATGAAAATCTTTCTTTTGACCTAAAATCCGAGTTTTCAAAGTTTTGACTTTTATCAAAACTTAAAAGTTGACTTTGTTGAGCTTTAAATTGATTTTATGAACTAAATAAGTTGAGTTAAGCTATATTAAGATTGGTTTAAGCTTAAAATATGAATTACAAGCAATCTTGATGAGTTTCACACTACAAAATACTAACAGCTAATCGTTAGGTAAGATTACAAGGTAATTTGACTTTTCATTGAACAAGTACTAGTTTTTATGCATGTACTTGGACGATCGAACTATTATACACTAAAGTGACACAGAACATCAACAAATAACAACTCAAATATCTTCAAAAACAAAGTTAAAATGCGAACCAAACACTCCTTTTGTTTGACTGTTTGAGCTTAAAATGAGAAAACCACTAAACTAGCCAATTCCAATGATCAAACAGGTTCATATAACATAATTGCAGCTATGTAAACACATGAAAATCGATTACGACCACGATGCATAAACAACCATAATATGTAAATGACTTGAAATTTTGAAAAGAGAAACTAACTAACTTGAACTCCAAATGATGCAGGCCAATACCAAACCCAAACCTAAGCTAACCTAGTCCATTTCAACCTCTGCAACACCCCCGCATCATCCTTTTCATCACCATTTCCATTTTTGAGTCAAGGTTGACTTTTGTTGACCACTATCCAAAATTGTTTAAAATCGATATAAAAGCTACGTAGCTATCATAAGCTCATATAAGCCTATTCGAGTTTAAAAGTAAGCTAATAAGAGTTTGTATATAAGACCTTGTATTGGAAATTTTCAACGATGGGAATAAAAACATGAAACTTAAGTAAACCTTGGAATTGATACTTAAAATTAGATTAAACGAGAACATTACTTGAGTTTGATACAAAATAACAAAAGATTACGAGATTTCTACTTAACTACAACTTTTAAGATTAAAACGACATTAATGAAAACTAACTAAAACTACTACTCTTTTCTTCTCTTTCTTCACTTCTTTTATACTCAAAACTTCTCTCACTTGCTTCGAGTTAATCCCACATCAATCTTGGACCATTGGATGACTAGATGCAATCATCGCCATAGGATGATTTTGGCGCCAAAGTCATTTTTAACTGTTGGGGTTGATAGGAATGGGTAAAGGGCACAATTAATGGTTTTGTTTTGTGTAGAGGTGGAGGGACAAGGGTTTGATTTGTTAAGGTGGAGGTGTGGTGTTGTGGGTGATTTCGAGGATCAGGTGGGAAGAGAAGAAAAAGGCGCGTTTGTTTTATTTGACCTGGGGTGAGAGTTGGTTGACCGGGTTGTGGGTAAACGGGTTGGATGGGATATTGGACCGGTCGGGGTTGGGTTGATATTGGGCTTGGGCTTAACATATAAAGGATCCGCTTGGTTTAGCTTAAATAACAAGGACCCAAGTTGTAAATTGGCCAAATCGAGGGACCAAACCGTAACTTCTCAAAATGTAGCCCAAGGGTTGGTTTTGACAATCTCCAATAATATAAGGACCAATCTTGCCAATTTCAAAATTCCAAGGACCATTTATGACATTTTAAAACTTGAGGGACCAAAGTTGTAATTTTGCAATTTTACATTTCAAAGGTTTGTTTTGACAACTTTTGAATCCCATGGACCTAAAATGACATTTTTCTTTGTTTTGATATACCGTGGACTGTTTTGACAAATTTTGAAACTGGGGACTAAAGCGCAATTTTGCAAATTTGATACGTTTTTCATCCGATTTTGATATTTTGCATTTAAAACACATAAAACACTGATTTGTGATATTTTATCATTTTGATGTGTTTATGAGTGTTTTCGATGATTTTGCGCTTATTTTAGACAAAAATGATGAGTATTTAGACACTCATCAATCCCCACATCGAGATATTGCTAGTCCCTAGCAATGATTTGAGAAAACATAATGGATTTTAAACTCTTTACCAAAAGCCATTACTCGAGTAGCCGAATGTTTCAGTTCAAGTAAGAACCATGGTACATCGATAACCATGTGATTTTGAGCAAACCACCGACTTTCAACGGATTTGATTTTGTCTTTACCGTGCCGTACCCTTCGGACTAGCCAACTCTTAGATAAATTATCGAATTATCTTTGGTGAGTGATTACCAATTATGGATTTTCCACCGCCTTTACCACAAGCCATAATCTTGCGGGCTAGCCAACTCTTCACTTTTTAGGATATGGTAGTCGAATACCATACAATTTTGGGCAAATTGCAAGCCATATAAACGGATTTGAGAAATCTTTACCAAGAGCCGCTTGCTCTGGATTAGCCAATCCTTTAGTTTATCAAACATGGCGGATCGATAACCAATTGAGTAAGTGTAAACACTTGCTCCAAAAAAATTTTTTGCCAAAACGGGAATTGGTGGATAATACATGATAAAATTCATGAGAATTCCCCACACTTAGAAATGAATATTGCACTCAATATTCAAAGTACCGCGGTTATGCCGAAACAAAGAACGTAAAAGGGAAATATTACGCCATTATTTAGAAAGAAGATTTTTTTATTTATTTATTTATTTATTTTATTTTTTTAGATAAATATATATATAACATGTGGGGCATCACCCCACACTTAAGTGGTAGAAGGGGTAAGAAGACGTAAATATGGGTGAAACCCATACGGTGGTAAGCATCGTTTTTGGTTACCGAGTCGCTAGCTTGACTCGACCCAATTCATTGGTTCATGGGGAAGCAAAGTGGAAGAAACAATCTCCATCGGACTTTCATTCAAGATGTTTGGACAAACATTTGAAGCACGTGAAAGTTCCACACCGATGAGATATACATAGAACCGGCTCAAAAATGATAATTGAAAATGCCGGGGTCAAAGATAGTGTCCTCACTCCCGAACGAGTGAAGAAGAGAGGAAGTCACCAAGTAGGTGAAGAAAAGAAGGAAGATCATGATAACAATCATAACTAGATCTTCTTCCTCGGGATTAAGTGCAGTTGCACTTATTTGGATTTTCTTGGTAGAGCTCTTTGGTTTGGAAGGCATCTCGGTGGGGAGGGTTGGAAAATTTGTCATAGAAATACAAACTCTCATGATTGAGAACTTTTCCCCCCGATCATGATTTTTACCATCCAAACAATCATACTCCAATGGAGATATGATATGAGAGTTCACCGAGAACTCCTCATGAAGAGAATCAATCACATAATGTGAATTTGTGAACTCTTGTTCCATTGTGAGCTCATCACTATCCTCGGTCCCGAGTATCAAAGAGTGGATTCTCGAGAATTGAAGTGAATTCGAGTTGAATTCAAATAGAGGATTAGTGAAAGTGGCTTTGAATGTTTCGGGAACAAAGTGATCAACATTCTCAATTGACCGCTGGAGTAAGTGAGTGAACGATCATTATCAATGAGACTTTCGCCTCCCGGATCGGCTTCAAATCAAAGAGTGGATTGAAGTGAGTGAGTTCACCGGAGAACTCCTCAAGAATGGGATCGACATCGATTGAGGAAGTGATGCCTCAACTTACTCGATGTCTCCATAGGAAGCACAATCGTTGCTAAGATCGAGAAAGTTTCAAAATGATTTTGAGAACACTCAAGAGGAAAGGGATATCACACAGATGATCGAAATTCCCGCGACTCTCTCGGGATTGAGACAAGGTTCTCAACACTAGACGATTCCATTTCGAAAAGTGCTAAGCTCATCTCCCATGTTTGAGAGTGAGTGGGAATATTGGGTGTGATAACAACAGATCGAGGAGATTAGATGGACTAGCATACATATGTTTTATACTTAACATTTGTTCTTCTCGCTAGTAATTCCATCATAGTCTTTTCTCCCGATTCTTCATGGAAGGAGTTTCAACCGATGAACTTGATGAACTGTTATAAAATTGTAGGATATCAAGGATATCTTCATCATCATCGTCATCGAATGAAACGGAATCGAGAGCTAGATTTGGCGGCTTTTTCTTTTGCAATTGATTCCTTAATAGATTGTTCAAACGCAACTGGGAATCTAATTTAGCACCCGCTCTTCTGCTAACAAAACTTCCATTGATTTTCATTTGGATTATCATGGAGTGTTTAGATTCCTTCAAATCTTTCACTAAATCCAAAGATCAAGGAGAAGAATTTGAGGAAGTGAATCAGTTGGTCATCAGAGGTTGGTCATGATATGAAGAGCCGTAATCGTTACAAGGAAATGGGTTCCTGCTTGACAATCCGAGCTAGAGTGAGGACCTCCACAATACTCACAACAAAGAAATTGATGTGGTGTGAGTGGTATGTGTTGTAGTCATAATTGTTATCGTGAACCCGCCATAGACAAGCGTGTTTCGATTGACAATCGAATCGGAATGAGAACCACCACAAGACTCACAACAAGAAACTGCCGAGTCTCACAGTGTGGTAGCCGATGGAATAAATCGATCGTGTTATGGTAGGAATAGGGATCCCGGTTATAGATGCACCCGCTTCCGAATCCACCATGCTACAACCGGGCAATTGCCACCATTATAAGGACCACCACACCATTGACAACCAAATTGGTGAGGATGAGACATAGAAAGAATCAAATGGATAGAGGGTAAAAGAAATGAAGAATCAAAAGATGTGAGAGGGTAAAGATGGATATTTTGGATTTTGAAAACATGCTATAAAAACAAAGAAGGAAAATATTTTAGTTTGTTAACACTTTAGGAAAAGTGTTAATGAACTTTGGATTTTCAAAACTCTACAAAAACTTTTACAAAAGATGGAATATGTGCAAGAATGGATCCGAAAAGGCTAAACACACGCTAAAGCTCTCCCG
Organism: Chrysanthemum lavandulifolium; assembly: GCA_022545495.1. Taxonomy (NCBI): domain Eukaryota; kingdom Viridiplantae; phylum Streptophyta; class Magnoliopsida; order Asterales; family Asteraceae; genus Chrysanthemum; species Chrysanthemum lavandulifolium. The sequence continues at coordinate 93,774,882 of CM040241.1, forward strand.
TGCGCCAAATTTTGATCTGTGTTAAACCGTCAAGTCTAACAGACTTAAAACAAAACACAAATACAATGAAGATCAGAGAATACAATGAATTCCCGGGTCGTTAAGTCCCACGGAGACTCAATGGTGTGCAAACACTTGATCAGACGATAGAATGATCACTAATGATAGCGATCAGAAAAGATTAGGATTGAATATTACACTACTGAAAAAGTTTATAAATAAAGCGACTTAAATACAAATTAAGAAAATTAAAAAGATAAAAAATATTAAATAAACGCTATCACTATTTTTAAAGTGATGAACGTTTAAAACCTAAAACGTTAAAACTTACGTTTAAATAAAAATAACGCTAACGTACAAATAAAAACGTGAAACTTACTCAATATAAATCCTAAAAATATGAAAAATACATTTTTACAATCCTAATGATAAAAGAAAATATTAAGAAAAAGAAAATTATTTTTACAACTAATTAATTAATTATTATTAATTAAAACTATTTTAAACTATTTAATTATACTCTAAAATAAAAGAAAATATGAAATAAGACTAGAAAAATAAGATTAAGACTTAGAAAATTCTAAAATATGATAAAACTAATTTTAAACTGAAAATATATTTTTAGACTTTTATGTATTTATTATTAATTAAAAACTATTTAAAACTAATTTAAATTATTAAAATACCAAATAAAAGGAGAAAAATAGGAAAATACTTTTTAAGCTTTTTACATTTATCTAAACTTAAGAAAAATGAAAAATTATTTTTTTGAACCTTTTTCTAATTTTTTGTATTAAATCCTAATTAAAAATACTTAAAAACTAGTTTAAATTAAGAAAAATAGCAAAACAACTTGGAAAAATCTGAAAATTTCAGGGAAAGTCTAAAACATTATTAGGAAGCTGGGAAAAATAGAAAAACAGACACTTGAGAGTAAGATTATGGAACTGATGAGCAAGAGCTTATTTAAATAAGCTCTAAAATAAGCAAATGGAGTCTAAAAGATACTAAACTGATAAGGAAGCTACAATAAGCTAAAATAACTGAAATGGAAAAAGAATCAACAAGCTACAGCTACTGAATACAAGCTATTACAGATTTGATGTTAATGAGCTTATGGCCAAAACAATGAAAGGGTGCCTCATACCCACCAAATAAGCAACCAAATAAGCTAGCAACCTAAAACTAAAACTTGCAACTTATACTAGACCTGGTTGAGAGTTTGTAAACCAAAGAAGAGACCACAAGTGAGCTTTATTGAGCTAGATACAAGCTCGCACAAACTGTGGCAGAGCAGTGTCAATCGCCTCTCGCTTGCAGGCAACTAAGACCCTAAAGCCAAGCTCATTAGAGCTTCTAAAAATTTGATAAAATTCGGAAAATACTAATAAGAAACAAGACCAATGAGCTTTCTAAACCTACAATTTTCATTAAAATTGGCTCAGAAATGAGTGAATGAAAAATCTTTCTTTTTGACCCAAAACTGAGTTTTCAAAGTTTTTGACTTTTTATCAAAACTTAAAAGTTGACTTTGTTGAGCTTTAAATTGATTTTATGAACTAAATAAGTTGAGTTAAGCTATATTAAGATTGGTTTAAGCTTAAAATACTGAATTACAAGCAATCTTGATGAGTTTCACACTACAAAATACTAACGATAAGCATTAGGTAAGATTACAAGGTAATTTGACTTTTCATTGAACAAGTACTAGTTTTATGCATGTCTTGAACTATTATACACTAAAGTGACACGAACATCAACAAATAACAACTCAAATATCTTCAAAACAAAGTTAAAATGCGAACCAAACACTCCTTTTGTTTGACCGTTTGAGCTTAAAATGAGAATACCACTAAACTAGCCAATTCCAATGATCAAACAGGTTCATATAACATAATTGCAGCCTATGTAAACACATGAAAATCGGCCAGACCACGGATGCATAAACAACCATAATATGTAAATGACTTGAAATTTTGAAAGAGAAACTAACTAACTTGAACTCCACCGATGCAGCCAATACCAAACCCAAACCTAAGCTAACCTAGTCCATTTCAACCTCTGCAACACCCCGCATCATCCTTTTCATCACCATTTCCATTTTTGAGTCAAGGTTGACTTTTGTTGACCACTATCCAAAATTGTTTGAAATCGATATAAAGCTACGAAAGCTATCATAAGCTCATATAAGCCTATTTGAGTTTAAAAGTAAGCTAATAAGAGTTTGTATATAAGACCTTGTATTGGAAATTTTCAACAGTGGAATAAAAACATGAAACTTAAGTAAACCTTGGAATTGATACTTAAAATTAGATTAAACTGAGAACATTACTTGAGTTTGATACAAAATAACAAAAGATTACAGGATTTCTACTTAACTACAACTTTTAAGATTAAAACGACATTAATGAAAACTAACTAAAACTACTACTCTTTTTCTTCTCTTTCTTCACTTCTTTTATACTCAAAACTTCTCTCCACTTGCTTCGAGTTAATCCCACATCAATCTTGGACCATTGGATGACTAGATGCACATCGCCATAGGATGATTTTTGGCGCCAAAGTCATTTTTTAACTGTTGGGTTGATAGGAATGGGTAAAGGCACAATTAATGGTTTTGTTTTGTGTAGAGGTGGAGGGACAAGGGTTTGATTTGTTAAGGTGGAGGTGTGGTGTTGTGGAGTGATTTCAGGGATTGGGTGGGGAAGAGAAGAAAAAGGCGCGTTTGTTTTATTTGACTGGGGTGAGAGTTGGTTGACCGGGTTGTGGGTAAAACGGGTTGGATGGGATATTGGACCGGGTCAGGGGGTTGGGTTGATATTGGGCTTGGGCTTAACATATAAAGGGATCCGTTTGGTTTAGCTTAAATAACAAGGACCCAAGTTGTAAATTGGCCAAATTGAGGGACCAAACTGAGTAACTTCTGAAAATGTAGCCCAAGGGTTGGTTTTGACAATCTCCAATAATATAAGGACCAATCTTGCCAATTTCAAAATTCCAAGGACCATTTATGACATTTTAAAACTCGAGGGACCAAAGTTGTAATTTTGCAATTTTACATTTCAAAGGTTTGTTTTGACAACTTTTGAATCCCATGGACCTAAAATGACATTTTCTTTGTTTTGATATACCGTGGACTGCTTTTGACAAATTTTGAAACTGGGGACTAAAGCGCAATTTTGCAAATTTGATACGTTTTCATCCGATTTTGATATTTTTGCATTTAAAACACATAAAACACTGATTTGTGATATTTTTATCATTTTGATGTGTTTATGAGTGTTTTCGATGATTTTGCGCTTTATTTTGTACAAAATGATGAGTATTTAGACACTCATCAGTAATTAATTACTTGTTATACAAGGCTCGTGATGCCACTGTTGAGTTTAAGATCATGAATACAATAAAACCATGTAGACACCACAGAGTACACAGCGGAAGACTTAGAATCATAACAAATAAATAATTAACTGAAAGTATGCGTAACGTACCTCTTGCGAATGTCAGATCTCTTGAACAAAACAAAGAAGTGGTTTAAAGAGTTGTCCCTTACCGTTTTACAACTCAAACCAATTGGTGTAAGAATAGTGTCTTACTTTCTTGTACACACGAATTAACCAACGAATCAAGCGATTGCTAGATCTAACACAAGTCCTTGTTTTATGAAAAAACAAACCAAACTCCCTAACAAGTGGTGTTCGCCGAGAATTGCAAGAGAGAGAGAGAGAGATCTAGGGTTAATTCAATGCACAAAGTTATGAAAACCCTAGAACCTAGCCTTGTTTATATAGTGTATGGAAACCTTTGGGAACAAGTTAGGGCTTGGGTTGAGAACCTCCTTTTGCGGCCATGATACAAGCCCAAGAGAAACCCAAAACTTTTCCATTTCAAGATTTTCCATTACTAGTCCTTTCTCTTTCCTTTAACGGTCGTTAGTCATTTTTCCGTTAAATACTTAACTATCGTTAAACGGACTTAATGTGCAATAATTAATCGTAAACATTAAAATTAATTATTTAACTTTAATTCTCATTCGCTAATGTGTGCAATCCCGTGGTCACGAGTTCGAATCCGGACATTTACGTGTTTGTAAATATATACATTTCCAACAATTTATCATTCCACTGTTTCCGTTATGTCAATAACCATCTTCATTTTGATGTTATCACACAATTTTATGTTCAATAAAATTACGAAAACAATTATAGTAATAACAAAAAAATAAGCTAATGTTAAAAAACGAAATAGAGATAGTACAATCCCATTTCATTTTGTACTTGTCACCCACGTGACTTTAAGTGCATTCCACTTACAAACAAAATAACATGCTTTACTATTTCTTTCTCCTTCTTTCTCCTCCTTCTCCGTTTACTTGGCTTCTTCTTCACCATTCCAACAAATAAAATCTAATTCCACATTCTAAAAACTGCCCACAAATTGATTTTGCCTTTCAATTTAGATACAACATACGTTTTTTAGAAAGGGCAAATTACAAGAATATTTCAAATACTCAAAAAATTTGCTTTACTATTTTTTTGGGTGAGGGGGCACTTGCCCACCGTGACCCCCCTTAAGCCTCTGATGGTACAGCTATAAAAGCTTAGTACTTACATTATAGGTGCTGCTGATGACCCAAAAGCACAGCTTTTAAGCTTAGAGAATTGGAACAAACTAACTTACAACCTAATTTGTAAGTGTCATACCTAATGTACATATTACAGGAACAAGTGATTACATATTTACTGCATAAGGGACTTATTTTGTACGTTTGTTATACAAAGAAAAAAACTCGTCTACTTTTTTACTAAAAATAATTTTCACAAAATACTGGTCTAAAATAATATTCTAATTTATACAAAGCAACTTCAATACATAATCAATAACATATCAATAGGGTGTTTGTAGCAACCATACCTAGCAAATTAACCATATAAAATGATCACATAACCTTGGTACCTTATCAAAACTGATGTGTGCTACTTGTCTTATTAAGAGCCTGCATACAAAAGAGCTAAAGAAACCTTTAAACATTAAATCTACTTATTGTATCAAGTATGAGGTGGATAGAAAAAGCATCAGGTCAAATGTTCTTGTGTCAAACTGTGAGAGAATATACATGTTGACTTTAAATTAAGTCTTATGATAAAGCAGAACGATATTAACCTCGAAGTGAAACATAAGACAACAACATCTATATAGTTTTTTTAGCAGACCCAAACACCCCTAATGACAGCAACATCCACACCCAAAAGGCCCTTTAAAAGTGCATTTTGCAAAAGCCCCTAAACCAATTTAGTCGCAACATCGGGTTTATATATATATATATATATATATATATATATATATATATATATATATATATATATATATATATATATATATATATATATATATATATATATATATATATATATATATATATAGAGAGAGAGAGAGAGAGAGAGAGATTGGATCATTTAAAAGTTGATCTCAAGAGAAAAGTGAGAGAAGTGATCTCAACCATTAGATCTCCTCCTTTCCCTCCTCTTTTTGCACCAAACTACAAGGACCCGATTGCAACTTTTTAAATTCTCCAAGGTTTATTTTGTAATATATCCAATGATCATATATAATGCCTAAATTTTTTCATTTTTTTTCTTTTTCTCTCGGTTCATCTCTCTCACTGCTCCACAATCAACACGCCTTCCCCGTGATTATTGCTTATAATCTCCACATGATCAAAACAACAAACACGATCTATTATCGATTCATTAATCATCTCGCTCTAATGTCTCATATCACGATCAAAGTAAGTTTTAAAACATGTTTTGATTATAGTTTTGTTACTCTTTTATCAAAGATCGATATAAAGCTTAGGGTGTTGGTTATGATTTATTTGCACATATTAGTGTTTGTTATGAGATAGTTCTTTTGTTTTATGAAATTTGCTTCACTAATCATCATCTTTGCATATAATTGTACCAATTTTAAGAGTTTATTGACATGATTCATTGTATATAATAGTTAATTGAAACGAAGTTGAGAAATAAATATGTTTACAAAAACTGCACCCCAGGTGTTTGATAAAATGTCTGAATGAGATTTTATAACTGAGATGCACTAATTTTACACTATGATAATCTAATTTTTGTGAAATGATTTTAGTTACACTGTGATGCCCTAACTAATTTAGGAAAGAGGATTTTAGATTTGCATGAAAACAGACGCAAAAACAATTGTATCGACTTCAGGTTTGTTGCTACTGTACGTATCACCACATCACTATAACGTGTGCTATTACACATATATTTGTTGGTTATTATGACGACTAGCTCTGAAAATGATAGTTGGTTACATGGTTTCATGTTGTATTTTTTTGCAACAGTTAAAAGTTCCATGTGTAGAATATAAGATCATAGCCTTCTCGTATATGTTACGGTTTAAATCAATTGTTAGAAGATATTGCTACATGCACCTTATCTATTGTTTATAGTTCTATATTATAATCTAATGCTTAAGTTTGTTTTAATTTATGTTTTCAAGCTTCGACAAAGGCCTAAAAATATCAATTATTCACTAGAAAAATTATTCATTGAAACTTTATATCTTATGGGTGTTGGCGATTCAATCATATAAGGTGTTTGGCTAAATTGAAGAGAGTCATGCAGACACTCTTTTTGTTTAGGAAATGCATTGAACCAAGGGACCGCAAGGGTTAATTATGTTATTTTGCTATTAGTTTGATTGTTAATCTTATAAGTTTTGAATTTTTTTGCCTTACATAAAAATAATTTGGTTTTGTTTTAGGTGGTGCCGTTGGATTCGTGTTGGAGACCATTCTAAAACTCACGATATTCGTGTAAGGAATAGTAGAATGACTCTTATGCATTATCTCGCAAGTTACTCATTTCTTTTGATTTCATCTATATTATTGTACTAGGTCATCAACATAACACTTTGATATCCGAGCAAGATATGATTTCTTGCTTTCGCCTTTTTTACATGATAGTCGTTGCTTGATGCCAATAGGTTCTTGCTGACAAATTACCTGAAGTCGTTGATTATAAGACCCAAGCTATAAATGGTCCAACACATTTTCCAGAGATCAACAAAAGCGTAGAAGGTAGATTAAGCTTTTGTAATTTTTATTTTCCTTATCCATGATGCTATATGCTAGCTTAGTAATTAGTTATGTTACAAGTTTCGATCCACAAATGATATTTACCTTACTAATTTCCAATAAGTTTGGACTTTGATAAAACTTACAGTGAAAAGTGATAAAACTTGCAACGAACTGATCATGATACATATAGTTGCATGCCCTGTTGTTGCCTTTTGTTTTAAAGTTTATCAGAAGTCAAATCACATCAGGTAGAGCTTCATTTGATTTATGTCTAAAATTCATTCACTTAACCAAACGGATGCACTAAAGAGACTCAAACAGATGCACCAAAATTCATCAAACAGATGCAGTAAAGTTGCGTCATATTTATCATGTTTCCTTTTTGTGTGTAATTGCCGTATTTTATGGATGTTTCTATAAATGCATATAGCTTACTGATCTTGTACTTGTATGTTTGACAGTGTCTGGAGTGGACGCTAAAGTGCATGACCTAATACAGAACAACATGGAACGTTCATGCATAAAAGTTATCCCACTTATGAAACTAGCGCAAAGGAATTGGTTTCGAATAAGTGTACCATGAAAAGTATATCATATCATTTACATCTTGTGTTGTAAACTTCCTGTAGTAAATAAGATATACAATTTTTAAAGATCTTGTATATATTAGTATCACGTTTAGAAATATGAATTGACTTCATCTTCAAGATTTCATTATAATAAAGTTCCATATTCTATATTTGTGTGTTTTAATATAAATCTGTTTCTTTATCACATTTATTGCTTTGGAATGTTGTTATCAGTGGATGATGTAGAGTCTTTCTTTGAAGGCTCGTCAAATCTAATCTTTAATTGGCCGTTAACCATGTTTGTCTTATCATTGTTTGGAGCCGCCTTTTCGTCAATTTCATGAACCTAAAAGTATTGAACTTGTTTTGATTCTATGATACAAACGAATGCACTAAATACATCAAAAGGATGCCTAAAGTTCCTCAAACAGATGCACTAAAGTGCCTCAAATAGATGCACTAAAATTAGATGAGAATGAACATATCCATTAATGTAAATGATAAACAAATGCATTTATTAAATGTTATAGTGGTGAAGGGCTAAAGCTGTATATTAACAAAAAAATTCTTGTGCGGTTGAGAGTAAAAAATATAAACCTACAAATATAGTTGAACAAAAAGATAGCAATAAACATACAAAGAACTAGTCATGTTATGAACGAATTAATATTATTATAAACTTAACTTGTATGTACAAAAGATGCATTTTGCATTGATGAGTGATGCTACAATCAGAATACAATGTCTCATAATATATAGTAAGCTAAACAAAAACTGATAAATAAGATTTTTACAAGCTAAGCAATGAATATTTTCAAATTCTTGCAGAATTTGAAACATTTAGAGAATCCTCTCAAATCTTCTACCTTTCGATGCCCATAAAGTTGCCATCTTGTAACAAATCATCATCAAACTTCAACCAATAACCAATGTCATCTTCTCGTCGACAAATTCATCTTCGTTACTAAAATTATCCATTCCGTGAAGTTGCATATGGGTCAGTCAAATGTGTATTTGCTAAACATAACCCAATTAGTTGAACAATCATCATGAGTTAAACAATCATTATGTAACATTCCATACAGATGCCTTATTTTTTAATACATATGCTCTAAAATGTACATAAATTAGTATATTGCCAAACACAACAATAATCCTCATGCAATATTCCATACATATGCCTTATTTTTCTAATACGTATGTACTAAAATGTACATAAATTATTATATTGCCAAAGACCCCAATGTTTACTACATCATTGAATAATCCTTATGCAATATTACATACACACGCCTTTTTTTAAATACAAGGCACTAAAATGTACACATATTAGTATATTTTCCAAACACCCCAATGTATATTAAATGAATTCAATATTTTCGAACATACAAAACATCAAATAATTTTGAATAATCCTTATGCAATATTAGTATATTGCCAAACATAAAAATATCAAATGAGTTTAATAATCCTTATGCTATATTTCATACGGATACATTATTTTTTAATGCGGATACACTAAAATATACACAATTATACTAACACTAATTCATATACTAGTTAGTTAATATGGAATAAGAAAACTAATAAGAATATAAATTTCATAAAATATTATGGTTTAATTTTTACTTACCACCATCAAGATTCTTGGCCTCCGACAATTACTGAGCTTTTGTACTTGCTTTGTGGGTTTTCTTCATTGTTTCCAAAAATACGTACACCAATCCATTTTCATGATGTCTTATTCATTCTTGTTGCACGACGAAACTTCGGATGACGGTACCTAGTTTTGGACACTCACGGATGATTGAGAAAACACTACAAGTAAGTTATGTTTTAACTCTCTTCCATTATGATGTTCTTACAAGAGTTTTTGCACCACACTTTTATGTATAATATATCATCTGGATATTTACATTTACTCATAATTATTATAGTAAGTATTATAATATAGATGCACTAAAATATTGCATGCAGATGCATTAATCTTACACACAGATTCCCTAAGACCTGACCCGTTAATCACTAACATATAACCTTCCACAAACACATGATGCACCAGCCACTAACAGGTAACCTGATGCACCAATTGCATCATTTAATGCATCAAACATACATATGCACATACAAATGTTTTTGAAAATATAACTAACTTACGACAACCTATTCATAATGCACCAATTCAAACAAAGAGATGTCTTAAGGTGTGTTGTGATTCACTAATCATACAAACAGATGTCCTACACATATATTCTCTAATACTTGATGCACCAACCACTAACATACATGTAACATGATGCACCTAATGCATCACTATGTCAAATTTATTGCAATAAACATACATACGCACATGCAAAAACTTTTTGAAATACAAAACTAGGTTACACAAAACCTAATCGAACTTTATATGGCATAAATAAACACCGATGCGTAGGTGCATTAATCTTACACACTTATTCTTAAAGATCTGATGCACCAACCCTGAACATGTAACCTTACACAATATTTGATGCACCAACCACTAACATGTAACCTAATGCACCAACCACTAACATGTAACCTGTTGCACCTATTGCATCACAATTTAAAATCTACTGCATTAAACATACATATGGACATACATTTAACCTGATGCACTAACAACAAACATAGATGCACTCAGATGTGTTATAATTCAATAATAATACATTATCGTGCCCTAACATTTAATCTTATTCACTAAGCATAATAAAAGATGCCCTAAGATGCACTGATCTTACACACTTTAACCTGATGCAACAATCATAAACACATATGCACTAATACAAGTCGGTGCCCTAAGATTATGTAATCCGATGTTGCAAATATACACACTAATGCCCTAAGATGTCATATAACTCAATAATAAACACATATGATGCAAATTAGTGCATCACAGCTTATAAATTTTATTCAAACATTTTATCAAACACTTGGTGAACAATTTTAATAAACACATTCTTGATGCATTTTTTGTCAAATTTGTTTCATATGTGGTAGAAAAACATGATAATATTATGATAAACTTTCAAGAAAACTTCAAAAATCATTACATAATTGATTTTAATCTGATCAATTGAAAAAATTACTGCACTTATAAGTAATTGTATGTTAATCAATGAACCAGAAATATCAAGTTAAACACATGAATGAGAAGATCAATTCGTGAAGAAAACTAACCAGGAATATGTTGTGGTGGAGTTACAATATTGATGTCGTTGTGGTGCGGTGTTGATTGCGCGGCGGTGCAGTAGTTGCACGATGGAAGACGGTAGAGATGGAGGTGGCGGTGAAGGTGAGTGTGTGTTTGAATCTGGAGAGAGTGTGTGTGTGTGTGAATCTGGATTGTGTGTTTATTTGGATCTGTACAATGTCGATTCATTCATTTTTTTGTTTTTTCTCATTTTTACCTTGAACTTTCAAGTGTTTTCATAATCTACCCTGTAACTTTTTTTCTCACTTTTCTATCTAATTACACTTTTCTCTAGAACCGACTATATATATATATATATATATATATATATATATATATATATATATATATATATATATATATATATATATATATATATATATATAGATTGATCATTTAAAAGTTGATCTCAAGAGAAAAGCGAGAGAAGTGATCTCAACCGTTAGATCACCCCCTATTTCCCTTCCTTTTTTCACACCAAACTACATGGACCTTATTGTATTTTCATTCATTCTTTAAGATAGGGTTTTGTAAATCCACACCTTTCATATATAATGCCTAATTTTTTTCATTTTTTCTTTTTTGTTCTTTATCTAATTCAACAACGAAGATTCACGAAATCACCACCACGAAGATTCACGAAATCATCTCATTACGAAATCATGTTGTGTTATCAGATTCAATAAGGTATGCAACTGATTTCGTCTTATCCGATTCAATATCATATCGTGTTATCAGATTCAATATAATTTCATTATAATTTGTACCGATTATTGTTTGTTATGAGTTATGGTTTTGTTTTGCAAGTTATAGTTTTGTTTTACAAGTTATGGTTTTGTTTTACGAGTTTTGATTCGGTAATCATAATGTTTGTTTATAGATGTATTGATTTAAGAGTTTGTGACATGATGCACTATATAGATGAGTTATTTGAAACAAATTTGAGAAAAAAAAAGACTTGGAAACGTGTTTTCAAAACCTGCACACAAGGTGTTTGATAAATCGCCTAAATGAAATTTCATAACTATGATGCACTGATTTTACACTGTGTTTTGTGCTTATGATTTTCAGGTGATTACTCTCGATAGGGGTCTACTTGTTGCTGGCACAAAGTATCGTGGAGATTTCGAGGAGAGACTAAAGAAGCTGATGGAAGAAATCAAGCAAAGTGATGAAATAATCCTCTTTATCAATGTTGTTAACATCTTGAAGCCTGGTCTTGCTAGAGGCGAATTACAAGCATGTGAAACTTTAATACAAATCTTGAATTAAAGAACTTAAGCCAACAGTTAATGAGACCATACAAATCTTGAAGGGCTCCGAGAATGATATGAGATTCACCACAAACTCCGTTAGACCGATGAATCACTGGTAGTTGCTACCCAGTTGTCATATCAATACATTAGGTATTAATATCAAAGATGATCTTTTGTGATTATGTTTATCAATATGCATCTGATCTTATGACTATTTGATCGGTGCAAAACCGTCAAGTTATCTCACGCAAGCTAGCCACTTGTGAATGACCAACCGTAAGAAACTCAAAACACACACACCAAATACAATTTAGATCGTGAGGAATATAGTGGATTCCTGGGTCGTTAAGTCCCACGGAGGATGAATTGGTGTTTAAACAACTTCAGATGATAGAATGATCACTAAGGATAGTGATCGAAGTGGTTTTGATGGAAAATTACCTAAAGAAAAGATTTACAAATAATGACTTAAATGCAAATTAAAAGAAATTAAAAGTTAAAATCTATTAAATAAACGCTATCACTATATTTAAAGATCGATGAACGTTTAAAATCTAAAACTTAAAACTTACGCTTAAAATAAAATTACGTAAACGTCTAAAATAAAACGTGAGTTTTAAAGAAATAAAAGGCCTACAAATATGAAAATGACATTTTACAATCCTAATAATGAAATAAAATTTTAAGAAAAGAAAATTATTTTAAAACTATTTAATTAATTATTATTAATTAAAACTATTTATTAAGTATTTAAAATGCACTAAAATACAAGAAAATACAAAATTAATCTAGAAAATGAAATTATAACTTGGAAAATCTAAAATATGATAAAACTTATTTTAAAACTGAAAATATATTTTTAGACTTTTATGTATTTATTATTAATTTAAAACTATTTAAAACTAATTAAAATGCTAAAAATAATATTTAAACCAAGAAAATTATGGAAAATACTTTTTAGGCTTTTTATATTTATCTTAATCTAGGAAAATTGAAAACATATTTTTTTAAGCTTTTTCTGATTTATTTCTATTAAAAGGTATTTAAAAAGGATTAAAAACTAGTTTAAATAAAGAAAAATAGCAAACAGTGTAGGAAAAATCTGAAAAATTCAGGAAAATGCTAAAATATTATTCTAAGTTTATAAAAATATAAAACATATGCTTATGTGGAGGAAAAAGCAATCTAACGTGGATAAGCTTATAAATAAGCACTTCAAAATAAGCTAAAAGCCATAAATGACCACCAAATTAACACATAAGCTAGGGTATGCTATATTAACTAAATACTAACCTATTCCAATCATCCTAAACTTCTGAAAAGCAGTTTAAGCCAAGAATTGAGCAAAGTTAAACTAGCTTATTTTCAGAAAATGGGACAGAATTGATGCTTATCTAAGAGTGGGGTCCACAGGTGTTAAACTCAAAACCTTGGCTGAAAATGGTAGTCAGCTGGGTGGTGAGTGATTTGGAACCAAGATCCACCAGTGGGGTCCACTGGTGTGGCCTGTGGGACCCACCAAAGTGGTGGGTAAACCCACTGTGGTGGTGGAGATCAGATGCACAGGGCATCATTTCAGAAATGGGGTCCAAAAGAAGCTGATTTTTAAGGACTTAATAAGCTGATTGAGTATAAGCTATTATTTTTATAATTTTCTAGAGCAACTAAAGTTTACTATCTCAAAAGCATTTAAGCTAAATCCTAATATTGAGCTTACACTAAAATTCCTAAGTTTATTCAAAACTGTATATGAGAATTTGACTTTTTATAAAAATAAGCTAGTTTGACTTTTATGAGCTTTTACTTGATTCTATGAACTTATAAGGTTATAATAAGTGAGATAAGATTATCTATGGCTATAGAAACAACTTTTAAGCATGTTAATCGAATTTGGCAATCCAAATTCTCAACAAAGGACTTTAAGGAAATTGAAAAGAGATTTTGACTTTTTATAGAACAAGCACTAGATTTATTGGTTTGACTAAGCTATATTATCCTATTGTAACTTGTATCAACTAAGAACAAAAGCTATAATTCTATCTAGCTCGCTTAAACAACTAAATCCAAACACCCTTATTAAAACTGCTTTTGAAGCTTTCATCATTAAAACAAGTTTTTAAGCTAAAAGATCTATTAATTATCTTAAATTATCTATAATAAAACAGATTGAACTATAATTAACACTATTTAAACACTTGAACTAAGAAATGCAAAATTTAAGGAAATGGCTTACAAAATGGAATTCAAGCATAAACAGAGAATCGAGGATTAAGAGCACCCTATGGCTTCCCAAGCACTAAACCAATAAGCAATTCAACATTAGCACTGCACCATTGTCTTGATCATGTCTCCATGTGATTTTTATTTTTAACTAATTTTTTTGGTAATTTTTGTAAATTTATTTTTCTTGAAACTAAACTGAAATTTTAATGTTTATCACAGCTTTTAAGCCTTTTCAAGAGCTTATAAAAGCTTTAAGAAGCACTGATAACAACTAATAATAGCAATAGATAATTTTGATAATTTGAACAAGTAAATAAGCATAAACTGAATTTATGAACCTTGACTGAAATTAACACTGAAATAAAGTTTTTATTACAATAATATTACTTAAAAAAAGCTTGAAAGCTTTGAAATACATCGAAAGTTTAAAATAATTAAACGAGACAAGTAAATTAAAAATTACACTACTTGGTTCTTTCCTCTGCTTCTCATCCTTTCTTTATAGGCTTTTGAGAGTCCCCACATGCTTCTGAGCTTATCCCACCACCATTGGATGAGTCAAAATGATCCCAACCTTTGATTTGCAATTTGGCGCCAAAAAGGTGAACAGTAGTTCTGCAATCTTTGATTGTTTTTGGACCAGGGTGAAAAGGAGGGGGGACAAAAGGTGATAGATAGTGTGTTGAGGAGGAAAGGAGTGGGGAAGCATTAAATGAGGGGAGGCTACAGCGGGGGTGGTTTCTGGTTTTGGTTTACAGTGAAGGTGAAGGGGAAGCACAGTACATGCGGTTTTTTAATTTAAATTTCGGGTTTGGGCTTATATTGGGCTTGGGGTTAACTGGACTTGGCTGGGTTAAAGATTGGATTGGGTTTAAATTAATACAAGGGTCCGTTTGGTTAATTATTAAGACAAGGACCAAAGTTGTAATTTGGTGAAAGTTAAGGACTGATCTTGTAACATTTCTAAACTTATCACAAGGTTGAACTTGCCAAACTTTGATAGTACAAGGACCAAATTTGCATAAAATTCCATTTACAAGTCCAAGGACTAAAATTGCCAATTTTGTAACTCTAGGGACCAAACTTGTAATTTTCTCCAAAGTTCACCATAAGGACCAATTTTGCCATTTATAAATAGTATAAGGTTTATTTTGATTATTTTCTTATTTTTAAAACCTTAGGGACTAATTTTGACACTTTTCAAACTTGAGGGACCAAAGTTGTCATTTTGTGATTTTTAAACTTTAAAGGGTTTGTTTTGACAACTTTTGAATCTCATGGACCTTAAATGACATTTTACACGTTTTTGAATTACCAGGACTAATTTTGACAATTTTTGTAACTGGGGGACTAAACCGCCAATTATGCAAACTTGATATGTTTTTCACCGATTTTGATGTTTTTGCATTTAAAACATATAAAACACTTGTTTGTGATATTTTCATCATTTTGATGCATTATCGAGTGTTTTAAGATGTTTTGCAGATCTAAAAGATATAAAATGATGAGTATTTAGACACTCATCAATCCCCACACTAAGATATTGCTAGTCCCTAGCAATGATTTATGAAAAGTTAATGGATTTTATCTCTTTACCAAAAGCCATTACTTCGGAGTAGCCAATTGTTTAAATTCAAGTAAGAACCTTGGTACAATGATAACCAAATGATTTTGAGCAAATCATAAGTCAGAAACGGATTTGATTTGTCTTTACCGTAGCCGCTTGCTTCGGACTAGCCAACTCTTAGATAAATTATCAATATTATCTTTGGTGAGTCGATTACCAATTATGGATTTTCAATCGCTTTACCACAAGCCATAAACTTGCGGGCTAGCCAACTCTTCACTAATTAAAGATATGGTGAATGAACACCATACAATTTTGGGCAAATTGCAAGCCATATAAACGGATTTGAGATATCTTTACCAAGAGCCGTTTGCTCTCGGATTAGCCAATCCTTATGTGGGTTAGACATGGTGGACTGATTACCATTTGTTGTGTTTAGTACATAGTACTTCCACTAAAAAAATTTTAAATTTGGCCATTTTGGGGAAAATGGACTAAAAGGGTACATTTATTATTAAATTCGCTGCAATTTCCCCACACTTAGAAATGAATATTGTCCTCAATATTCAAAGTACCACCGTAATGCCGAAACTTAGAACGTAAAAGATAACATTACTAGCTAAGTGTAGAAACACAACAATTATTCTCTTTTTTTTTTTTTTTTT
This sequence comes from Chrysanthemum lavandulifolium, assembly GCA_022545495.1. NCBI lineage: Eukaryota > Viridiplantae > Streptophyta > Magnoliopsida > Asterales > Asteraceae > Chrysanthemum > Chrysanthemum lavandulifolium. Next base: position 93,791,475 of record CM040241.1, read on the forward strand.
TTTTTTAAATATTTACAATTTTCATTCATTTTTAAGGTCTATATACAACATGTGGGCATCTCCCCACACTAGGTGGGACACACGGGTGAAAACCCATGTTTAGCTACTGTTTTGATTACCGAGTCGCTAGCTTGACTCGACCCAATTAATTTGTTCATGGGAAGTAAGTGGAAGAGACAATCTCCATCGGACTTTCATTAAAGATGTTTGTATAAACATTGAAATACGTGAAAGTTCCACACCGATGAGATATCTGAGAAACCGCTCAAAATGATAAATGAAAATGCCGGGTCAAAGATAATGTCTTCACTCCGAATGAGTGAAGAACAGGAGAAGCTACGGATAGGTGAAGAAGAAAGAAAGTCATGATAATAATCTTGACTAACTCATCATCATCGAAGGGAATTCATGATAGCATGAATTTCATCTTTAAGCTCAATTGGTCTAGACATATCCCGTGTGTCTAGATCAAAATAGAAGTTATCATACTCGGTGGAGATATGATATGAGTGAGTTCACGGAGAACTCCTCAAAGGCGAATGATTCATATTCAGATTGATTTGATCGAGTTCACCGGGAACTCATCAAAAGTAAATGATTCATAATCGGGAGAGAATTATGAGAATGAGAAGTGGTAATACCACTAATCTTCTCTCCCATATGATCAAAATGGAACGTTTGCAATTCAGAATAGAATCTTTGAAGAAAAATTCACTATCCTCAAAGGGATAGTATATGAAGTAGGCTTTTCATTAAAAGCCTCGATTCTAGAAATGAGAAGATTAACATTCAATCATCGTAAGACGAAGAGCTTCGTTTTGGATTATTTCTTCATCATTCTCTTCTCCTAAGTCGACAAGCTCGTAAGGTAATTCCCTCATAACTTATGTCTCCACAAGATAAAGAATGGTCCTCATCGTAATCGGAGAACATCTCAATATGATTATTTTGGAAGACAAGAGGAGGAGGATATCACACAAATGCTCGAGAATTCCTGTGACTCTCTTGGGATTGGGACAAGGTCCTCAACACTAGACTTTATGAATTCGTCCGATTCCTTTTCGTGAACAAGGTCAAGAAGCTCATCCCCATGTTCGAGAGAGTGAGTGTGAACCTCGGGTGTGATAGCGCTTGCATGAGAATGAATCTCAATCATTGGAATATCCATCCGATGAATTTGATGAATCTTCAAGTGTATCCTCATCATCACCGTCATCGTGAATAAAACGAAATTGAGAGCTAGATCTGGTCGCTTTTTCTTTGCAATTAATTCCTAATAGACTTTTCAAAAGCAATTTGGGAATTTATCTTAACAACTTGCTCTTCACCTAGCAATTCTTCCATGGATTTCTCATGTGAATTTTGAATGACGGACATTGTGGAAGTGGAGATTTGTCAAAACCGGAAGGTTGACATTGATAATCTTCATGAGGACCCCACAATATACACAAGAAAACTGGGAACATTATGAATGTTGTCTTACTCAACTCCTCGGTTCTTTTCACCGACTCCGTAAGCTCTAGATAAGTGTCTTGTTGGGTTTCTTGAGGAGTTTGAGTCATTTGGCACTTGTGGAGATTGGTCGTGATATGGATAGTCGTAATTGTTACAAGGAATTGGATTCTGTTTGACAATCGAGCTGAAATGGGGACCTCCACAGCTCACAACAAGAAACTGCTGAGCCCGGATTGGTGAATCATATGGATATTGGTCATAGCCAAAGTTATGAGCATCACCGAAAACTGTTCATAAACAATCGTGTTTCCGGATTGACATTCAAATCCTTGGTGAGGACCTCCACAATATTCACAGCAGATTGTTGATTATATGAAGATAAGTCGGCCGTGGTGGGTAATGGAAAGATTTGAGGGTCGTTAAATGAGTTCGGATTAGGATCATAATCAAATGAATTCCTCGAACCACAAAACAAACAACTCCCGCTCCGAATATCATTACCACATCAGACACACGCACACTCAACGACATGGTGAACCAAAAGAGGCTCACCACAACCGACACAAGGAATAAACGATTCTATTTGAGAGTTATGAGAAGGAATCGTTCATTCAAAGAATCAACAAAATCAACATGGTGATCTCGAATGACTATTTAGACTCAAAGAACATTTTGAAAAATCCGGAGGTGGGACAAGTGGTGTGCTCGAGAGCTAGCAATTTTCATCACTTCGTTATGGACTCCGGTTCGTTCTTGAGAAATGTGAAGTTTAGGCAAGTCATTCTTGCTAGTCACCGGTCTAAATTCTGCATGTTTGCTTTTAACCGTAAATCGTGAAAGTTTAGAATCAATTCTAGACGGCTTATGAGCAATTGAGGGTTTAGATCTTTGGATAACCGTAGGTTGGACGTGTTTAGCACCTCCATTATCAAAAGGAAGTACCTGGTCCTTTGTCACCCCGGTTTCTCGTTCTATTTCCCTATGCAGAATTAATGGATCATCACGAACAACACGAATTCTTGACATTTGTGATAAAATAGGAAGTTTTTCAACTTCGTTCCAGATTTCGTCGTAGTCGAGAGATTCCATGAGAATAGAAGAAGTTAGAATCAAATGTATAGAGGGTAAAGGGATAAAGAATCAAAAAGGGTAAGAGGGTAAAGATGAATATTTTGGATTTTGAAAACATGCCATAAAACAAAGAATGAAAATATTTTGGTGTTGTTAACACTTTAGGAAAAGTGTTAATGAACTTTTGATTTTGAAAATTGTTTACAAAAGGTGGTATATGTGCAAGTACGGTCCGAAATGCTTAAAACACGCTTACACCTCCCGCAATGGCGCCAAAATTTTGATCGGTGCAAAACCGCTGTTATCTCACGCAAGCTAGCCACTTGAATGACCAACCGTAAGAAACTCAAAACACTCACACACCAAATACAATTTAGATCAGAGGAATATAGTGGATTCCTGGGTCGTTAAGTCCCACGGAGGATGAATTGGTGTTTAAACAACTTCAGATGATAGAATGATCACTAAGGATAGTGATCAGTAAGGGTTTTGATGGAAAATTACCTAAAGAAAAGATTTACAAATAACAGCGACTTAAATGCAAATTAAAAGAAATTAAAAAGTTAAAATCTATTAAATAAACGCTATCACTATATTTAAAGATCGATGAACGTTTAAAATCTAAAACTTAAAACTTACGTTTAAAATAAAATTACGTAAACGTACAAAATAAAACGTGAGTTTTAAAGAAATAAAAGGCCTACAAATATGAAAATGACATTTTTACAATCCTAATAATGAAATAAAATTTTAAGAAAAAGAAAATTATTTTTACAACTATTTAATTAATTATTATTAATTAAAAACTATTTATTAAGTATTTAAAATGCACTAAAATACAAGAAAATACAAAATTAATCTAGAAAATGAAATTATAACTTGGAAAAATCTAAAATATGATAAAACTTATTTTAAAACTGAAAATATATTTTTAGACTTTTATGTATTTATTATTAATTTAAAACTATTTAAAACTAATTAAAATGCTAAAAATAATATTTAAACCAAGAAAATTATGGAAAAATACTTTTAGGCTTTTATATTTATCTTAATCTAGGAAAATTGAAAACATATTTTTTTAAGCTTTTTCTGATTTATTTCTATTAAAAGGTATTTAAAAAGGATTAAAAACTAGTTTAAATAAAGAAAAATAGCAAACAGTGTAGGAAAAATCTGAAAAATTCAGGAAAATGCTAAAATATTATTCTAAGTTTATAAAAAATATAAAAACATATGCTTATGTGGAGGAAAAAGCAACTGCTGTGGATTAGCTTATAAATAAGCAAATCAAAATAAGCTAAAAGCTACAAATGAGTACCAAATTAACACATAAGCTAGGGTATGCTATATTAACTAAATACTAACCTATTCCAATCATCCTAAACTTCTGAAAAGCAGTTTAAGCCAAGAATTGAGCAAAGTTAAACTAGCTTATTTTCAGAAAATGGGACAGAATTGATGCTTATCTAAGAGTGGGGTCCACAGGTGTTAAACTCAAAACCTTGGCTGAAAATGGTAGTCAGCTGGGTGGTGAGTGATTTGGAACCAAGATCCACCAGTGGGGTCCACTGGTGTGGCCTGTGGGACCCACCAAAGTGGTGGGTAAACCCACTGTGGTGGTGGAGATCAGATGCACAGGGCATCATTTCAGAAATGGGGTCCAAAAGAAGCTGATTTTTAAGGACTTAATAAGCTGATTGAGTATAAGCTATTATTTTTATAATTTTCTAGAGCAACTAAAGTTTACTATCTCAAAAGCATTTAAGCTAAATCCTAATATTGAGCTTACACTAAAATTCCTAAGTTTATTCAAAAACGGGTATATGAGAATTTGACTTTTTATAAAAATAAGCTAGTTTGACTTTTATGAGCTTTTACTTGATTCTATGAACTTATAAGGTTATAATAAGCTGAGATAAGATTATCTATGGCTATAGAAACAACTTTTAAGCATGTTAACTGAATTTGGCAATCCAAATTCTCAACAGTGGACTGTTAAGGAAATTGAAAAGAGATTTTGACTTTTTTATAGAACAAGCACTAGATTTATTGGTTTGACTAAGCTATATTATCCTATTGTAACTTGTATCAACTAAGAACAAAAGCTATAATTCTATCTAGCTCAGTTAAACAACTAAATCCAAACACCCTTATTAAAACTGTTTTTGAAGCTTTCATCATTAAAACAAGTTTTTAAGCTAAAAGATCTATTAATTATCTTAAATTATCTATAATAAAACAGGATTGAACTATAATTAACACTATTTAAACACTTGAACTAAGAAATGCAAAATTTAAGGAAATGGCTTACAAAATGGAATTCAAGCATAAACAGAGAACCGAGGATTAAGAGCACCCTATGGCTTCCCAAGCACTAAACCAATAAGCAATTCAACATTAGCATTTGCACCATTGTCTTGATCATGTCTCCATGTGATTTTTATTTTTAACTAATTTTTGGTAATTTTTGTAAATTTATTTTCTTGAAACTAAACTGAAATTTTAATGTTTATCATGCCTTTTAAGCCTTTTCAAGAGCTTATAAAAGCTTTAAGAAGCAATCGATAACAACTAATAATAGCAATAGATAATTTTGATAATTTGAACAAGTAAATAAGCATAAACTGAATTTATGAACCTTGACTGAAATTAACACTGAAATAAAGTTTTTATTACAATAATATTACTTAACAAAAAGCTTGAAAGCTTTGAAATACACTGGAAAGTTTAAAATAATTAAAACGAGACAAGTAAATTAAAAATTACACTACTTGGTTCTTTCCTCTGCTTCTCATCCTTTCTTTATAGGCTTTTGAGAGTCCCCACATGCTTCTGAGCTTATCCCACCACCATTGGATGAGTCAAATGATCCCAACCTTGATTTGCAATTTGGCGCCAAAAGGTGAATGAGTTCGCAATCTTTGATTGTTTTGGACCAGGGTGAAAAGGAGGGGGGACAAAAGGTGATAGATAGTGTGTTGAGGAGGAAAGGAGTGGGGAAGCATTAAATGAGGGGAGGCTACAGCTGGGGGGGTGGTTTCTGGTTTTGGTTTACAGTGAAGGTGAAGGGGAAGCACAGTACAGGCGGTTTTTTAATTTAAATTTCGGGTTTGGGCTTATATTGGGCTTGGGGTTAACTGGACTTGGCTGGGTTAAAGATTGGATTGGGTTTAAATTAATACAAGGGTCCGTTTGGTTAATTATTAAGACAAGGACCAAAGTTGTAATTTGGTGAAAGTTAAGGACTGATCTTGTAACATTTCTAAACTTATCACAAGGGTTGAACTTGCCAAACTTTGATAGTACAAGGACCATATTTGCATAAAATTCCATTTTACAAGTCCAAGGACTAAAATTGCCAATTTTGTAACTCTAGGGACCAAACTTGTAATTTTCTCCAAAGTTCACCATAAGGACCAATTTTGCCATTTATAAATAGTATAAGGTTTATTTTGATTATTTTCTTATTTTTAAAACCTTAGGGACTAATTTTGACACTTTTCAAACTGAGGGACCAAAGTTGTCATTTTGTGATTTTAAACTTTAAAGGGTTTGTTTTGACAACTTTTGAATCTCATGGACCTTAAATGACATTTTACACGCTTTTGAATTACCAGGACTAATTTTGACAATTTTTGTAACTTAGGGACTAAACGCCAATTATGCAAACTTGATACGTTTTTCACCGTTTTTGATGTTTTGCATTTAAAACATATAAAACACTTGTTTGTGATATTTTCATCATTTTGATGCATTACTGAGTGTTTTAAGATGTTTTTGCAGTCTAAAAGATATAAAAATGATGAGTATTTAGACACTCATCACTATTTCTCTACATGCAGTGACCATTTTATACCTGATAAAGCTATTAATTTAATCAATGAAGCTGGTTCTCGTGTTAGACTTCATCATGCTCAAGTATGTGTGTTCAATGTATCTTTAATTTGGTTAGTGTACTTTAATGAGCCATTAATCAATGATCGATGCCCTTCAGCTCCCAGAAGAAGCCAAAAAGCTTGAGAAAGAACTTAGGCAAATAACTAAAGAGAAGAATGAAGTTGTTCGTGGCTAGGACATTGAAAATTTACTTTGCTTTTTGCTACAAATAGAAAAATGTATGGGTCAATTGGGTTGGATAGCAGGTCAAAATGATTTGTGTCAAATGGGTATTTTTTGATACACTTTAGGTTAGTTTTATCTGAAACACATTTCGTACAAAATTTTTAAATGTGTAATCAAGTCATCGTTGGAGGTTTTATGCGATAACGTAACACTTTAGGTATTTTTTACTTGTCCCCCTTTTTTTCCCTAAATAAACATTGATGCACATTTTTTTATTAACATTGATGCAATTTTTTCTTAAACAATAATTTTGTTTCTAAGTACTGATGCGGATATTTCATTCTAATCATTTTTAACAAGCATTCAATTGTTTTTACTTGAAAAATAATATATTTTTAGTTCAATAATTCAACTAAATTTGAATGATTTTTTTTTACCATATGAATTATACCTTATCCAAACAGATATACTTTCTGACTTTCTGTTGTGTACTGATGCACCTTTATTTTTAACACTGATGCACATGTGTTCTCAAATGGATCTTAATACACAGATATAAGCTCTTGTAGATAAGAGCAAAGAGACGAGCAAGGCCGAAACAGAAGCATGAGAGGAAGGCCCCACTGTAACCGAAGCTGACATTCAGCACATCGTCTTGTCTTAGGCCAACATACCAGTTAAAAAAAGTCTGAATAGATCGGGAAGATCTCAATTAAACCAAAGCCTCTTTACCCTAGATGCATGTTTTTGCATTGCATACTAAACAAGGAACTCCACAATTTCATAAAATAAGATTGTGAAGGAGTTGGAGGATTCATTGGACAAATGTTTGGAAATACGCAATCACCTATCCAATGCTTTCTCATGCTTTAAGAGAATGTTGACCCGTTTAATATTTAACATTGTTGCACCTTTTATTATCAACATTGGTGCACTTTTTTTTGTAAAAAAAATGATTTGTTTCTAAGTATTGATGTGGATATTTCATTCTAATCATTTATTAATAATCATTCAATTGAATTTAATTTAAAAACAATAAATCTTTTTAGTTCAATAATTCAACTTAATTTGAAATATCTTTTTTACTATATGAATTATTCCTTACCCAAACAGATGCATTTTCTTCTATGTATTGATGCATTTTTATTTTCAACACTGATTCACATGTGTTCTTAAATATTTGATTATGGCTGGTAGGTGAAGCAGATATTTCATTTCAATCATCTTTAACAATCTTAAAAGTTATCTTGAAACAAAAATAAACATATATACATAAAGCATTGAAGCATTTCATTTTCATATGCCCAAGACAAAATGAAAATTGTAATCTTATTACATATAATGTATAATGTATATATAATCAATGTTTGGATGCCATGCTTCTTATTAGCATCCTCGCTATCCATCTCTTTGGCTTCGACGGTTTCTTTATCTTTTAGAGTAGTGAGAGCATTACGGGCAGCTAACTTTTGTGCCACAAATATACGACAACACAACCACCATTTGGGCTCTAGGCGACTTTCAAACCCATAATCCTAAGCTACATTCTACAGTTGATTCGTTGAAGCTAACATCTCGAAGTGATCCATAATCAATGAAAATTGCGAGTTCATGACATCAGGTACCTTTGAAATTGACAAATTACACCCTAAAAAACTTATTGAAGGGCTTCGTCAGCTAACCTAGCGCCCATATCTAAAATTACCATGGTGTGAATGATTAAATCCATACCACAGCAAATGCGCAGTCCAGTAAGGTAGGAAGACAATAACTTACATGGACATCATAATGACAGATTGCAGATCGAGTCGGTATGCACCACTTTTGGTTTGACAAAACGGTTGTGGCGCAGATTTTTGTGAGAACTGAATGTTTCAATTAGGTTAGGGGTAAATCCCGCAACCTCTGTGGAAGTTGACCATCAGGACCATGAAGCTTATCAAGAGTTTTATCATTTAACATGTACATTAACCTGCAAGTGGAAATAGATGCTCTAATGTAACACCCCAAAATGGCTCAGCGGAAGCACACAAGTATTGGGCTGCTACTAAATTGATATCACAAGATAAGCATAGAACAATTGGTTTTTCATAAATAAACTTTTATTCATTCTTAGAAACAATGTTTACATTATTGATTAGTGCGGAAAATGGCCCATTATAAAAAGGTGGTCCAAATACATAAATCAGAGTCATCTATGACCATGCCATGCCTTTGCCTTGCGCCTCCGAAGATAAGCTATCACTTCAAAACCTGAAGATACATGCTAAAGGGGTCACCACTACCGGTGAGTTCATAGGTTTATTTAAAAGGTACTTCAATATATCATTTCACATTTGGTTTTTGATGATCATTACGTCTTGCGTAATGTCATAAAATTTATGATTACATTTCATAAAAGTATTTCATAAAAGAATTTTATTAAAAGAATTTCATTATTGGACCATTAAAAAGAGTATATGTACATTACAATGAATATAATGTCATATATTATAAATTTATTACGCTAACACTAAACTCATGCAACCGGTTACGACGCTTCAGATGCACAAAGAGGTCATACAAATAAGGAGCCCATGGCGAGTGTTTATCCCAATACACTCGGTCCCGACATGCTATATGTTTCGCCTTGACCCAAGCGGGTCAACCGAACATGGAGTCACCCCAATAGATCTATTTATAACATTCAAGGCTTCCCAAACAGGAATTGACTGTTCGTGAAGAGGCAATTTGGGATCTAAGGACTTAGGCTGTCGCTGTAATATTCTAGGTCAAAGATTTTGGTATGGTCCATAAAACATCTATGTATGATGAAACTTTAATCATAAAAGTATAGTATGCATAGAATGCACAATTTCAAGAATTAAATCATTTAAGTAAAATGAGCATATATCTTCCTCCAAAACAAGTATAAAAGATTAAAAGAGGCTATGAAACTCACCTCTACTATGTGCAATATGAAGTCTAAAGGGAATTAAATCAAGGAGTGATAGTGCACGGCTCCGACACGCAACCTAATTAAGTACGGCATATTTAGTCTCCATGTTTAAGACTCGATAAATTTTATCTAACTTTACAAATTTTTAATGTTTATGTTGTTGTTGTTGTTTCTTAAGTGGCATTATTTAAGTTATAATTGTGTGTATTGGCTTATGGAATAGTACACGCAGAAAAGGATATCAAGGATGAATGAGACTTCGGTTTGATGCCAACCGGAAGATGATGTACGAAGGTAGTACGTAGGATGAGATATTTTTGGTGTGAACGAAAGAAATATATATATTTATATTAAGTGTATATATATATTTTATATATATACATGACATCTAGTCTTTAAAATAAATGTGTTTATTTTAAAGAAAGTTGAAGTCTCAACTAAATCTTTATATACAATTCATAACGTGGTTACATTTTAAAATAACTATGTTTCGACAAGTCTTAAATAAATTTTTCTAGAAGAATTCCCAATACTCGTTTTCAAGAAATAAGTTTTGTTTGAATTAATAAAATAGTTTAGGTGATCATTTAGGATCCGGCATAAGCCAAGTATATGTTCTATTTATTTTAGTTGTTATTGAAATTATGATATGTTACAAAAATATATTTGTCAAAAATCAAGCATGACCCGGGTGTATAAGTTTTAGTTGTACATTATGACTAGGGGTCACAATAAATAACCCATTGTTATTTTATTTTTCAATTGTCTAAGTTTGGTTTGGTATAATTAAATCACTACAGAACGTATTAACTAGTAATTCATAAATGAGTTATAACTGAGCATAGTTTTAATGATATGAGAAAATCAAGTTTTGGATTACTTAGTTATAATCTATATATGTCTAATAAATTAAGGTATGTTGAATAATAAGGTCAGGAATGAATGAGTCGAATGACATGGGAATGAATCGTGAAGTACTTTGAGGAAAACGAGCAATTGTGACCCGCTTAGAATGACGGTTCGAGTCACATTACGCCACATATTATAACTGTTTATATATATATCCGTTTTTACTCAACGCACCCTATCAATTTAGTCAGTGAGTTTGGCCCGATTATACTTTATGGATAAATGGGCTGTGGCCCGATTCTGAATTAAACACACGTACTCGAAAGGATTGTGGGTTGGGCCTTGGAATTACATAACTACCCTATTAGACCTAGATGGCCTTGCAGCCCAAGAGGTTTCCTAAACATTTTGCACAGCAGATTCCAAACGAAGATATTGGTGCTTCGTTTTCATCTTCTGTTCGGAAACAGATTGACACAAGAAGTAGTATACTTAGGCCGGGTACATTTTAATTCAACAACATCAAGACCACTTTGGTTTATCACGACAAGTATTCGAGAGTTACCCAACCATGCTCATGGTCTTGTGATAGTCGCGGGTATCCAACACCCTTCGGGGTGTTTTTCCTCTGATAATAACAAGCAATTGTGCCCTTTTTGTGACTCGAATGAACTCCAATGACTTTGACTCTTTATGAATCTGTATGTATACTGGGACAAGGCAACAAGAACACTAGGCATTCTACATCATTATGACTAATGAAGTCGAGTAGCCACCCGTATAGGTCAAAGACTGAGCCACACCTTGATAACACTATCTAGCTAGGAGGGTAAGTTGAAGCAAAAGAACTACACCTAAGTATTTATGTCTCGACATTCGGGTACAACCCGATGCTCATATGTGACTCGTCACAGTCAACCTTATGGGGTTAGGGGCTGTACGAGTTTACACAATCAAGCAAGAACAAGCCCTCTCGAGCATATTCCCATCATAGTCAAGATACACGAGTAGCGGTCACACACCGTCGGGGTGTTTTATTTTCGTTCCACCAACACACTAATGAGCCTAGATGACAGAAATAAGGCGAGGTATGTATGCCAAATACGATTTTGAGCAAACTCGGAAATGAACTGAGGACATGATAAGCCAATACTACTTACACCCATGTTTTTAAGTTTCTTTCCTGTTTTCTTTCACCACTGATCCGTAACAACAACAATTTTTTGCCACACTACTTTTAAATAAATCACATTATTACCAATTCCTTTATAAATTTCAATCTTCAACAATATGACTTCCAATTTATAAACCACATTCGAATTAAAATATATTTATAATTCGAATTGATGGGATTACAACTTAACAAATTCAACAAGATATCAATGAAATATTCTTACATTAAATTTCGTGGGTTGGGGAAGATTGAAACCGAACACCACATAAGCTTCAATTGGGACGATTGGAGATGAACCGAAACGAATTGAGACTTGAATTAGGCTCCTAACACCTCAGCTTGCAAAACCCCCTTATTAATTTAGAAAACCCCTTTGTTTTGATGAAACCCTAGTTTCGAATTTTTGATAAAATGATGGGGAAACTGTAACAATCTTGACTCTTGTATAGATGGAAGAGGGAAAGGAGGCCTCTAGCTTTCTTGACCTTGAGCTTAGGGTATTGCTTTTTCTGGCTCTCGCCGCCCTCCTGTAGCCACGCTCCAACTTATCACATGATGTCTAACCAGGTAGGTTTCCATTTGGAGATAGTAAAGATGGAAATGGGTTTGACTTTAAGGAGAAGAGGAAGGAGATACATATTCTTGTGTTTATTTCCTCTGTGGGTGTCGACAAGGATAGAAGAAACAGAAAAAGTGAAGGTGAAAGAGACAAGAGGTGGGTAGGGGTCAGGATAAATTAATTTTTGTTTTATTATAGACACAGTATAGATTATACCCGTGTTTTGTCGAATCCTCGAAAGAACGTATTCTCCCTAGACCAAAAAATATGTAAATTATATTTCTCAAACGTTTTAATGAGTGTAATAATATAGTATTATTATTAAGTGAGATTTAGATTATAACCGATTGTCGTTCTTAATTTGGTTGTGATGCTGCTGACGCCGCGACTTTCTAAACTCACGAGATAACTTCGTTTTCTTCCGTAAATTATCCTTGAATGATAAAAGGTGTATATTTCGCTTATCTCATTATTTATTTTAGTCAGATGCCATCACACCTGCGAGATGCGAATAACTTCTAAACATTGGATTGTTTCACGACGCTTAAATTTTAACTCGGACAATAATAAATTCCACATTTATTATACAGATACTTAGGGGACAAGTATCGCGTGTGCAGTGTCGGGTTCTTAAGGAAACGAGATGACCTCTTGTTTTTAAATTTAAACATTGACAAATTTCATAAAATAACCGATTTGAATTTTCTGACGTAATAAATATTATTATAATAATTCGAAATTATACGGTTGTTATATCTAAACATGCAAAATGGATGCACTAGTCATGCAAATAGATGCACTAAACATGCAAACAGATGCACTAAATCTAACATTGCACTAATCATAATCATTGACTTTCTACTAACCTACAAGTGGAAACTAACTAATTAATGATTTAAACCTCAGCTTTATACCAATGCAAACATCAATAACAGAAAAAGAGCAAACTAACGTGAAACAATGACATTATACATATTCATTTTCAGCATCTTTAGCTATTAGAGAATCGTTGATGGCATGTACATTGCTCAAAAAAGGATTTTGGTCAAGAGTGTCTTTTTTATATGGTTCAAAATGGATTTTGGTCAAACGGGGTATATTTCACTTAATCACACAAGTTTTCAAGGTCAGCCTGGCTCGTACAAAAAATTCGTCATTTTGACCCGTACCATAATTCCTCATTTCCACCTCTAATACAACAAATGAATAATGTACCATCTTAAGTGTTGAAATGTGTCAAGAACGCATGGCCATGTAAACAAGAAATAGAAGAAAAAGCAACAGAAACTTTACTTATAGGACTAGAAAATAGAAATAAGATTGCTTTACAGAGTGCATTAAACTTACAAATAATTGCTCAATTAGTTCCAACGATGCACTAAACATACAAATAGATGCCCTACTATAACCAACGATGCACTAAACATACAAAATGATACACTAGACATACTCACTGATGCCTTAGTACGTTTGACGATGCACTACACTAGTCATACTCATTGATGCCCTAATGTATTCATCGATGCACTAAACATACAAACAGATGCCAAGTAGTTCCAACGATGCACTAAACATACAAACGGATGCCCTACTATGACCAAAGATGCACAAAACATACAAACAAACACACTAAACATACACACTGATTCCTTAATATGTCTGATGATGCACTAAACATAGTAACTGATGCGCTAAGCATATTCACTGATGCTCTAATACGTTCAAAGATGCAAAATACAAACATTATGCAACAATTACAATCACAGATGCACTAATACTATTACTAATATTATATGATGCCCTAACATGTAATCTATGCTCCAAATAGACACATATATGCTCTAAGATGTCATATCATTCAATCTTAAACACATAAGGTTCAAATTGGTGCATCTCCTATATAAAATTTTATTCAGACATTTTATCAAACACCTAGTGAGCAATTTTAATAAACATATTTTTTATGCTTTTTTTCTCAAATTTGTTTCATATGTGCTAGAAAACATGATTATATGATGATAAACTTTGAACAAAACTTCGAAAATCATTACATCATTTATTTTTAAAAAATGCACTAATTCTACACATATTCACCTGGTGTATGTATTTATGACAGGTGTTGATGTCAGTGATTAGACTGTTGTTGGTGGCTTCCAGTGGTTAATGATGGTGGCGTTTCGCTGGTGGTGGTACCTGCGGTGGTTGTAATGGTGATTTCCGACGATAAATGGCGAAGTAATGATGGTGATTTGAAGGTTGTTGATGGTCATTTGATGGTGGTGGTGTCGGCGGCGGTGGTTCGTGTTGATAATGACGAGGGGCGGCGGTGGTTCCTGGTGGTTGTAATGGTGCTGGTGGTGGAGTTCTTTGAAGATCAATTTGTTTCGATCTCTGTGTTTTTTTCTTCTTTTTTGTTGTTATGAAGATGATAATAGGTTACCAGCTATTTGTTTGCATTGTTTCATATTTTACCCCAAAGTTTGACATTTTCATAATCTACATCGTAACTTTTTTTCACTTTTTTCTTTTTTTTTCTCACTTATCTTTAATTACACTTTCTCTAACTGCACTATATATATATATATATATATATATATATATATATATATATACATACTAGGTTTCAAAGGTCGTCCGATGGACGGGCATGACTTATAATTATCGTTGACATATTTTACTATAGCGAAAGAAGGTGGGTAAAAAAATGGCTCAAAAAGTGTCCATTGAATAAATTAAGTAATGACTACTGAATTACGAACATCTTACAATATTTATACATTGAATAAAGAACAAAACAAATGAACGGTAATCCGATAGAACGGTAATCCGATAACAATAAAGAAAACTTAATTAATTATCCGCCATTACAAATTATCTGATTTTAGTTTAAATAGGTTCCTAGAATAAAAATGTTATTTGCTAGCCATTGACCCGTTTAACCCATTAAAGACCAATGTTATATTTTATGATATGTTTCTAACTCGATATGATTCCTTGTACTTGAATTTATATTATTTGATTTCATATATTATAAAGATCGTTTGAAGGTATTAGTTAAGGAATAATAAAATTAGCTTGTGCGCTGAACCCTTGTGTCAAATGATTAGAGATTGCCTTATTTTCTCAATTTTAGTTGTTTCATTCCTAACCGCATTAGTCTCGGTGTAAAAAAAAAAAAAAAAAAAAAAAAAAAAAAAAACCTTCGATAGAAATATTCCAACTTGGTCATATTTCATTTTTTCAAACTTGGTAATATGAATATAATTGTAATATAAATATTACCAGCGAGCACGACTTGTAATTATCGTTGACATATTTTAAGATAGCGAAAAAAGACGGGTAAAAATGCTTAAAAAAGTATCCAATTAATAAATTAAGTAACAATTATACCTATTATATATCTACTTTTTAGTATAAAAAACCAAAAAATATCTTTTCTACGTATTCGTTATAACTTTGGGGGTGTTTGGAATTGCTTTTATTAAACTGTTTATATGCAATAATAATAATAATAATAATAATAACAACGCGATAGTATAGAGTAAATGTTAGGTAAACAACCTTTATGATAAATGTTAGTACAATACCCATACATAATTCATCAAGCCTATACATGAATCTAGTACTTCAATTTTCTTATTTGATACATTAAAATAGTATTTTTGTTGCAAGAACCAACAAATAGAAGTATGCAAACATACATAATATTGACATAAAAAATAAAAATAGAGTGTTCTTGCTAGGCTGAGTATGAGACGTCAGATCCAAATGTTGCGTCCACGTTGGGTGTTCCAAAAAATCACAAAATAGATACAATAGCAAATGAGAGTATGTAGCAACTTCATTCCATTTCTTATTCAATTTGTCTCTGTGTGATACTTCATTTATTTCTTATTCATTTTGTGTATTTAGATAGATCTGTTGTAAGAACTTTTAGTGACAATAAGAACATGAACACTACAACAATATCACAACATAGTACTTAGAGCTTTCCACAAAAACGTTAGAACTTTGGCTTCCAACATTGCAATATATGCTGATCTGAATCAAATTCTCACAGTGCTGGTTGGTCAAATTTTGGTTGATATTGACTCAAGAATCTGCTCAAACAATGTAACTCAGTTCAAAATCATGGAGAATGACAGGAGTATATATGTAATTGATTATTTTTTATATACATCGTTGCAGGAATATCTACACAATAACCTTCTTCACCCATTGAACCAACCTGGCGAAATCTCATATATACGGTTAATTGATATATATAGAAACCCACTTAGACACACAACTTCAGCATAAGCAGCTCATGCAAAATAATATCAGATGCATCCACATGATTATGGTTACCTCATGACCGAACCAGTACCAGGATCTAATTGTCCACTTTCATGTCTATGTAAGGATATAACAATTGTATTAAATCAATATCATCAATATAGATTACAGCAAATTGCCAAGCAAGCAGCAGTGACACAAAAAAGTAACATCAATGGTTGTAAGGATGACCGTTTTGTTCTGCTCATTGTCATGGTGTACGTCCTGCACAAGCTTGGAGACTTGGTAGACGCTCTTATGAACTACACCACATTCTTATGTCGGATTTTCCTGCAGATAACAAAACTAATCACTAATTGGAATAAAATGAACCTGCGAAGAAACTTCATTCCTATAAGAATTACTTATGGTTCTTATATTATACTCGTAATCTTTATAGCAATCACAAAGTTCATTTATAAATACTCACCCTCGCAATGTATCTTTGTTTAACAGACATATATTAACTGCATATGAAATTGAAGAAAATAATCGGGACATATCTGATTACCTATCTTGCTAATTCATTTTATAGAAGCCCCACCTTGAAGTGTCCATTCTTGTGTAACTGGGTACTTGGGCATAGCTAATGTAAGTCTAATATAATAAGCTCATTTTCCTTTAGTGTAAACTACCCTATGGCCAGTTTTTTCAGCATATATTCATAATAAAGTTTAGAGAAAAGATCAGTAATACTCTTGATTTGTATATGATCCGGCTTAGTTGAATAACATAATGAACTTACTTTAAAACTGAGATTTTTCAGTCCCGAGGTCATCTAACAATACATTAATGACTACACGCAATCCATGCTTTCCTTGCACACTTTTCTCCTAACCTCCGAACATTGCAAGAGCTATTACAATATTTATGTCCTCGTGACCTACAATATTTATGTCCTCGTGACCTGGAACCCAAATGGGTCTGTCCATGCATGTAAGTAGAAAGACCCATAAGTGAGGATTAGGGAGAATCATAAGTTTTTAATTCCAATAATCAGTTAACTTTAAGTTAAATCCCGTTTGGCATAAACAATGTAGTATAATCAAAAAAGTCATAACTTACATCCTGTGAAGGAAATATATGGAGAATTGGGAGTGATCTTGTAGTGATAGCGTTTAGCTTCATTGATAAGAAGTATCGCACTTGACTTAATTAGTCCCGTACTCATTCATTCTAATACGGAAATGGAAAACTATATCTCAAAAGAAAAGTAAACTCGCCTTTGCATGTTGTTGTAGTGATTTGGACGCAAGTGATGACATCATAAACTTCAAACTCGTAGAAAACGTCTCTTAAGAGATTAAGTAGAAAACTAACCCAAACTCCATCCACCTTATTATTAAGATAAGGGAGAATGTTTTTGAACATTGTATTTGCACCATGACCTATTCATCTGTGACATTCAAACTTGAAATAAATGTTTGACGATCTGTTATAAGAAATCAACATATAAGCAATAATATTATGTGTTTGAAATCGAAAAGACATACCTAGTTAATCAAAATTTTGTTAGGATTTATAAGACCTTATGTTAAGGATCTGTAACAAATTCAAACACCCATAAGCATAGTCAGTAAAATGTAATACATGTATTAGAAATAATCATTGTGCTCAAAGGGAAACTATTACGGTTGCCTAAACAATAAAAATTATAAAAAAGACTCAATCAAGTCACACACACCCGCCCTGCTCCAATCCAAATAGGGGTTGTTATTTTCTTGTTTCTTCGTCTATGTTGTTATTTAATGACTAATATTCAATTGTCAATGGCAATACATTTATATTTTACCTATAACTGAAGGACGCAGGCTCATAGTATTTCTTTGTAAACTATTGTGCGGCAATACCTATTTGAACAACAAGTTAGTCATTAAGCACTTCCAGTAAGCTTAATGAAACACTCTTCAAATACTATAAGTTTCCAAGGTACAAAAATAGAAGACATTGAAAGGAACATTTACCTGCCAATCATTCTTTGAAACCGATGATCTGTTTCATTACAGTTACATGTTTCATTGCATTAACTTGCTGAGAATCAAAGTAATCATGAGGATCTTCTGGTACAGAGGTTGTGCTGAGGTGGTGTTAAAATGATCAGCATTTTTATGAAAACGGTTCAAGTTGGGTTGTATTTCATTGCTAACGGGCCAAACGGGTAACATATAGGAAAATTAATTAAATGAGTTAAACATTGTATTTTATAATGTTCTATACAAAAATTAAAAAAAATGATATCCACCTCAATTGTGGTAGTGTTGATATTGCTCGAGTTTCCCAAAAGCGACAATGCAAAAGTGGGTTGCCTTGAGTCCAACGATGCAAAATACAAAAGAATAAAAAGGCATGTGAATAAAAATACAGGTAGATATAACAAAGTAGGAAGGAAATCATGCTCACCTTGGGCTACTGGATTACTCGGTCCCACATGTTCATTTGCAACATAACCCGATCCCGCGTGGTCACTGTCAAGAGAACGGGTGATTAAAACATCAACAATGCATTGTTGTCAAAGATAACTGATGTCATTCTTTGACTCGGTTGCAGTGACCGAATTGGATGATCTAGGAATACTATTAGCACCTTGTTTTATGACAAAATGTTTGTCATGGTCCCAATAAATAAAAGATGGACCAGGAATAATATTGTACCAATGTGGAGTCATGGATGGTTCAGTTTTTTGTAGATCTCAATTTATCAAGTTCAATGATCGTGTAACCAATAAGATAAAGGCAGTCTAATGTTATAATTTAACCTTTTTTCCATCCCAGTAAACAATGAAAACCCAATAAAGAGCCCATGAACCATGGATACCTGTATGCCATAAATGCCTTAACAGTAACTCTTGTAACAGTCTCGCTCACCCATCACCTCCGCACCATCCAATGTGTGAAAAGCTGATTTTCTCTCTCCTCACTCCCTACACATTCGGTCCCATTAGCCACAAATACCCATTAACCCAACTCATTAAATGCGTATGAAAAAATATTAATGTAGGTTATGGAACGTTGTATTGCTTACACATGAACCCTGGGATACCCGTATGCCATAGATGCCTTGATAGTAACTCTTGTAACAGACTCGTTCACCCATCACATCCGCACCATCCATTGTGTGAGAAGCTGCGTTTTTTTCGCTCCTCACTCCCTACACATTCATAATACAGTAAGAGCATGACAAAAAGACTGGAAAAGGTTGAATTATCAAAAGTTATAATTTCCAAACATTAAAGAGTTACTGGTTATGTGGCCAGTCTATCAAAACCTAAGATGCGCCAAACGATGTAGCAAACATCCTATCTCAGTTTGGCCAATATATCAGGTCCAGATTCCACTGGTTTCAAACTCAGTTTCCTTTGTTTCTTAAAAACCATGAGATATCTGCATATTTCTTTAATCACACAGCGTCTAATGAATATTCCTTTATCAATAACCGAAACGTCAGTTACCGTGAGTTGACGCTACAAACATATGTAAATATCAAGACACGATTGTGTAAGTCCTATTACATCAAAATGTTTGTTACCTTCAATAACGATGTTGTTGTTCTGCCTCACACCCGCTACCATGCCCTGTTAACATATCTCTCACGTTCTACCCATATTTTCATCAATGTTTCACCAGGTGGGTGCATTATACATGTGGTAGTCGCCATCTCTGCAATTTCCAAGCGTTGTTCCACTTTTTATACAAAAAGGGATTATTGCGACTACAAACAGGTAATGTGTTTCAAAATGAAAATCCAAACACTCTATAGGTAAAAAGCCAGACACTTTGATTTTTCATGACATACCTGTATATTAGATCAGTAGGGAGTGCTTGCTTGGTGAAATCCCACTTTTTGTACATGTTACACGACATTACCAATGCATACTTGTCGAGGTACACTGTTTTCTCAAGAAGTCCACCAACAGTTATGAGTGTTTGGCATGATAGGTCGTGTATGTCATGAAAGTTAGGATGCAAAAGCTTATGAATTGGGTGAAGAATGCTTAGTCGCTTATATGGTTAACGAATCTGCTGGACTTTGTACCACCATTGTAACATTATACCAAAATAAGGCCTACCATAAAAATTGATTAAAATGTTGATATCGGAGATGATTCTTCTAAACGTAATAAAAATAACGATAAAATACTCATAATCACAAACCGAATGCGGCTATACCATATTTTGCATCATCGAGATAGAAATGTGTCATCTTCATCTATATCAAGGCTTGAATAAAATGTTGAAGCAAGTCGAGCTCTCGATTGTCGAACATATATAAAATAAGCATGCATGATAGCTTGGACGATTGTATAATAGATTTAGCTACGATGTCCTAAAATAATCTATTATTTTAAATCTATTTTATATAATAGATTTAAAACAATGAGTAATATGTTTATTATCAATGAAAGGTTCAAAAGATCATATATCAAATTTAACCGCTACCAAGTTTCACAGTATGTTGTTTGCGCAACACCGACATAACAGAACAATTTTGATAATGCAATTTTTATTTAATATAGTTCCACTTTTCAAGATACAACTTCATCACCGGCTTTGCAAGTTTCCCAAGATGTATCCTTATTTTCCCTATCCACATATATAGAAAAACTATAATGAGTGAAAACAAAAAACATATCTCGGTAATTATGTAACTAATACAATTAAAGAACTTATATGGCAAATTTTGAATATTATGAATAATGGGTCAAAAGAAATTATATTTAGTTTAGGTTGGGTTGAAACACTTATTCTCCGGTTAAAGTTTTTATAAAATATAATTATCGAGTCGAACATGATTATAGAATTGTCGTTGCCTATAAGCTCAGCCCGTGAAGTCCTGTAAGTCATGGCATGTTAGTAAAGTCCTGTGAAGTCCTGTAAGTCGTGGCATGTTAGTAAATACATGAAAGGTTGCCTATAAGCTCAGCCCGTGAAGTCCTGTACGTATTTTTGGTATAAAATACCTGAAAGTGCCACTATCAAAATCTAAGAAAACAAATTAGCACATACAAGACCACTTTAAGCGACCTACAACTCGACAAAACCGTGATAATAATTTTATGATTGTGGGACGAGGTACCAAATCCAGAATTGACCAGAAAGTCAAAGGTTGGTAAAAAATGTTCGATTAACTTGTAAAATGTAGTCATCACGACATGTGCTTTAAAGGCTTTGCACATTTTCAAAAATATATATGCACTGAAAATAGTCTGATCTAAAAGTGATTCGCGATTCTATTTTTGGTATTTGAACCTTTTTGGACACAACTTGACTAACTTGAAACTTACCATTCCAGCCACTTGCGTTTACATTGGCACATATGTTTCTTTTATCAAAAGCAGTAACATCCCGAAAAAGTGTTTCACTTACGATAAAAAGGTCATAGCAAAACATTTTTACACTAACACGGTGCAAAACGACATAACAGAAGAGGTTTAGAAAAGCTCTTATCACTCCCACTATTACTCTTTAACAATGATATTCAAAGGCTTTAAATCCACGTTAAGGAGCAAAATCGAAGGATCGCCTAAATTACGTGCGTATAAACAAAAGAATGCAAACCATCCTCATAAAAGTACAAGAAAGTTCGAGAGTTCACTTTCCTATCATTTCAAAACACTATTTGAATGTCAAAACACTATGTGAGTAACCAATTACAACATATCCTAAAGGTATAAAGAGTAACTAAAATGAGGCCATTTTTAGAAAATAAGTATACTTGCATACATATTTGGTGTAATACTGCGCAATTGTAGGTGGCAAGACACTGGATCAACCGATGTACGGCAAGTTGATGGTGAGACACCGGGTCATAAAGTCACAAAGTGAATACTGAACTATCGCCAAGGATATATAAAAGCAAAACAAATGTTGGTACCAAAATAAGGAAGTAAACATATTGTAGGCCCATTTGGCTATGAATGAGGCAACGGAAAATAATGTAGCGAGACCTCAAGCTCATGAACGCCCAGATATGAAGCGAAAATCGCAAAGACCGATGACGATTCAAGATACGCCGATCCGCAACGGCATTGAGAAGTTATGACAGAAAGACCCGACGGAATTTGTAACCAAAACACAAGAGTTAAAAAAATCAACGGACGGAGGAATCATATGCAGTACCTGCGCTCATTGGATGAAGTGACGTTATGCGACCACCAGATAATGGACGTGGTATCGCTGAAACGTCTGTGCACTACAAAACAACAATAAATATACGAACAACAAAATATTATAGGAATATATATCAAACGGATAAAGCAAGATGTTACAAAACATACGGCCCAAAACATTATGAGGACGGCGTCTACCAGAACGCCCGCCACGACGTGGCTGAACACTGGAACCTCTACCTATGCATAAAGAAACAAAGTAAATATAAGACATCATAATTATGAAACAAATAAAGCTGATAGTTGCCATTAATATAAGTTTACCCTGGCTCGGCTCGTTTGGTAACCCTCGTAAAGAAAAGTGTTGCGATTCTACATGAACAGGAACCGGTGCAGCTACACCTTCAACTAAATCCAACATTGTAGCAGCACTGACATAAGCGTTTGCCATTTGACACCCTTCTGTCCTTTATCGCCTGAAGAAAAGGTTACGAAAGCATATGAATAACGAAAAATTTTGAAGAAACATTTGCCATAAAGTATTGGTGCTTCAAAGAATACCGTATGTGATGGACGGTCCCACCAAAACGGTCGCACCATGGTGGGGCTGTTGTGACATGTCTGTTAAAGAGAACTGTTGAACCGGATTCTCAGAAGTAACGTGTGCCATGATACCCACCTCAAAGTCTAATAGTTGTATAGTACTATGATCATGTGTTGCCATTACAGGAGATTGGCACGCATCATGGCATAAAGTATATGTATGACCGTCACCTGTATAAACAATTATGAATATACGGCAAAAAAAGGATTCTGTAAAACCAAAACGGTAAAAAAGTGTGGGTAATTGAAAGAATACCTTCGTTGCCTGAAGTTCCAACAATAGTGTTAGGACAACCTTCCTGTTAAGGACAATCAACAAGTAAAACGTTGGAACATACAATGGGAACGAAGGGTTCGAATCTGTTTTACCCTTCCCTTTATCCAAGCATGAGTTAACCTGAATGTGAGGTACTGAAGCGTATTGTAACACAGGTGAAACAACATGATTAGACGGTAAACATTTGTCTGTATACAAAATGGACCCGATCAAACGTGCCCCTTTATCCGAAACCTTGTTGACATCAGAATCCACAATAGAAATAGGTTAACTAATATGTGTACCACATAATTGTTGCGCCCTTGTTAGTAAAGTTTAACACCGAGTAAAATTGCCCATAGGTTCTTCAGATTATATGCAAAGCCCGTGAAAAACATAAACACTTACCTAAAAGGTTGCCTATAAGCTTATAATTGATGCAAACACTGATATGGCATTAAGATGTTTTAAGTTCAGGTGGTGAAAGGTGAATGGTTTGGTATCAGGTTGTGATTATGTTCAGATTATGGGTAATGTTATCGTGTTAAATGCTTTCAACTCCCTAAAAACAAGAACATCAAAAGCGCTTTTTGAAGTACAATTTAAGTATCCGGTTTAGGCGATGGTTATGAGTTCAAGATCATAAGAGATACTATGTTAAGGGCACAGTTTCAGGAACACCATAAACCATATCCAGTAGTGGTTAAGGATTGGTTGTGTAGGATATTGGATTTCACAAACACACTAAACCATAAGCACAAGTAGGCGTATCATATGTTTTAGAGAGAGAAAGTTAGAGGTTTAGGGAACTTTAGTGAGAGAAAGAAGAAATATTATTATGAGCTCCAACTATCTACCTTGGAAGGTAGAGAGTATTTATAGTCTTACAATAAAACGCCACACAACGGGCTATGGATCAGGCATACAGTGGGTAAAGACTCGTCCGTCCTCCACGGTGTTACTTAACTAAATACTACTTAGCTTAAAATAACTATGACTACGAGCTTAACGATTACATATACTTGAGGTGACCGACTCTTTAATACCGGAATTTCTAATTCCTAACAATCTCCCAAGCGGAGGTCACCTCAAACATATACTAAAATTACATTGAATACAAACAGATATTACATTAACAATTGTTCTTGCATTCTTGATGTAGTACTTTGCTCAAGCTCGTAGTCATTGATTCCACTCATTGCATGTTTGGTTAATCCAAGTGGAGGTCTTTATCGATCCACGTGATAATAATTTTAAGCCGACTTTTGAGATCATCACCAACAAAATCTCGAGACATCCATTGTGGTGTTGGTATTATGTGATGTTGTGACTTTCGGACCGACATGCTCACATTACGGATCATGATATCTTCTCATCGTAGTAACTAAGCTTTCGTTGATTCATGATATTGGTAGCGCCAGCGAAGCATGGAGTGAAAATATCGAGTCATTGATGCACTTATCATGATTTCTTTTGAGATGAATGTGTAGTGTGAGCATGCGGCTATGGATTGATCGCTTCATTCGATCACCGCAAACGTCGGGTGTACCGCATAAAACGATTAGCAATAAAGCGCACAAAAGTGTCTTTGATCACTTTCGTTGAATTGAGGTACACGCCCACGGTTCCCGTTGATCGATACAAGCATCGCCCGTGATTAGGTATAATTCAAGAATTTCCTTGACGTGGTTTCGCAATGCTCTAGTCGTTCTCAAACCGAACATCTCAAAGAAGACAACACGGAGTGAGTGAACCAAAAATAGAAATTCACCGATTGATGAAAAGAGATTTGAAAGACAATCGTATTGCTCAATAGAAATTGTTTTGCAATACAACGAAGGTTTTAATAAAATCAATTATCAATCATAAAACACCTTTTGATTTGAAATATTCGAACACGGTCAATGTGCTAAAGAAAAGAGTTTTAAGCACAATGACCGGTTTTTCAAAGGTATCCACAATCCATAACTGAACCGAGATTGATTGAAAAGATTGAATCGCCCATTGTTTCGTTCGGTTGTCACATGGTTGATCTATTGAATAGATCTCACATGCCACCCACCGTGAGCTTGTTTGATGTTGGCTCGAGGGCTTTCCATCTTCATTGTGAATATGTTTGCATATCACTCGGATGTTCGCAATACCACAAGGATAATGCGTGGGACTCAAGATATAATCTCTTTCCACATTATGTGAAACGAGAGTCTTCATTGAAAGTGTCCTAATGAGATTTATTGATGATCTCGTGGCTCTAGACTCAATTTGTGCATATTTGGATCCCAGATCGGAGACTAGGAGAGGGTCTCCTTCTTCAATATCAACAATCTCTAAGAGAAAGTCGATAGATAATGTAGGTTCCCGTGAGAATGAAACAAGCCCTTTTAAGAGGAACTTGAGTGGTTTGGGAAGATTGAAGTGCAGTGCATCATTTGGGTCCATGACGTCTTGTCTTCAATACCGTGTTACCTTGGTAACCGCCAAGAGTAAATGAATTGAACCCGGTTTACGCCTAAGGTTGAATCAATGGAGGGCTATTTGTTTCCACCCTTTCTCATTCAATTCTTTTAATTCTTCAACCCCTTCTGCTTACCAAGACTTCATAGCTAGAACCTTGTTGGGTTTATTCCATACTAGCTCGGTCTCATCCGCACTCTTCCCATATCTCATTTTCTCCTTTTATCATCATACCTAAGAACTCTACACTAACTAGTGGATAGTCCTCGGTAGAACCCTCCGGTTCGGCGGATCATGGGAACAAATACCTAACCTTATCATCCTTATATCACCGTACATAAAGTAAAGTTGGTCGGTCTATTTGGTATTGTTCATCCGCCATTTGGAACCAATTGAAAACCATTTGAAAATCAATCCACATACTTATGATATATTATCAAAGCATTTTGTACCGAATTGTTTTGATATTTTTAGAACGAGAACTCCCCTCAACATGTGCATCAAGTATTTGAAATCGTTTTGCACATGGAGGCAAGAGAAAGAATTAACTTTTTAATAACCATTTTCTAAAAGATATCAACATCACTTCCTAATCGAATCAAGTAGATAAAGCATTTTGGGTAAGGATGAGGTTTTCATGATTTTGCTCCCCTCAATATGTGCATTAAGATTTGAAAAGATTTTGCACATACTAGAGGAACATGCACATTGATATAAATTGATCACGTTTGGATCTTTGTGGTTTAAGATAGATGCTCCCCTCAACATGTGCATGGAAAACTTGAAATCGTTTGTCACATGTGGAAGGAGAACTTGTACATTCTTATAAAACCATTTACCGAATTGTCGGTTTAAATTCAATTTCAATCACAAATTCTCCTCGATCACAAATATCAAATCATTTGAGATTTGTGATCTCTGATTTAAATTGATTTTGAAAGCTTTTAAGGAGAATTGTGACTTGATTATGAAAACGCTTTTAGGCGACAAGAATCGGATATTAAGACTTTAAACTCCATTGATTAAACATGCATGAATATCTTTTGAAAACAATTGAATGACAAATAACATTTTGATTTAATTGAAATCATTCTCCCCTCAATCAATGACATAGGTTGTTGATTGAGAGATAGATATTTTGACAAATAAGTCCGATGATTATCAAAAATAGAGTCCGAGTTATTTTTCAAAGCGCTTAGTTTTCGGAGATGAATGTTAATAGAATCGAGCATGGAATTTTGAAAACATGATAAAGTATGGCTCGTTCTTTCTTTGAAAAGTTCTTGCCGAAATGACAATAAACCATTGTTTCTCTTTCTCCCAAAAATATTTTTGATTTTTGATTTTTTTAAAATAAAAATTCGAACAATATTTAAAGTCCCGTGTCATTCTTTGAATGACGAAGACAAAACTGTAGATATTATCGAATTGAGAAAGACATGACAAAATGACAATATTTTTGAAGATTTTTTTTTTTTTTTTTTTTTAATTTTATGGATTTTGAAAGTTTTATATTTTTCTATTTGATTTTTGAAGGTTTTATAATTTTGTATTTTGTTTTCGAATAGATATATACAAGAGATAGATGAAGAAAACCTTTATTCCTCTTCTTCCTCTTGAAGACATTTGAGTGTTTCGGTTGAAGGCTTTTAAGGCCAAGTCGTGGAAGAATAAACTCAAACGTTCTCTAGGAAGAGCTTTGGTGAAGATGTTCGCTAACCGGTATTCGACCTCACAAAATAGAGTTCCACCACACCTTTTCCACTTGTTCCTCGATGAAATGATGTCGAATGTCGATGTGCTTTGCTCTTGAGTGTTGTACGTTGTTGCATGAGAGAGCAATAGCACTTTATTATCACGATCAGAGGATTTTGTTAAATTTAAAGCCATAGTCGATAATTTGGATCTCGATAAGGTTTTAAAGGTACCATTTTGAGGGGTCGTTTAAGTCCTTATTTGATCACTTTTGTATCCGTTATTGCTTAATATCGTTCCTTTTCACTTTTAGGTCTCGTGAAGGCAAAATCTTGGAATGACACTTATTTGGACGAAAGGCGCGAATATATGAAGAAAATGGCCAAAGTCGAAATCGACACTCACGGTCATTGAATGTAGAAAGCGGCGACGTCGGGTTCTATTTGCGACGCCGTCCCAAAATTATTGTGACGGGTCGAACGCAAAACTCGTGTTTTCAAGTGGCGGCGTCTAGTTGTGAAAGAGTAGCCGTCGCTACTCGGGCGGCCTAGATGCGATCCGCACGGCGTCGAGTCAAGAGGACGGCGTCACGGACATAAGGTGACGCCGTCGCAAGGTTAACGTGGCCAAGACGAAACCCTAATGGCGGCGACACGGCGGCGTCACTAAACATAAGGTGGCGCCGTCGCAATTGTAATCTTATATATAGAATCCAATTTTTCGGTCTTTGTGTGGAGAGTCTTTGGGTAAAACCTAAAACCGAACCTAAGGTGTCTTGTGCAATATTTTAGGGTTTTTAACCCTATCTTATACCAAGATAAGTCTTTGCTTCATTAATTCAATTATGTCTTTGATTATTTGTGTGTATGCTTGCATGTTCTCCATGTCCATTAATTTATTTGTGTGTTTGCTTAGGAAGTATGAAACTTAATTATTGAATATTGATTGGTTGTTTCTTATCTTAGTTGACTAATGATCTAGTAATGCGATAGGTCATTCGTTGTGTACTTAATGCTTGATTCATCTTTGTGAACCTTAGAGTATGATTACCGAGTGATTGTAGGCTAAAACATCCGAAGAGTGCCTTAGAGTAGAGTCTATAATCTCTACGTGGATTTGTAGACAAGACCCTTTGGTAATTTCAAAGAGTTAGGGAGAAACGCATACCCTACAACTTTAGAAACACAACGCAACTAGGAATAAGACGTGACACTCAACCATCAATAGGAGATAATTAAGGAGTAATACAAACTAAGTAAATACATCTTTAAACTATCATACGAGCACACATTAATTATACATAGACTCCACAACCTTAGTTTAGATAATTAGATAATAGTAGAGTAATCGGTGAAATACCAACCCCCAAATCCAATACCCGAGATTCGTACTTTTCCATTTTCATAAAATATAAAAGATAAAAATAATCTTCCTCAACCTTAACCTTAGCGTAGTAACTCCCTACTAGCATTCCTATTCCCTAGAGAACGATATCAATACCCGTGGCTTACCCTAATTACTACACTACAACGATTAGGTTCACCGCCTGGGGTGTTATAAAACTTGCTCAAGAAAAGGAAGTTTCCTTGACCCCGAACGATGCGTGTGGCGTTATCAAGTTTTTGGCGCCACGGGAATAGAATAGCTAGTTAGTAGTCCACCTCGTTTAGGTTTCTTTGCTTGATTCCTATCAAGTAAACTTTTTTCTCATTTTTAGATTTCTCTTAGTCTATCCCCCTTCTTCGTAACCTTTGTTCGTAACCCCATCACTTTTCATCATGGAAGGTGATAATCAACAACCACGTCCCCATACAAACCCCCTTAAGCAACTTAGAACCCGCAGTTCCACCAAAACTCTTATTGAACCATTTGCAGAACCCGAAAGAGAGCTCAATAAGCGGAAAAAAGCTCTCCATGATTCAGAACTTCATGGCACTTCAATCAATTTTGATGAAGTTACATCTGATGAAGAATCTCCTCATTCACCACAATCTCTCGAAACCACTATCGTTGACGATCGAGCCAAAATGACGAGGAAGTCCTTACCACTCCAACCAATAGCCCCATAAATCCTCCTAAAGCGAAAACTCTTGGGAACACTCCTATCCTCTGCGTCTGGATTCACCAATGCCATTGTCTATCCTCGAACGGATCAATGAGGTATTGCATGCATCGATATTTGGCTAATCCAAAAGGCATGTCAATTCCATGGATCCCACGGTGAAAACCAATTCACCACATCAAACAATTTCTAAAATTGTTGATGCTATCTATCCGACGACGAGCATCTAAGGAGACATCTAGACTCGGTTTTCCCATTTTCTCTTCAAGGGCAAGCCAAGGTGGCTCGACAAGCTCCTCCAAGGTCCATTTCACATGGGAACAACTCACAACTAAGTTCACCGAAAGTTCTTTCCTCCGGAAGAAGCTGCGGCATGTAGGAGCAAAATTCGCACTTTCACCAACCCGATGGAGAATCTATCACCAACTCACAGAGTCGTTACAAAGATCTTATTCAACAAGCTCTACACCACGGTATTAACCTTTGGTTGCTTGTTCAAATCTTTTACGACAATGTCTCCGAAAGGATCAAAAGGGATTGATTTCTCAATCGCGGAGAATCGCAAAACTCATGCGGAAGAAGGATGGAACCGAATAGAGGAATATATCCAATATCAAGACAACCATTGGAATGAGCGGAAAACGCGTCAAGCATTTCCACTTTCTCAAGTGAAGAGTTATCCTTAGATTATCGGATTGAGAAAGCACAAAAGAAACTAGCTTACCTCATAAAATCACCGAACCAAAAAGGTCGACTAACCCATATCTCATATCGACATATGTGGAGGATCGCATGAGAGCGATGAGTGCGATGACACATCCCAAGAAAGCGTCTTCCTCTCCGGTCATGATATTTATGATGACCCTCACTCCTCGCATTTTATCAAACCAATGAATGTGATCCTTGGGGCAATCGAGATGGAGAGCGGAAGGTAAGAACTGACCGAGTACTCCATCCGTGATCCTTTTGAAGAAAAACTCGGGCGGTTCACCATGGAAGGGGCGCAATCTTGAAAGGTCTTGAGGAGTTTATCCAAGAGCGACAAGTCGAATTAGAAAGTCGGTTCACCAATCTCCACGAAAGAATGAGTGGACCTAGCATAGCACTTCACGATCCAACTTGCGCAATCACTACTCGATCGGGAACTACTACCAAGGATCCCCACATCCCAACCGGGACCCCATCACAAGGGAACCCGAGTTAGGAAATGAGGCGATTCCACACCTCTTCCAACTCCTCACGATCCTCCCCACAAACACCAAAGCCTGACCCAGGCCCAACTTTCTCACGGATTCCTTATCCTCTCGTTTAAAAATCAAAGGTGAAGAAGACAATGAAAAATATTGTCTTACTTAAAACAAACATCCGTCAATATACCACTCCTTGATGTATTCTATCATATCCTAAATATAGTAGATACTTCAAGAGGTCGATATCTAATCGAAAAAGCTTGAGGATTGATATTATTAGGGAAGAATGTTCACTATCATCCAAAAGAGCATGCCCAAGAAGAAGGAAGATCCGGCGGTTTACTATTCCTTGCTCTATAGGGGCGCTTTCTATAAAACGCATTAGCGATCTTGGGCAAGCATTAACGATGCCTCACTCCTGTTTTCTTAAGCTCGGATATTCGGGGCTTAAACCAACTAGGATGAGTATCCAATTAGGCGATCGATCAATCAAATATCCCATTGGAGTTTGTGAGAACGTTCTTGTAAGGGTGAATTCAAATTTCCGATCGATTTCGTAATTTTAGAGATGGAGGAAGATAATTCCGTCCCAATAATCCTTGGAAGACCCTTCTTGGCTACGGCTCGTGCCATTATTGATGTTCATGATGGAAAGCTCACTTTACGAGTAGGATCCGAGGCGTGACCTTCGACATTAAGGATTCTATGAGACATTCTTCTTCTGCGGTCGTCCGTATATTTAGTTGAAGAAGTTGATGAATTTGTTGATGACATAGGCGGTGCATTGACGGTATCTATTAAGCGAATTCATGAATAATGATAACAACGTAATATCGACAATCATGAAATTGAGATGGTTGGGCTGTGTCCTTTATCCTCGTCGGGATGAAATTGAACCTATTGAGCTTGAGGCCGGAAACCGGCTAAAACCATCGATCAAAGAGCCTCCTACCTTAGAACGAAAGATCTCCCGAGTCACTTGGAATCGCCTTTCTTCAGGAGAAGACCAACTCCTGTCATAATAAGCTCCTCGCTAACCACTATTCGAAAGAGAAGCTCTTAGAAGTTTTAAAAGAATATAAAGGGGTGATTGCGTGGAGTGTTGCCGACATTAAGGAATCGATTCTACATTCTCGTACTCACAAAATCCTCATGGAAGAAGATTACAAACCAATTGTTCAACATGCAAACGCGAGTTAACCCTAACATCAAAGAGGTAGTGAAAAAGAGGTCATTAAGCTTACGGATGCGGTCTCATCTACCCATATCGGATAGCCCATGGGTCACCCATCAAGTGGTTCCAAAAAGGGAGGATGACGGTTGTAAAAATGAGAAGGGTGAGTTGGTGCCACAAAGAACAGTTCTTGGGTGGCGTGTATGTATTGACTACGAGAAAATTGAATGATGCCACCGGAAAGATCATTTTCCTCTACCATTTATTGACCAAATGCTTGAAAGATTAGTGAGCACGAATACTCTGTTTCCTTGATGGCTTTTCGAGTTACTTTCAAATTCAATTGCTCACGAAGATCGGGAGAAAACTACATTACATGTCCTTACGGAACGTTCGCGTACAAGCGAATGCCTTCGGGTTATGTAACGCACCCGCAACTTTTCAACGATGTATGATGGCCATATTCCATGAGTTAATTGAGGGCGACATGGAAGTTTTCATGGATGATTTCTCGGTGTTTGGAAATTCTTTCGACCTTTGTCTTTCCAACCTTAGGAAGATGTTGAGCGATGCGAGGAAACTAATTTGGTTTTAAATTGGGAAAATGTCATTTCATGGTAAAAGAAGGAATTGTTTTAGGGCATAGAGTCTCGGGGAATGGAATTGAGGTCGATAGAGCGAAAATCGAAGCAATTTCAAACTCCCTTATCCTACTACCGTTAAAGCCATTCGCGACTTTCTTGGTCATGCGGTTTTTATCGAAGGTTTATTAAAGATTTTTGAAAATTGCCCTACCTATGACACGACTTCTTGTTAAGGATGCCCTTTTGATTTTTCCGGAGAATGCAAGGAAGCATTTAACCGATGAAGAAAGATCTCACTCAAGCACCTATAATGGTCACCCCGATTGGTCTCGGTAGTTCGAAATCATGTGTGATGCTAGTGATTATCTTTGTCGGTAGCGATTGCTCGGTCAAAGGAAGGAAAAGCATTTTCAACCAATCTACTACGCTAGCAAGACCATGAATGTGGCACAAGAGAACTATACAACCACCGAGAAAGAACTTTTAGCCGTTGTATTTGCCTTCGACAAATTCGGGCAATATCTCGTTCTCTCTAAAGCGTAGTCTTCACGGATCACTCGCCTTCGTTATCTGTTTTCAAAACAAGATGCTAAACCGCTTGATTAGATGGATCCTATTACTTCAAGAATTCGACATTGAAATTCGAGATAAAAGAAATGAAAATCTCGCGTGATCATCTATCACGCTTGGAGAACCCGATCTTGAGAAGTCGATCACACCGATATTCGCGACTCTTTTCCCGAGGAGCGGCTAATGGCGATTAAAGAGAGTGAGCCATGGTATCTTGATTATGCTAACTACTGTCTAGTAGAGTTTTGCCAAATTACATGACCAAACAAGATAAAAGAAGTTCTTCACTGCGCTAAAACATTACTTACGGGATGAACCCTTCCTTTTCCGTATATGTCCCGATCAAATCATACGACGTTGCGTGGCGGTAGAGATTGATCGGATTCTAAAAGAATGTCATGCGGGACCATCAGGGGACATCACGGTGTGAATATCATGGCACGAAAGGTTTTCGATGCGGATTCTATTAACCTCTTGTTTTCGAGGCGTTAAGAGATTAGTTCAAATGTGTGATGCATGCCAGCGATCGTGAAATATTTCACGACGGGATGAGTCACCTCGAAACTATATCCAAGTCTGCGAAATATTCGACGTTGGGGAATAGACTTCATGGGACCCTTTCCATCTTAGGAGGAAATGAATACATTCTCGTAGCTATCGACTATGTATCCAAATGGGTAGAAGCTCAAGCCCTTAGAACTAATGATGCAAGGGTAGTTATTCACTTTCTTAAAAAGCTCTTTGCAAGATTTGGGATTCCCAAAGCATTAATCGATGATAGAGGACTCACTTTGCAATGCTCAAATGGAAAAGGTGATGAAGAAGTATGGCGTCCACATAGATTTTCTCTGCATATCATCCTCGAGACAAATGGACAAGTAGAAAACACAA
Organism: Chrysanthemum lavandulifolium; assembly: GCA_022545495.1. NCBI lineage: Eukaryota > Viridiplantae > Streptophyta > Magnoliopsida > Asterales > Asteraceae > Chrysanthemum > Chrysanthemum lavandulifolium. The sequence continues at coordinate 93,825,482 of CM040241.1, forward strand.
GCAGGGCATTAAAGCGGATACTTGAAAAACGGTCCACCAAAACAGGAAAGATTGGGCATTCAAACTGGATGAAGCACTTTGGGCATTCGAGCGCTTACAAAACACCTATCGGGACAACCCTTTTCGCTGGTATACGGAAGGCTTGCCACCTCCTATTGAACTTGAGCGAGAAGCATATTGGGCCCTTAAGGCTGTAATATGGATTATTACAAGGCGGTCAAATCGGTTCTTACAACTTCAAGAATTGGATGAGCTAAAATTTGGAAGCATACTGAATCGTCAATCACTTACAAAGAAAGGGCAAAAGATGGCACGATCAACGAATAAAGAATCCTAAAGAATTTTGGAAGGGATAAAGTGCTCTTGTATAATTCGAGACTAAGATTATTCCGGAAAACTCAAATCTAGGTGGTATGGACCCTTTTCGGTAAAAACCAAATGAGCAATGGGCGGTTGTACTTTTAGACCATGATGGAAGAGAATTCACGGTTAATGGGCAACGGGTGAAGCATTATCAATTGGATAATATTGAAATAGTGAGCGATGAGGATATTGTTTTAGAAGAAAAGGCAATGGTGAGGAAAGCGTAGGAGCATGACTACGAGTCTAGCTACAAGACTCTTAAATAAAGAAAAGCGCTTACGTGGGAGGCAACCCATGCTTAATTGTTTGCTTGTTAGTGTCATATATCTTTTATTAATTATTTATCCTCATGTTTAAATTTGTAAAATGCTTTATTTTGTTTTAACTTCGTCTTAATTACATATAAAGGTATTTTACATAAGGGATAAGTGTAGGGAGGATTACACACATTTTCAAAAGAAACGTAAGCATGAGAATAACAATTAATTAAAAGATATATATGTTTGTTTGTTTGAGTCAAATGCTTGTATCGAGTCATAATGAATGTTTTGCGAAATTTTTTCCATTCTAAAGATGTAAATTTTCGAAATTTTTCCGAAAATCGCAGACCGCTTTTTGTCGGGATAACTTTGGGCGTCGAGATTGCAACTGACGGCGTCGAAAGGAGTAAAAACATCGATTACTTTTCTCGTTTTACGAGCTACTTATAAATTTTGGAATTTTCGGTCTTAATTTTCTTAAAATTCGTAAACATTCATTCCACAAGCATTATATCCTAGTTTAAATCGAGTCTTATATATATTATTACCGCCGATTTTACGCGAAGGTTTCGTTTGTTCTCTTCAAGTGTGCAGGTTTAGTTTGTCAAGAAGAAGTTACATAAGATTGAGGAGCTTTTCACGCAAAAATTCTTCTTGAAAAGAATTTAACCACTACTTCACACACGGATCCTACCGAGCTAATCGGGGAGTACTAGTTTCTTTCGTTTTTAATTACCTTCTTTTATCATAACTTTGATACTTTCGGGAACATTGGGGACAATGTTCGGTTTAAGTGTAGGGAAGGAAAATAAAGCAGGAACTTTGAAACTATGCTTATCCTTGACTATTTGCTTTGTCCAATTGTGATTGTGTAATAATCCATGAGAAATGTCGGTTAGGGTAATTTTAGCACCAAATTTAAAATTTTTTATGACATATAGGAGTGGGCCATTAGTCTTAACAAAAGCGTCTCACGGATAGGAAGTTGCATGACTAGCACAAAAACCCTTACCACCCAAATTCCACCCAAAATGTGAGGATCGCCCTTAGATTAGTAGGAATTAAAGCATTCATCTTTAATGCTTAGAGTGTGAACCGGTAGTATATTAGATTCTAGAACTTGTTTTGTGATGCATTCGAGATCGCAAGTGAGGCTACACTTATGTAGTTAGGAATAACTAAATGATAAGAGGCATTAGGATAAACCCTTGTTTGATACACGTAATATAATTACTTCTTCCATATCGGTTGAGTAATTCCCCACACCCTTTGCGTTGTACTCATCTTTAGTACACGATACCCTAGTTAACCCCTCGAGCCTATCCTTTTCGCGGTTCTCGTGATATTTCGGTTTTCCGAATATCAATGAAAACATTGTTTACACCCACCCCAAATATACACCCAAATCGCCTTAGCCTACCCTTATGCACTCACTTTTAGTGCAAATGTTTGTTATCACCCTAAACCCTTAGTTCAATTATCTAGTTGCTTGCATAAGTTGCTAAGTCGAGTCATATCCTTTGTATACAGATTTTGGGATGATTGGGATTCATGGGAAAAGTTAAAGTTTATGAAATGACGGAAGGGAACGTTAAATTCAAATTCCCTTTGTTTACGTAATAATGTACCCCAAGTGTTTTGATCTTTTCAAATTGGGTCAAATTAGTGTTAGAATAATAAAAACTCAAGTGTAGGGATGTCCTGTAAATCCCTAGTATTTTGATGTTATCGTAGAGGATGGTAGAGTAAAAGTGTATGAAAAAAAAAAAAAAAAAAAAAAAATCGAAAAAAAATAGAAAAGAAAAAAGAAAAAAATAGAGTGAAAAAAAAAAAAAAAAAAAAAACATCACAGGCTACCATCCTACATCTATCTTTTAATTTATGTTTGTTTATTTCGGTTATCTAGAGTTTAGAGTGTCGAGTCTTGGCTTAGCAACGCCATTCTTCATATCTGATTAACATAAAGATTTTTGACTTACCACCACTATATAGCCTATCCCACCAAACCCTTATTTCCCTACCGTAAGCCTAACGTTACAACCCTTTAAAGACCTCTTTGATAGTCTTTCCTAGGTGCTTACGCCAAGCGATGGAGGTTTGATCTATTCTCAAGCCTATGGTAATCTATGTACTAGGACCGGTTAATGAGTGTTTATCTTCCATTTCCTATATTGTTATATTTCATTTATACACCGAGAGAGATGTGAGTATCCAAACACCCCATGTGAGGTGCTAGTATGTAATTCCGTGCTTGTTATGACTTTCTTGGGGCTTATATGTGTTGTGGACCGTTTTGAATTAATCTTGAATGACCCCTAACTTATAAATTAATTGGCTAAAAGCACATTTGCTTGAGGACAAGCAAATAACAAGTGTAGGGATATTTGATAAGGTTTTAAAGGTACCATTTGAGGGTCGTTTAAGTCCTTATTTGATCACTTTGTATCCGTTATTGCTTAATATCGTTCCTTTTCACTTTTTAGGTCTCGTGAAGGCAAAATCTTTGGAATGACACTTATTTGGACGAAAAGGCGCGAATATATGAAGAAAATGGCCAAAGTCGAAATCGAGACACTCACGATCATTGAATGTAGAAAGCGACGGCGTCGGGTTCTATTTGCGGCGCCGTCCCAAAATTATTGTGACGGTCGAGCGCAAAACTCGTGTTTTCAAGTGGCGGCGTCTAGTTGTGAAAGAGTAGGCCGTCGCTACTCGGGCGGCCTAGATGCGATCGAACGACGTCGGTCGAAGAGGACGGCGTCACGGACATAAGGTGGCGCCGTCAAAGGTTAACGTGGCCAAGGCGAAACCCTAATGGCGGCGACACGGCGGCGTCACTAAACATAAGGTGGCGCCGTCGCAATTGTAATCTTATATATAGAATCCGAATTTTCGGTCTTTGTGTGGAGAGTCTTTGGGTAAAACCTAAAACCGAACCTAAGGTGTCTTGTACAAGATTTTAGGGTTTTAACCCTATCTTACACCAAGATAAGTCTTTGCTTCATTAATTCAATTATGTCTTTGATTATTTGTGTGTATGCTTGCATGTTCTCCATGTCCGCTAATTTATTTGTGTGTTTGCTTAGGAAGTATGAAACTTAATTATTGAATATTGATTGGTTGTTTCTTATCTTAGTTGACTAATGATCTAGTAATGCGATAGGTCATTCGTTGTGTACTAATGCTTGATTCATCTTTGTGAACCTTAGAGTATGATTACACGAGTGATTGTAGGCTAAAACATCCGAAGAGTGCCTTAGAGTAGAGTCTATAATCTCTACGTGGATTTGTAGACAAGACCCTTTGGTAATTTCAAAGAGTTAGGGAGAAACGCATACCCTACAACTTTAGAAACACAACGCAACTAGGAATAAGGCGTGACACTCAACCATCAATAGGAGATAATTAAGGAGTAATACAAACTAAGTAAACACATCTTTAAACTATCATACGAGCACACATTAATTAGACATAGACTCCCACAACCTTAGTTTAGATAATTAGATAATAGTAGAGTAATCGGTGAAATACCAACCCCCAAATCCAATACCCGAGATTCGTACTTTTCCATTTTCATAAAATATAAAAGATAAAAATAATCTTCCTCAACCTTAACCTTAGCGTAGTAACTCCTACTAGCATTCCTATTCCCTAGAGAGCGATATCAATACCCGTGGCTTACCCTAATTACTACACTACAACGATTAGGTTCACCGCCTAGGGTGTTATAAAACTTGCTCAAGAAAAGGAAGTTTCTTGACCCGACGATTAGCGTTATCAATCTCATCCATAGGATTTGAGCACGCATGATGACATGGCTATGTATTCATAAAATAGAGGTACTCATTTGCTTCTTTGAAGACCACTCACAAGCTTATCACCCAAAACGAGCACCTCGGATGTACTCCGAGTATCTTGACACCCATGCTCGGCATCTGCATAGTCGTTAGTGACATACCGTGTCCTTGGTACCAAAGTCCCATATTGATGGTTCCTTGAAATACCGAAGACCCGTTTAACCGCTTCAAGGTGCTTTTTAGTAGGCTTAGCACGGTATCTAGCACACATGCAAACAATGAACAAGTTGTCCGGTCTACTAGGCGTGAGGTACATCGTGGATCCAATCATACTACGATATTTCGTTTGGTCTACCATGATACCTAAGTGGTCCTCATCTAGTTTAGTTCGTTCAATCATGGGAGTGTCAACAGGTCACTTGAATCAAATCCAAATTTCTTAAAATCTCATTTGCATATTTAGATTGATTTATGAAGATGCCTCCGGACTTTGTGAAATTTGTAATCCCAAGAAAAATGACATTTGTCCCATCATTGACATTTGAAATTTTGAACCCATTTCATTTGAAAACGGTCACACTCATTGGGGTCACGAGGCAAAGATGATATCATCAACATAAATTTGAACATGAATTAAATGTTTGCCCGACTTTACGGTGAACAATGTTGGATCAACTGCTCCTTTGCTAAATCCGGTAGATAGAAGGAACTTTGATAGTGTATCATACCATGCCCTTGGAGCTTGCTTTAAACCGTAAAGAGCCTTCTTCAACGATAAACGTGAGTAGGATGCTCTTGATTCACAAATCCTTCCGGTTGGTCGGCGTGAGCGACTTCTTTAAGATCTCCGCTCGTAAATGCCGTCTTTACATCCATCGATAGACTACCATGTTCTTACTAGCGAAGATTAGCCAAAAGATTCGATTGCCTCGATTCGAACAACCGGAGCAAAAGATTCTTCAAAGTCAATACCTTCCTCTTGACGGTATCCTTTAGCAACTAATCGAGCCTTGTTCTTCACACATCACCATGCTCATCAAGTTTCACTTTGAAGATCCATTTTAGAGCAATGATCATAGCACAATCTGGGCGGTACTAACTCCCATACATCGAGTCGATCAAACTCATGAATTTCATCTTGCATAGCATTGAACCACCGTCTTCATTCATGGCGGTTTAACATCCTTTGGTTCGATCTTAGAGTACGGAGTTGAAGAAGCACCATAAGGCATCGGTTGCAAGTAGTTTCCGTGTGGATCTTGGACGAGAGGATTTCCAATGATGTTGTCTAATGGATGATCGTGAGTCCATTTTTAAGGTGTTCATGTGGCGGTTGTTGAGGGGCGAGGTAGCGAGTCGATGTCTTTTGAAGAAGATGGTTCGATGATAATTCGAGAGCAAATATGTTTTCAAATGGAGCATCTTCGTGAGTAGCAAATGGATTAACTTTATCATTGATGCGAGCGGTTCCATGATGTACATTTGAAGATAGATGATTTGTTGATGAGGCGAGTTATCGGCGTGATGTGCTTCTTGACTTAATGATATTGAGGCCAAGGATTGACTTCATTCTCGTGGATATGAGCGACCTCTGTTGTGGGAATTGTCGGTTCAATAGCACTTGGCTCATAGAGTTCATCAAACATCGATCAAACAATTTCTTCAAATCATCTTCAGCAGGAGGTACATATGGAATAATTTGGAGAGGAATTTGGTACAAGGGATGAACCAATGGAATTGTTTTGAAGTGCGGGTCCAGAATCGGATTGTCCAGAGCCATTTGACCGGTCGACTCATCAAACGTAACGTGAATTGTTTCCATGATATCTCGGGTTCTCTTATTGTAGATTCGGTAACCTTTTACTGCTTGGTGCATAGCCTACAAATACTCCAATGTCTGCTTTGGCCCTCGGTTTTCCTAAATCTTGACCATCATTAGTTGGATAACATAAAGCACCAAACACGAAGGTGTGATAGATCGAGTTTTCGATTGTGGACAAGTTCGTATGGAGTCTTTCCATGAGATGTGTGAATTAGAGATCTATTTTGAGTGTAACAAGCGGTGGCAATAGCTTGACCCATAGAAACATTGGAACCTTTGAGTAGATCAAGATTGTCTTTGCGGCTTCTACAATAGTTCGATTTCGTCTTTCAACTACACCGTTACATTGCGGAGTTCGAGGAACACTTCTTTGAGGACCGATTCCAACATTTTCATAAAATTCATTGAGTACTTTATTAACAAACTCGGTTCCATTGTCGGTTCGGATGATTCGAACTGCTTTGTTGAGTCGATCCGAATTTGTTTAATGAGTTTAATGATGACATCCGAGTTTAGTCCTTTGTCCTCAAAACTTAACCCAAGTGAATCGGGAGTAGTCATCAACCACTACTAACACATATCTCTTCCCATTAATAGTTTGCACTCTCATTGGACCGCATGGATCCATATGAAGGGTATGAAGAACTTCCATTACGAGTTTGTGGGTTTTGGTTTGTGGGCATATTTCGTGCTTTTTCCCAATTGACAAGTCGAGCAAAGATGATCTTTTTCATATTTTTATCCGGTAAGCCTCGACTATATCCTTTACGGAAAGGTTGTTTATGGTACCAAGTTCAAGTGATTGAGACAGCGATGCCATAACCAAGACTTTGTTTTAGAAGCCTTTGACAAAAGCGATTGGAGAGGACTTCATCATGTCATCGATAGATATGGTGTATAGGTTTGAACCTCGGGTTCCTCTTAACAATTCTACACCATCAAGTTCTCTAACGAAACAAGTATGTTTTAAAGCTACTTCTAGATCGGAATCACGTAATTGACCAACAGAGAACAAATTGTGACCAAGACCTTCCACATAATATACCTCGAAATTACACTTTACCAACCACATAATCTCCATAACCCATAATAACTCCAAAATGGTCGTTCCGAATCTAAGCGTCCGATGAATTTACTCACGAAGTTCATGAGTCGCGACCGGTCGCCATCATATGCTTGGAACAACTGAGTCCGGTACCACGAGCGATTTGAGCGATCTGCAGTTGAACACGAGACAAGAATGGATAAGCGGATAATTGGGATCCCCATGCAAGAATGGGTTCCATTTGGTTAGTAACAATGGTTGGAACACCCACATCGAAATAGAAGAATTCATATCGTAAATTAAGGCAATGATTTCATTATGAATAGTTGCGATACTAGTGTCTGTACTAGCCCTATTCAAAGTGTGCTCACTTCTTAAGGAATAGTTCTACCAAGAGGCATCCATTTTCTAGTGGGCATTGTCGATTAGTCTTATGACCAATAGGTATCCAATGATAGCCTATCTTACTAAATGTTCTTCTGTGGGTTTCCATTGTTTTCTAACTTTCTTTCGCCTTTGCCTTTTGCCTTCTTAGCATGATATTATTCCTTGACAAGATTCACTGGGGATTTGACAGTATTAGACAAAGTGTTCATACCACATTCATGATTAGCAAAAGAATTCAAGCAGACATCATTACAAGGTATGCAAATAGTATCAGAATTCGAATTAATTACAGTATGCCTATGGCAAATACTAGAATCAACACGATTCGTTTTATTCGGCTCAAACTTAGAGTTCCTAGATTGGTCTTCTACTTTATTCCAATGCACATTCTTAGCTTGCGAGGTCCTATCATTCCTTGTATTGTCTTGAGACTTTGACCGCTTTCGCTTTAATGTCAATGATTACTCTGTAGAGGAATGGGAACATTAGTTGGTTTTGTTACTCTTTGCATCTCCTGCTTAGATGTCTTGGGATCCGAATTACATGCAGCACACTAAGGTTCACTTTCTTAACACTAGAAGTGTTGGGATTTGTACTCTAGAAGGCGACTAGAGTTCGCTTTCTTAGCATTATGATCCGGAATCGAACTACTTAAAGGCACACTAAGGTTCTCATTCAAAACATTGGGCATCGAATGAATATCATACTTGGCACTAGGCATCGAACATGGAATCAAAGGATTAACTCTCTCACCTAAGGACTTTGGGCATATTGTGATTAAGCATTCTAGAATTTCTTGAGATCGTTTGGCATATAAGCATGCATGCCCAATTGCATTGTCAAGTGGTTTCTCTAATTTATCCTCTTCAACAATCTCACGTAGACATTCTAGACAATCCTTAAGGGATGAGAAATATGTTTGAATAGCAATTTTGTTATTCACGAGATGAGGGAACATATTTCACGGACAAAGCATATTTATTACAAGAGTGAACCTTTGATACACCGTCTCCCATTGGTCATTGGCATTTTCCTTTTACGACTCTTGATTCTCAATTTCCTTTTGCAATGAAGCTATTTGTTCGTTATTTTTGTTACGAGTGACCTTTATTGATTCAAATAACTCATTGAAATGACGTTTAACCTTTTCATTTTCTTCTAGAAAACTTTCGTTTTCCTTTTGTAATGCATTTACTAAGTTTTGAAGATGAAACGTTTGAGAATTACGAGAATCTAGAGGAGGAGGCATTTGGGAGCCTATCATATTGTTCGTTTGACCCTTTAATTGAGAGATTTAGGCTTTCAACTTTCGATCGTGTTGCAATGAGCTTGAATCATTCATCACGTTTGTTAATTTGAAAAGCGCATCAAACTCGGAGCATCCGAGGATGTCTTGATATTTGAAGTTTTGACATTTTCTTTAAGATGTTGATATTTTAGTTGTAAATTAAAATGCTCAACTTCTAGTTTAGAAAAATGTTTAACCAAATTGTCGTGATCATCCGGTTCAATTTTCTCATTTAGTTTAGAATTAGTTTTTCAAGCTCAATGACACGATCATGGGAGACTTTCGAGCAACAGATAATTCATGAAATTGGGAAGCATTAATAGAACAATTTGTAGCGATGAAAAACACATCTTGAGCAACACATTCGAGAATAAGAGTCTCATTTAATGTATGCAAGTTCTTCCTCTCAATCTCATTATATTTTAGTGCTCGCTCATAGTCACTAACCTCAATTATCATTGCATCAAACTCCTTTTCCATTTCTTTAATGTCTAAGTTCATTCCCTTTTAAGACTTTCAAAATGATCTTTTAGTTTGTTTAAAGAAAGGCATGACTTCGATTAAATAACATTCTTTCGTTTGCTCAAAACCCCTTTCCCTTCGAGTTATGCCAGGTGGGTGTGATCCTTTTCTTACAAGTTTTCTCAAAATCAACAAATAGTTGAAAAATAACATATTGACCGATTAAGGTCTTGCTTTTAGTGGCAATAGTCCTAGGAACTAAATGCATTGGTGTATTGGGAGGATACACGATTCTTGAAGGCATTTTCCTAAAGGGAGGGTTCGTTACAACAAGATTCTCTCGCCTTTTGCTTATCTAAATCCTTTTCCGAACACTTGTTCGGTGTAAACAACGTCTGAGGCTTAAACATGTTCAAGGAAATCCAATTCTCCTTCTTGTAATCATGGGTGTGATCTTTATTTTCTTCTCTTTACATTTAGGATCATCTAATTTCTTGTTCATTTTTTCCCTAGTGACTTCATCGATTTCTTATCTTCCTCGGTGCAATCAACGCAACTAGGTTTCTGTCTAGGTTTAAGGATTTCATTGCCATCATAAAGAACCTTATGAGCATTTCTAGCCTTTTAATGACCTCTGGTTTGGTTCCTCAACAAGGGTAATGCTATGCTTATCGCTTAAGACTCTATGCTTAGTGATTAAGTGAGCGATCGATGGTATTTCCTTGTACGTACAACTTATTTTCAAGCTTGTTTTTCAAGGTTTATAGATTAGAAAAATCATTCAAAAGTTTTGATTCCTTAGCATTGAATTCTTGCTTAAGCATTTTAACATATTCTTGAAGTTCTTGTTTTTCTTAGCAGCTTTAGAAAGCTTTTCTTGTAAGGAGTTTAACTCTTGTTTTAATACTTCTTCTCTAAACCTACTTTTTCTAATAGTTATGCGCATTTGATCATCCATTTCTTGCTCACGGTGGTCAACTCAAATTTTGCACGTTGTTCATAAATAGCAACACGTTCTTTATAGGCATTCGATTCGAGAGATGACGAGAATCATCGAGGGCACATGCGGTGAATTCATCAAAAACATAATCATTGTTGATGCGGAAGATGCATCACTTAGTACAATCTCACTTTCACTTTGTTTCACATATTGATCATATGGGACAACATTGATATTACCCATATTTTCAATATCGACTCGGTAATTACAGCTTGATTGGAAAAAGCCTCAAGCTCGGGCTTGTCCAATGTAGAGTCACTATCCACAACGGGATAGGAGATGAAGTGACTTAGCACAAAATGATTCGATCTTAGAAACGAGGAGATTTATATTGAACAATTGTTCACGAAGTATCTCGTCCTCAATTTCCGGATCATCGAATCTCTCACTTCCTCTAAGCTAACTAGCTCGGAAGGTAGCTCCTCGACATAATCGATGTCTCCATAGGATAAAGAATCGTCAAGCGAAGTACAATCGTTATCGAATCGGAGAACATCTCGACATGATCATATGGAATGTCAAGAGGAGGAGAAGAATCATCATTAGAGGCTCATCACACATATTAGGAGATAACCTCGGACTCACTGGGGTTGGAACAAGGCTCTCAACACTAGACGATTCCATTTCGGAATAGTGCTAGAAGGCTCGTCCCCATTATGAGAGAGTCTTTGGAAGCAATAAAAGGTAAGATAGGTGTGATAGCAATAGGCGGGGGAGTTGAGAAATAAGATCGTTCAATTGAGTAACACTCTCCTCGTCGTCCTCATAGTATTCCCTCATTTGAATACTATCCTCATCATCATCGTCATCATATCAGTTCTTATGTTCATCTCTTTGAAGCTTACACACCATTCTTTTCATTTGTAGTTTCTTTCGAATCGTATTTCTTGAACTTTGAGGAAGATTACACCCTCGTAATCATTGAGTTCTTGTGAAGGCTCGAAGTCGATGGTGATGGAATCTTGTGGGGTTGGAAATTGTCAAAGCGAGAGAATGGAATTTTGAAAATTTTGATTCATCGGTTGACATTCAAAAGTCGCATGAGGACCCCCGCATTCTCACAGAGATAATTGGGAAAATAACTTTCACCAAAGTTACGATTGTAACACGGTTCGGCTCATAGACAAGCGGGACCTGTGGTGGACAATCAAAACCGTAATGAGAATCATTCCCACAATACTCGCATGAGTAGGATTCGTATTAGGTGTGGAGGTAGGTAGGAGAAATCGGGTGTTTCATTTGAAATGGGATCGGGATTACCGACAAACTTGTCTCCGAAACCTACATTGGTACATCATGACAATTTCCACCGTTAAATGGACCTCCACACCAGAACATGTCGAAAACCATGACATAGAGAATTAAGCAGATAAGAGGATAAGAGATGAAGAATTAAGCAGTTAGAGGGTAAGAAAATGGAGAATTAAACAGGGTTTGAGGATAGAGAAATGTAGAATTAAGCAGTTGGAGGATAAAGGATGGATATTTTGGATTTTGAAAACATGCTATAAAAACAAAGAATGGAAATATTTTTGGTGTTGTTAACACTTCAGGAAAAGTGTTAATGAACTTTTGGATTTTGAAAACTTTACAAAAAACTTTTACAAAAATGGTATATGTGTAAGAATGGATCTGAAAAAGGTTTAGAACACGCTAAAGCCTCCCGTGAATGGCGCTTGAATTTGATCTGCAGCTAAACCGTCAAGTCTAACAGACTTAAAACAACAAGCACAAATACAATGAAGATCGGAGAATACAGGGATTCCGGGCGTTATGTCCCACGGAGACTCAATGGTGTGTTAAACACATGATCAGACGATAGAATGACCACTAATGATAGCGATCAGAAAAGATTAGGATGAATAACTACACTACTGAAAAAGTTTATAAAAATAAAGCGACTTAAATGCAAATTAAGAAAATTAAAAAGATAAAAATATTAAATAAACGCTATCACTATTTTTAAAGTGATGAACGTTTAAAACTTAAAACTAAAAACTTACGTTTAAATAGAAATAACGTAAACGTACAAAATAAAACGTGAAACTTACACAATATAAATCCTAAAAATATGAAAATACATTTTACAATCCTAATAATAAAAGAAAATATTTAGAAAAGAAAATTATTTTATAACTATTTAATTAATTATTATTAATTAAAACTATTTTAAACTATTTAATAATACTCAAAAATAGAAGAAAATATGAAATAAGACTAGAAAATAAAATTAAGATTTAGAAAAATCTAAAATATGATAAAACTAATTTTAAAACAGAAAATATATTTTTCACACGTTTTATATATTTATTACTAATTTAAAACTATTTAAAACTAATTAAAATGCTAGAAAATACTATTTAAACCAAGAAAATTATGGAAAAATACTTTTTAGGCTTTTTACATTTATCTTAAACTGTTAAAATTGAAAAATTATTTTTTGGAACTTTTTCTTAATTTTTTGTATTAAATGCTATTTAAAAGTGCTTAAAAACTAATTTAAATTAAGAAAAATAGTAAACAAGCTTGGAAAAATCTGAAAAATTCAAGAAAACTCTAAAATAATACTAGGAAGCTAGGAAAAATGGAAAAACAAGGTGCTATGTGTGAGAAATAGGAACTGATGTGGAAGAGCTTATGAAATAAGCACTTTGAATAAGCTAGATGAGCACAACAAGCACCAAACTGAAACAGAAGCTCTAATAAGCTGAAAGTGACCAAATGCAACACAAAAAAACAAGCTTAACACTCTAATAAACAAACTGCAAGGATTTGATGAAATAAGATAATAGCGAAAACAGTTCTAGGGTTCTACTTGAAGCCGAAAATAAGCCCTAGAATAAGTGGAAAGCAAAACCAATTATTGAGACCTAAAGATGACCTGGTTGACTAACTAAAACCCAAAGCTCAGACCTACACAAGCTCAAATGAGCTCAGTGCAATCAAGCAAAAGCGCCTAAACACATGCGAGCAGCGATTACCTGCAGCAGGGAATTGTCACCATGTTCACAAGCTGGTTAAGAGCTTAAAGAAAATTTGCAAAAATCTAGAAAATTGGTAATAATAAAATAGACCAAGAGAGCTTTTCAAAACCACAAGTTTCATAGAATTTGACTCAAAATGAGCTCACTAAAAATCTCCCTATCTTGGCTCAAACAGGTTTGCAATTTTGACTTTTAATGAAAAACTTGAAAAGTTGACTAAAATGGATTTTGAAGCTAATTTATGGACTAATGTTGATGTTAAATGATGAAACAAGGTTAATGCAAGCTATATCTAAGTGTTTTGAACACAAATTAAGACTTGGATCTTGCCGATTCCAACAGTTAAGTCGCAAGATCACATGAAAGGAATTTTGACTTTGAGTGCTAGCAGACACAAAAACTTGACTCAAATGAGTCAATTAGGATTAAACAAACTTGAAACAACAATTGGTAACCACTGATGAGGCCCCTAATACAGAAAGTGCAGCAATTCCAAACACTCTTTAAATCCAACTGATGTGTAAATTACACTAGGCTAGCTACTGATTTATCCTATATCATTGATCCAACTGAGTTTCTTAGCTAAAATTAACACTGAATGAACAGACACAAACCATTCTAAACCATAAATACAAGATAAGCATAAAATGCAATTTGACTTAAAAATGAAAAATGAGAAATCCACTAACCACTGTGTCCAGCTTATGCAGGCCAGAACCAGAACAAAGACTAACCTAACCTAATCTATTCCACTCCAAATAAACCTCTGCAACACCCATTGTCAGCTTCCAATCCAATTTGAGCCCAAAGTTGACTTTTGTTGACCAGAAGACAAAGTTGTTTGAAAATGGGTTTTAAGCTTTCAAAAAGTTATGAAAGGCTTATATAAGCTTATTGAGATTGATTAACAAGTCGTATGAAGCTTGTTTTTATGAAATTGAAACTTGAATTTTTAAAGAACCATACACACATGAAATTAAATGAAACTTGAGATTAATAACTAAAACTTGATCAAACGAAAATGTAACGAGTTTAAGATTTAGGAACAAATTATTACAACTTTTGAGTTAAATTAAAACATAACTAAGAAAAACGACATAAAAGTAATTTAAAACTAAAACTACTACTGCCTTCCTTCTTCTCTTTGCTTTCTTTTTATATCCCAGTGTCTTCTCTCTCACTTCTGATAAAATCCCACTTCTTTCCCAGCCATTGGATGGACAAAAACTGATCTTGGCCCTTGAAATGGATTTTGGCGCCAAAACTATCTTTTGACAATTGGGGGGTAGAGTAAAGGGGTTAAGGGATCATTAATTGGTTTTTGTTTTGTGTTGATGTGGAGGGGACAGGAAGGTGATATGGAGAGGAGGGGGGATGGGGGGAGTGATTTCAGGGAAGCAGTTGAAGAAGAGAAGAAAAAAGGGCGCGTTTGGTTTTGTTTGACTGGATGGTTTGACCAGTGTTAATAATAGAAGGGAGGTCAAAAAGGTTTAAGTGGCAGGGTCAAAAAGCTATGGCAGGGGGTCCAAGGTTAGGCAAGGAGTCCAAAAATGGGTGAAAGGGTTTTAAACTTCAAGGACTAAAGGTGTAAATTCTGAAATTGCAAGGACTTGAACTGCCAATCTTGCAAAGATTTTCCAAGGACTTAAAGTGACAATCTTCAAAAGTACAAGGACCAATGTTGCCATTTTCACATTTTCCAAGGACCAATTCTGCCAATTTTCAAAGTTGAAGGACCACTTTTGCAATTTTCTCAAACTTTTTATATTTTTCACCAAAGGACTAAATTTGACAACTTTTGATTTTAAAAGGACCTTTGGTGACTTTACTTTTGAAATTATGTGCTCGGGGACTGCTTTTTGACAATTTTGAAACTTGGGGACTAAAGCGTAATTTTGCAAATTTGATATGTTTTCATCGATTTTGATGTTTTGCATTTAAAACACATAAAACACGATTTGTGATATTTTTATCATTTTGATGTGTTTACGAATGTTTTCGGATGATTTTGCGATCTAGATAGTACAAAAATGATGAGTATTTAGACACTTATCAATCCCCACATCGAGATATTGCTAGTCCCTAGCAATGATTTGAAAAACTCGATGGATTTTAATCTCTTTACCAAAAGCCATTACTTACGGAGTAGCCAAATGTTTCGATTCAAGTAAGAACCATGGTACACCGATAACCATGTGATTTTGAGCAAACCACCGACTTTCAACGGTTTTGATTTTGTCTTTACCGAAGCCGTACCCTCCTCGGACTAGCCAACTCTTAGATAAATTATCAATATTATCTTTGGTGAGTGATTACCAATTATGGTTTTTCCACGCCTTTACCACAAGCCATAATCTTGCGGGCTAGCCAACTCTTCACTTTTTAGGATATGGTGAGTTGAATACCATACAATTTTGGGCAAATTGCAAGCCATATAAACGGTTTGATATATCATTACCAAGAGCCGTTTGCTCTGGATTAGCCAATCCTTTAGTTTTTAGACAAAGGCGGATGATAACCGGATGAGTAAGTGTAGAACACTTACTCCAAAAAAAAAAAAAATTTTGGCCAAAACGGGGATTGGGTGGATAATATATGATAAAATTCGTGAGAATCCCCCACACTTAGAAATGAATATTGCCCTCAATATTCAAAGCACCGTGGTTATGCGAAACAAAGAACGTAAAAGGAAATATTACGGCCATTATTTAAAAGATTTTTTTTTTTTTTTTTTTAGAGATATATATATATATATATAACATGTGGGCATCACCCCACACTTAGGTGGTAGAAAGGGGTAAGAAGGCGAAATATGGGTGAAAACCCATATGGTGTGTCTCTTGTTTTGGTTCCCGAGTCGCTAGCTTGACTCGACCCGCATTCATTGGTTCATGGGAAGCAAATGGAAGATACAATCTCCATCGGACTTTCATTCAAGATGTTTGGATAAACATTGAAGTACGTGAAAGTTCCACACCGATGAGATATAGATAGAACCGGCTCAAAGATGATAAATGAAAATGCCGGGGTCAAAGATAGTGTCCTCACTCCCGAAGGAGTGAAGAAGAGAGGAAGCCACATCATAAGTGAGGAATGGAAGGAAGATGTTTATAACAATTAGGATCCATTCGTCATCCTCAAATGTAGACATATCTGGAGGAAGGGTGAAGGTAGTATCATCAATAAGCAAACTCTTATGATAGAGCACACCTTCCTCCAAGCCAATATCATCCTCAAGATCAAAATGGAAATGATCATATTCCGGAGGAGATATGTCATGAGAGAGTTCACCGGAGAACTCTTCATGAAAAGAATCATTGGAAAAAGCCTCAAGCTCGGGCTTGTCCAATGTAGAGTCACTATCCACAACGGGATAGGAGATGAAGTGACTTAGCACAAAATGATTCGATCTTAGAAGCGAGGAGATTTATATTGAACAATTGTTCACGAAGTATCTCGTCCTCAATTTCGGATCATCGAATCTCTCACTTCCTCTAGCTAACTAGCTCGGAAGGTAGCTCGTCGACATAATCGATGTCTCCATAGGATAAAGAATCGTCAAGCGAAGTACAATCGTTATCGAATCGGAGAACATCTCGACATGATCATATGGAATGTCAAGAGGAGGAAAGAATCATCATTAAGAGGCTCATCACACATATTACGGAGATAACCTCGGACTCACTGGGGTTGGAACAAGGCTCTCAACACTAGACGATTCCATTTACGGAATAGTGCTAGAAGGCTCGTCCCCATTATGAGAGAGTCTTTGGAAGCAATAAAAGGTAAGATAGGTGTGATAGCAATAGGCGAGGGAGTTGAGAAATAAGATCGTTCAATTGAGTAACACTCTCCTCGTCGTCCTCATAGTATTCCCTCATTTGAATACTATCCTCATCATCATTGTCATCATATCAGATTCTTATGTTCATCTCTTGAAGCTTACACACCATTCTTTTCATTTGTAGTTTCTTTCGAATGCGTATTTCTTGAACTTTGAGGAAGATTACACTCCTCGTAATCATTGAGATCTTGTGAAGGCTCGAAGTCGATGACCGTTGGAATCTTGTGGGGTTGGAAATTGTCAAACCGGAGAATTGGAATTTTGAAAATTTTGATTCATCGGTTGACATTCAAAAGTCGCATGAGGACCCCGCAATTCTCACAACAGAGATAATTGGGAAAATAACTTTCACCAAAGTTCGATTGTAACACGGTTCCGGCTCATAGACAAGCGGGACCCGTGGTGGACAATCAAAACCGTAATGAGAATCATTCCCACAATACTGCATGAGTAGGATTCGTAATGGGGTGTGGAGGTAGGTAGGAGAAATCGGGTGTTTCATTTGAAATGGGATCGGGATTACCGAAAAACTTGTCTCCGAAACCTACATTGGTACATCGCCGACAATTTCCACCGTTAAATGGACCTCCACACCAGGAACATGTCGAAAACCATGACATAGAGAATTAAACAGATAAGAGGGATAAGAGATGAAGAATTAAACAGATTAGAGGGTAAGAAAATGGAGAATTAAACAGGTTTGAGGATAGAGAAATGTAGAATTAAACAGATTGGAGGATAAAGGATGGATATTTTTGGATTTTTGAAAAACATGCTATAAAAACAAAGAATGGAAATATTTTTGGTGTTGTTAACACTTCAGGAAAAGTGTTAATGAACTTTTGGATTTTTGAAAACTTTACAAAAAAATTTTTTTACAAAAAATGGTATATGTGTAAGAATGGATCGAAAAGGTTTAGAACACGCTAAAGCCTCCCGGCGTGGCGCTTGGGGAATTGATCTGCGCTAAACCGTCAAGTCTAACAGACTTAAAACGAACAAGCACAAATACAATGAAGATCGAGAGAATACGAGGGATTCCGGGTCGTTATGTCCCACGGAGACTCAATGGTGTGTTAAACACATGATCGACGATAGAATGACCACTAATGATAGCGATCGAGAAAAGATTAGGATGAATAACTACACTCTTGAAAAGTTTATAAAAATAAAGCGACTTAAATGCAAATTAAGAAAATTAAAAGATAAAATATTAAATAAACGCTATCACTATTTTTAAAGTGATGAACGTTTAAAACTTAAAACTAAAAACTTACGTTTAAATAGAGATAACGTAAACGTACAAAATAAAACGTGAAACTTACACAATATAAATCCTAAAAATATGAAAAATACATTTTTACAATCCTAATAATAAAAGAAAATATTTAGAAAAAGAAAATTACTTTTATAACTATTTAATTAATTATTATTAATTAAAAACTATTTTAAACTATTTAACAATACTCAAAATAGAAGAAAATATGAAAAAGACAAGAAAAATAAAATTAAGATTTAGAAAAATCTAAAATATGATAAAACTAATTTTAAAACAGAAAATATATTTTCACACTTTTATATATTTATTACTAATTTAAAACTATTTAAAACTAATTAAAATGCTAGAAAATACTATTTAAACCAAGAAAATTATGGAAAAAATACTTTTTAGGCTTTTACATTTATCTTAAACTGTTAAAATTGAAAAATTATTTTTGGAACTTTTCTTAATTTTTGTATTAAATGCTATTTAAAAGTGCTTAAAACTAATTTAAATTAAGAAAATAGTAAACAAGCTTGGAAAAATCTGAAAATTCAAGAAAACTCTAAAATAATACTAGGAAGCTAGGAAAATGGAAAACAAGGTGCTATGTGTGAGAAATAGGAGCGATGTGGAAGAGCTTATGAAATAAGCACTTTGAATAAGCTAGATGAGCACAACAAGCACCAAACTGAAACAGAAGCTCTAATAAGCTGAAAGTGACCAAATGCAACACAAAAAAACAAGCTTAACACTCTAATAAACAAACTGCAAGGATTTGATGAAATAAGATAATAGCAGAAAACAGGTTCTAGGGGTTCTACTTCAAGCCAAGAAATAAGCCCTAGAATAAGCTGGAAAGCAAAAACCAATTATTGAGACCTAAAGATGACCTGGTTGACTAACTAAAACCCAAAGCTCAGACCTACACAAGCTCAAATGAGCTCTGTGCAATCCAAGCAAAAGCTGCATAAACACAATGCGAGCAGCGATTACTACTGCAGAGATTGTCACCATGTTCACAAGTCGGTTAAGAGCTTAAAGAAAATTTGCAAAAATCTAGAAAATTGGTATTAATAAAATAGACCAAGAGAGCTTTTCAAAACCACAAGTTTCATAGAATTTGACTCAAAAATGAGCTCACTAAAAATCTCCCTATCTTGGCTCAAAACAGGTTTGCAATTTTGACTTTTAATGAAAAACTTGAAAAGTTGACTAAAATGGATTTTGAAGCTAATTTATGGACTAATGTTGATGTTAAATGATGAAACAAGGTTAATGCAAGCTATATCTAAGTGTTTTGAACACAAATTAAGACTTGGATCTTGCCAGATTCCAACAGTTAAGCTGCAAGATCACATGAAAGGGAATTTTGACTTTGAGTGCTAGCAGACACAAAAACTTGACTCAAATGAGTCAATTAGGATTAAACAAACTTGAAACAACAATTGGTAACCACTGATGAGGCCCCTAATACAGAAAGTGCAGCAATTCCAAACACTCTTTAAATCCAACTGATGTGTAAATTACACTAGGCTAGCTACTGATTTATCCTATATCATTGATCCAACTCGAGTTTCTTAGCTAAAATTAACACCGAATGAGCAGACACAAACCATTCTAAACCATAAATACAAGATAAGCATAAAATGCAATTTGACTTAAAAATGAAAAATGAGAAATCCACTAACCATCGTGTCCGACATGCGAGCCGAACCGAACAAAGACTAACCTAACCTAATCTATTCCACTCCAAATAAACCTCTGCAACACCCATTGTCGACTTCCAATCAATTTGAGCCCAAAGTTGACTTTTGTTGACCGAAGACAAAGTTGTTTGAAGCTGGGTTTTAAGCTTTCAAAAGTTATGAAAGGCTTATATAAGCTTATTGAGATTGATTAACAAGTCGTATGAAGCTTGTTTTATGAAATTGAAACTTGAATTTTAACAAGAACCATACACACATGAAATTAAATGAAACTTGAGATTAATAACTAAAACTTGATCAAACGAAAATGTAACGAGTTTAAGATTTAGGAACAAATTATTACAACTTTTGAGTTAAATTAAAACATAACTAAGAAAAACGACATAAAAGTAATTTAAAACTAAAACTACTACGCCTTCCTTCTTCTCTTGCTTTCTTTTATATCCCGTGTCTTCTCTCTCACTTCGATAAAATCCCACTTCTTTCCCACCATTGGATGGACAAAACCGATCTTGGCCCTTGAAATGGATTTTGGCGCCAAAACTATCGTTTGACAATTGGGGGTAGAGTAAAGGGTTAAGGGATCATTAATTGGTTTTTGTTTTGTGTTGATGTGGAGGGGACAGGAAGGTGATATGGAGAGGAGGGGGGATGGGGGGAGTGATTTCAGGGAAGCAGTTGAAGAAGAGAAGAAAAAAGGGCGCGTTTGGTTTTGTTTGACTAGATGGTTTGACCAGTGTTAATAATAGAAGGGAGGTCAAAAAGGTTTAAGTGGCAGGGTCAAAAAGCTATGGCAGGGGGTCCAAGGTTAGGCAAGGGGTCCAAAAATGGGTGAAAGGGTTTTAAACTTCAAGGACTAAAGGTGTAAATTCTGAAATTGCAAGGACTTGAACTGCCAATCTTGCAAAGATGTTCCAAGGACTTAAAGTGACAATCTTCAAAAGTACAAGGACCAATGTTGCCATTTTCACATTTTCCAGGGACCAATTCTGCCAATTTTCAAAGTTGAAGGACCACTTTTGCAATTTTCTCAAACTTTTTATATTTTTCACCAAAGGACTAAATTTGACAAATTTTGATTTTAAAAGGACCTTTGGTGACTTTACTTTTGAAATTATGTGCTCGGGACTGCTTTTTGACAATTTTTGAAACTTGGGGACTAAAGCGCAATTTTTGCAAATTTGATATGTTTTCATCGATTTTGATGTTTTGCATTTAAAACACATAAAACACGATTTGTGATATTTTATCATTTGATGTGTTTCGAATGTTTTCGAGATGATTTTGCGATCTAGATAGTACAAAAATGATGAGTATTTAGACACTCATCGAGACCATTGGAGAAATGCTAGCCATGAAGATGGTTTGTGCGGTGGGTTCTTCATCAACATCAGTCGTATGCATCATAATCGGCTACTTGAAAGGCATTCGATGATTATGGAATGTCTCTGAGTTGGTTGCTCATCCACATCTGCATCATATGTCTTAGCATTTCCTCGACCAAGAACAACAACTCCTCTTCATCCAAAGTCGCACCATTATCCCGAGCTTGCACAAGCAACATCTTATCCACGAAATACTCGGCATTCGAGGCGTTTTGGTGATGTGCGTTCCTTGCAATGTGTCCTCACCTCCACAATTATAACATTTGATTGGCTTTGCTTGACCACGATTTCCATTCCTTCCTCTATTCGATTTGCGGATAACCTCTACCAGCTCCACCTCTTGCTTGTTCGTCTGTCGTTCTTGAACCGGTTGCACCATAACCTTCCATCTCGACGGTGGCTTGATTATGTAGATTGAAGCGTTACGAGATTGTTGTTGGTGTGTGGAAGAGTTCATGTTTTGACTAATCGGAAGAGCTAGTTGATTAATGAAGTTTCCCACGTGCATCGACATCGACTTGTTTGAACATAGGATCGGGAATGAGTTTATGATTACCATTACCCATAGGTATGACTTGTGAGGCTTTGGTTGTGATTCCGATGTTTGAGTAGAAAGTCGTTGAATCATTCGATGAGCTTGTCTCTCCCGGTTGGTTTTGAACCGATCAAGAATCCTTTTTCAAACATGGCATGTCTCTCATTTGAAGAAGGAAGTCATAGAGTTTCTCATAGTTTGTATTCTTCAAACCTTTGGTAAGCTTCACGTAAATAACGAACTTGTGCCATTCGGATTCATATTGTTCACAAACTTTGAGTTCAATTGAATGTTCGGCATTGTCATCTTAATATTTCTCATATCATTCACAAGCTTGTGAAACCTCACATAGTACTCATAGACACTCTCATCTGGTTTCATCTTGAAGTGCTTAAATTGATCATACAACTGTGATTCTCGATCTTCAACAATTAGCTCAGAACCAGAGAGAAGCATCTTGACATTATCCCATACAGCTATTGCTTCGGTGTTGTGATTGATAAGCTTGTAGATGTCTTTTGGAAGACCTTGAAGAATAATATTTGAAGCCCTGATATCAACATCGAATCTCTTTTCTCCTTATCATTGAGCTCATCATACATCTTAGGTCTATCCATTCCATAGATCATTGTTCCATCTTCAATTTGTATCAATTATGTCTCTAGTAGTCTCAACTAGATAAGGTCCTTCATCAATGGATTTGAGAATGTTGACCCCATTTTCCTTTCCAAGACAATTACAATCGACACGTTGAGCCCAAGAGTCGTAGTCGGTTGTCAAGCATCGGTGATCAGTATCCGAGCCACCGCTTGAACATCCTCGGCAAGGTGGAAATGATTGTAGGAGCGTTGGAAGACATGTTAACAGTTAAGCGGGATTTTAAAACTCTATGATTAAACCGGAAATAGAATCTTTCACGGATTTTCTTGAATCAAGAGAAACCGTATTCAAAGGAAATCACCCAAGTCGCTAGGAAAAACGAGGAACCAAATCGCTAAGTGCTAAGTCGCTAGAGTTCCAAGTCGCTATATAACAACTCGCTACAAACCAAGTCGTTAACAAAATTTTGGCAACAATTCGCTAAGCACCAAGTCGCTAAATATTCAAGTCGCTAAATAGCAACTCGCTAGGTACCAACTCGCTAACACCAAGTCGCTAACAATATAAAGTACAAGTCGCTAACTTAAACCAAGTCGCTACTCGTAGTGGGGAATCCACTAACTGTACATTTTGTCGTCTTGTCTCAATAGACAAGTCGCTAGCTCAACTCGCTAAGGCGTTAAACAACAACTCGCTACCAAATAACAAAGCAAGTCGCTACCAAGAAAATTTATCCGAGGCTCAAGTCGCTAGCAAGAAAAACATAAAAACACCACTTTTCAATCCAAAAACAACCCAACCACAATGATTCAAACCTTCAAAATCAAAACCTAAACACTTGAGATGATTCTAAACACAAAAGTACTATCAAAATCCAAACTTTAACACTAGAAATCACCCAAATGATGCAAAAACCACTAAACTTTTCAAACTCTAAAACCACTAGAAATCCAAAGATATGTAAGAGATGATCAAACCATGGCTCTTGATACCAATTGTAGGATATTGGATTTCACAAACACACTAAACCATAAGCACAAGTAGGCGTATCATATGTTTTAGAGAGAGAAAGTTAGAGGTTTAGGGAACTTTAGTGAGAGAAAGAAGAAATATTATGAGCTCCAACTCTCTACCTTGGAAGGTAGAGAGTATTTATAGTCTTACAATAAAACGCCACACAACGGGTGTGGATCGTGCATACAGGTGGGTAAAGACTGTCCAGTCCTCCACGGTGTTACTTAACTAAATACTACTTAGCTTAAAATAACTACGACTACGAGCTTTCTAACGATTACATATACTTGAGGTGACCGACTCTTTAATACACGGAATTTCTAATTCCTAACAGGTTGTCAAGCATAAGTTATGTAAAACATAATCTGTTATACCTTAATTTTTTAGTTATCGATACTCACCAATCCTTGATTCGGTTTACCCCAGCATCTACTTGAAAAACACATTAACGTTCTCGATGAGCCAAGGTTCAGACCGAAAACCAAACTTTGCTTAACACCCTCTCATGCATGCAATACCTATCGATTCATTCTACTCACCGATTCGCATTAGTGATTCCTCAAGAAAATGGTACGACCTATTGATTTATATCTTACCGTTGATTCAAACACCACACCCGATCTTTTACTTCCATCGATTATTCCACCTTGATTACACACAATCAACCTATTTCAAATTAGTATCACTCCACGTAATCACAAGCTTAATAAGCTTAATCTTCAACACAACCGAAATTCCATACTTTATCACTCCTTGATGTACGTCAATGATTTGTGGCACAACCATTAGTAGATCTGAGATAACCCAAGTTGACCCGAGTTATTCCCGGATCATATCCACTCTGATTCATATTGCTCTCTGAGTCACTCTCCGATCCTATCAGCTTAAGTTTAGGTCGTGTTCATTTATCAGTCAGAATTCCAAAACACACCAACTTTTGCTTTTCAACAGGGATTTCATTATTTCCATCGCGAGTCCTGCAAACAACTTTATAATTTAGCCTTTCTTCCAACATGCTAAAAACGACCACATAGATTAAAAAATAAAAAAATAATTGGATAAGGACGCAAAACTTCTAGGAATCTCATAAACATATAATGTTGCGTTTGATGATCTGTATCCTCGGAAGGTCTGTGAGTAGCTCCCTATTCGCGAAACATCAAACAAAGCCATTGTTGGTTTCTTGTGAAAGCGAAAAAGAGCGAGATATATGGAAGAAATGGTGCATAAACCGTTACCGTTGTAGCCACCATTACCATAAAAATCGTAATTATCATAGCCAACTATTGTGCATGTGTTGTTAGTTTCGTGGCGCCGATTGTAACGGTCTATTTTCCGTGGTGTTCGAGTTGAATTGCATTGCAAACATAGTACAAATTACGGTTTTACTTAACACGTATTTTAGTCGATAAAGTATTAACTAAAGATTAAATTGAACAACAAAATATTAACATACATGTTCGGTTTGCATCTTATTACGATCATGTATCGCTTTTTTCCTTGATTTGTCATAATGGAGGTGATTACATTATTAGTGCAGTTTTGCAATAAGAAAACTTCAAACTAACAACATGTGTACTCTATTGTTCTTAACACTATAGTTCTATCATGTAGAAGAGTTTGAAGTATATAGCTCAAATTACAGAAGCCCGATAATAATCATAGCGGCATCAAACTACAACATCTATAAGTGATGAATGAGAGCAAATGAATGTAATATATTGCATACCTCACAGCTGCTTCAGATTGAGCAAAAAACATTAGTTTCCACAACCCTTTCGGCATAAAGACCTAAGTTTTTACTATATGATTGTGCACATAGA
Organism: Chrysanthemum lavandulifolium; assembly: GCA_022545495.1. Classification (NCBI taxonomy): domain Eukaryota; kingdom Viridiplantae; phylum Streptophyta; class Magnoliopsida; order Asterales; family Asteraceae; genus Chrysanthemum; species Chrysanthemum lavandulifolium. The sequence goes on from CM040241.1 coordinate 93,851,061, forward strand.
AGCTCCATTCCATGAGCAGCAAATAGTCACACAGAAGACGCATCTTCATTGAGACTTCCACTTGCAAATCCCTTCATAATAACTTCAATTAAAGACATCAACCCCAAAGGATTAACTACTTGATTTAGGATGCATTGCTTTCAAAGAATCAAAACTTGACTGAAACACATGCATGGAAGTATGTAATCAAGAATTGAATAAAAGACGGTGATAACATAAAAAAGGGAAGAATGTAAAGGGTAAGAGAAAAACCTGATAAGCAACATCAAAGAATGGAACATGGTTCTTCTCTTGAATGACATCAACAGTTTTCTCCCATAGAAGAAGTTGAATCCCACAAATGTTTCCAGTTATTTTTCAAGAGTTAGGGTTTTGATTATGATCGTCTGATGATGGCCTCTTAAGGTTTTGACTATGATATGATGATGGCCGCATAGGGTTTTTGAATGTTTTGTGTTTTGGTCTTTTGAATGAATCAACATTCATACCAGTTACTCGAACATTGTTATCTTGGTTTGCCTTAAACTTTGTATTACCCTTGCTTGTTCTCTTTGTGCCTCCATCTTTATATCCGATATCTGATAATAGAGAAAAACTTAACACTATAAAACCTGTAAAACTAAAAAGTCGACCCTGTAAAACTTAAAAATCCTAAAAACTTGTTAGGGATTCTTATGTTTAGGAATAATATAATAGGGTGTATTTAGGTTAAAATATATAATGTATAATTATCTTGTAAGTAACATATATCATATATTTTTAATTGTTATCTTCATAATATACATTCCTAAATTATAAATTGCGTGATTTTTTAGCATCTCCTTATTTGTATTGATTTGAAAGATATAAATCAAAAACAATTTACTATAGCGGTAAGTTGTTTAGAAAACTCATTAATGACCCAAGTTCAAATCCAATATATGTCTTCCTTTTAATTAAACAAAATTAAAATTAAAAATTAACAAATAAAAACCGAATTTTAAAATTAAAAAAAAAAATTATTGTACATATATTAAAAAAATGCCACATGTCATTAAAAAGATTAAAAAAATGCCACATAAATAGAATGATGACATGGAATAATGACATGGCATTATGGGATGCCAAGTGGCATTATATGTGGCATGCCTCCTCTTATATATAATGCATATATATATATATATATATGAGTTAAGATCATTTCCATACCAAACATATTCTTAGATATCAAGGGATCAATCTCTACCCTTCATCTTTATTAGATCTAATGAATGAGATTAATCAAAACAATTTAAAAAACTTAGTTTTATCTTTTTTCCAAATGTTAATATCTTTCAAATCATTAATCGTTAAGTGAAAAAATATATCATTATGACGAGCATTTAATTCTTTCTTTAGATAGACACTTTGATATACTTTCAACACTATAATTATGACGGGATCGGGTGGAGATTATATTTTAAGTAGGGATGGTGCGGAAATATCACAGTAGCTTTTTAAAAAAATTAAAGAAAATATGAAAAAAAAATAAAAGAAGAAAGAGGACGATAAATTATTAAGAATCGCCGAAATTCTTTTAAAAAAAATCGTTTTCATAGTTAAAGGTATTGTCATGTTAGCATCTGATGTTGGCTTTTTTACAAAATTCAAGATCATCACAAAAACGTTTTTTCTAAATAAAATTGTTAATATCACCGTAACTATCACAACTTTTTTTTTAATATCACTGTAGGTTTTTTTAATATCGCAATAAAAACAATGATATTAAGTTTTTACTAATATCAAAGTAACTTTTCAATAAAATTGTTAACATCTCAGTTACTTTTTACATGTAAAACAACTTTTTTTTATTAATATTACAATAACTATCATGACTTCTTTTTGGAAATTTTAATATCACTATAATTATAGTTGACACACTAACTGTTAGTAATTTTAGTTGACACACTAACTGTTAGTAGATGAAATTACGTATTTCGGAGAATAATGTTTAGGATGACCCAACCTGTTAAAACCTAAGGTTACCCAGTTTTGACTCGCACACCAGGTCGCCAGAACCACCCATTTGTGACCTCTATTATTTACCTTCACGCTGGTGTGGCAAGGAGGCCAAGGAGTAAGGCTTGTAAATTCTGTTTTTTTGCTTGCTGAGGTCATTTGGTGTCTCTCGAGCCGTCACTATTTATGTTGTTTGTATGATCATGGAATGACCATGACAAAACAGGAAAACCCTTTTGTAAAGCTTTAATCCTACATCCTATAGAAAATAGGTTCACTAAGTATAAATACATATTGATAGTTATAAACCTCAAAGTTTAGAAGTGTGTAACTTACTTGTAGAAGCTCTTCAAAAACATCTTCAAGGGTGATGATGTGAGTGACTTCACCACCATCTTCAACATTATCTTTTTGTTGCACATTGTTGGCCCGTTTTTCTGGATCTATGATCAAAATATACCAAAATACAAGAAACAATTGAATCGGAAAAGCTTTTCTATTTATTAGTCATCATCATCTTTGTTACATAATCTAAACTATATACAAAATGAAAAGGTACAATGAAATGTTGTGTTGGTTCGTTTTGATCCAACAATCATGTTGATTATTCAGAACCGCCAATAATTGTTTTTGTATAATCGCTTTAATCGTCGTAGTTGACTTTCTTGTTTGACTTCCGGGTTGACCGGGTCGTCTGGGTGTTGACTGGGTCGATTTGGGTATTGTGATGGGTCGATTGGGATTAACCCAATATTCTCCCCCTTAATCACAATCGCTGCGACGTAGGTCTTTAAGTCTTCTAACTTCATCATGTGGTTAAATCCACCATCTGAGTTTTTAATTTTTTATAGTGCTTGTGATCATCCTTATATCCAGGTAGATCAATTTTCCTTCGGTTATTTCCACCTTTTCTTCTGTGATCTTCATTATGTCCATGTTGATTATATTTTTTCTGGTTATTTCCACCTTTATTTTGTGATCTTCCTTAAGTCCAGGTTGATCATATTTTCTGGTAATTTCCACCTTCATTGTTGTGATCTTCCTTAATTTCGGGTTGATCATGTTCTTCTGGTTATTTCCACCTTCATTGTTGTGATCTTCCATAATTCCGGGTTGATCATGTTCTTGATGAGTGTGTAAATACTCATCATTTTAGTTAAATCTGAGCGCAAAACATTTAAAATGCTCAAAATGCATCAAAATATCGAAAATATCTCAAAATTGCATTTTATATGTTTGGATGCAAAATGTTTAAAATCGATGAAAATTGAGCTAAGTTTGCATAATTGGCGCTTTCACCCCCAAGTTTCAAAACTTGTCAAATTTAGTCCCTAGGCACTTATTTCAAAAGAAAAATCACCAAAGGTCCTTTTAAAATCATAAGTTTTCAAAATTAGTCCTTTGGTGAAAAATATCAAAAGTTTTGAGAAATTACAAGTTTGGTCCTCCAAGTTTCAAAATTGGCAAAAATAGTCCTTGGAATTTTGAAAATGTCTATTTTGGTCCTTGTTCTATTGAAGCTTGTCATTTTTGGTCCCTTGGAACAACTTTGCAAAATTGGCAGCCTTGGCCCTTGATCTTTCAGAAATTGCAAAACAAGTCCTTGATATTAAACTTAGGTCATGACCCCCTGCCATAACCTTTTTGGACCCCCTGCCATAACCTTTTTGGACCCCTGCCATAATCCCTTGTGACCCCTACCTTTGACCCCCCTTTTCATATATTAATATCCAGTCAAACCCATGGTCAATTCCCGCCCTCACGGGTTACCCTCTCCATCATCACACCTATGCCTGCAACTCTTCCAACACCAACTCATCATCATCACACCCACCCTACCCTCCAAACACACCAAGCCAAGATGCATTTAATGCTTCTTCAACCTAACACTCAACCCCCCAGCTGTATAAACCAATTTGGCGCAAAAAAGTGATCAAACGGCTAAAATCTTCTCAACTGATCCAATGGCCAAGATAAATGGTGGGATGTGCTCAGAAACAAGTGGCAAGACATTTCACATATAAAAGGAAGCAAGAGATAGAGAGAAGGGAGTAGTACTTAGTTTTTTAATTTTATGTATGTCGTTTTCCATGTCATTATCTTAACTAGTTTTCTCAAGTGTAATTTTAAGCTTTTCTGTACTAAACCAAGATTATTAAGTCTATTGCAAGCTACTTTCAAGTGTTAATGCAAAGTTCATTATAATTTCAAGTTTAAGGCTCACTGTTAAAAATTTCAGTTTCAAAGCTCTTGTACTTAAGCTCCAAGTAGCTTTATTTTAGTTCAAATAAGCTTATTTAAACTTCATATAGCTTTTAGTAAGCTTATAAAACAGAATCAAGCAAGCTTGGTAATTGGTCAATGAAAGTCAACTAAAGGACTTGGTTATGGAATTGGGTGATGCAGTGCTGGATTTGGGTTGATTCAGAGTTACATGGGTTTATGATAGGTTTAGGACAGTGGTTCCCTGTGTTGTTTGGCAAGCCATTGTGGCTGGGACTTGTGTAAGTGTTTGAACATCATTTGCTACTGCCATTATTGCATTGATAATTTAGTAACTATTTGATAATTGTAGTATTGTTATTTTTATCATATAAGTAGTTTAAATCATGCTAGTTTAAATTATAGCTTGGATGTGTGGATTAACAGTAGTTAAGTTCAAATTAGTGTTTTATAGAAGTGTTTGGATTTGCTGCATTAACTGAGTTAGAGGGGTGTTTAGTAGTTAGGATCAGTTGTTCTACACTTATTGAGTCATTTGAAACTCATTCTAGTTCATATGTACCCTCTGAAATAGCTCAAAGTCAAAATCACCTTTAACCTGTCCTCATTTCACATCTGTTGGAAATTTGTGAGATCAAAAGTTTAATCTGTGTTAGGAAATCATTAGAGTAGCTTGATTCAGTTTCATTTCATCATTTAACATCATTTTCAGTTGGCAAATTGGAATCAAATCTCAAAATAGTCAAAGTTTCATAATCGCTCAAAAGTCAAAATAGTTGAAAAACCGGTTTCACCCAACCTAAGTTGATTTTAATTGATTCATTTCGGGTCAAATTCATTAAAACTTTGGGTTTATATACTTCAACTGGTCTAGTTTCTTAAAATGATTTTTGTATAATTTTTGTAATTTTTTAAAAGCTTCAAAGTAGCTTGTCAAGAAGGGCTTATCTGCCCTGTGCACAGGTGTTGTGCAGTTCTTGCAGAGCTTGTCACAAGCTCATGAGAGCTTCTCTTGGTCTGGTTTTTGGTTTTTAAGTAGCTAGCCAGGTCTAGTTTAGGTTCCAATATCTGGTTTTGATTTCCAGCTTATTGGGTAGCTTATTCTTAAGCTACAAAGTAGTAGGCTAAAACTGTTTTTAGCACTTGGTTTTCAAAACATCAAATCATGGTAGTTAGCATCTCGAGGTTTAGGCTAGTTAAATTTAGCTCATTTCTAGTAGTTTTAGCTTAGTATAGCTTCGTGTTCATTTGGTGCTCAGTTGGTCCTTTGGCTTATTTCAAGTGCTTATTTATAAGCACTTGTAATCTAGCCCATATTCTCACACACAAGCTCTTGTTTTATATTTTCATAGAATCGAATATTAATTTAGACTTTTCCGAAATTTTCATAATTTTTCATCACTTGCTTGCTATTTTTCCTCATTTAAAACAGCTTTTAGGTAATTTTAATTAGCTTTTAATACAATTAAATCGGAAAACTTCAAAAATAAGTTTTCATTTTTCTAGGTTAAGATAAATATAAAAGTCAAAAATTATTTTTCCAGATTTTCATAGTTTAATTTGTAATTTTTAGAAATTTAATTAGTTTTAAGTAGTCTTTAATTCATAGAAAATAGAAAATAATCGAAAAATATAAAAATAGTTTTGAAAATTCTCTTTAGTTATTTTAGATTTTTCTAAGTCATAATTTTATTTTTTAGCTTTATTTCATATTTTCTTGTATTTTAGGGTATTATTAAATAGTTAAAATTAGTTTTTAATTAATAATAATTAATTAAACAAGAATAAAAATAATTTTCTTTTCTAAAAATTTTCTCTTATCATTAGATTGTAAAATGTCATTTTCATATTTTTAGGATTAATATTGTTTCGAGTTCACATTTTCTTTTGTACGTCGCGTAGTTTTTAATTTAAGTTTTATAAAAGAAAATCAAAAACATCGCTTTAAATATAGTGATAGCGTTTATTTAATATAAATTATCTTTTTAGTTTTCTTTAATTTGCATTTAAGCCCCTGTAGTTTATATACTCTTTCTTTAGTTATAATTATTCCAAATTCACAAACCTTTTCCTTCAAATTTACCCGATCACTATACGTAATCAAAACTCTTTTCGCTCAAATTCTCCGATCACTATTCGTTTGATTATTCTCGCCTGTACTGCTTGGGACTTAACGACACGGGAAACACTATACTCTCTCGGACTTCATTGCATTGGTGTCCGAACTGTTTTAAGTTTATTACGGTTAGCCATTCACAAGTGGCTAGCTTGTGTGAGATAACTTGACGGTTTAGCACGAATCAAATTTTACGCGCTACGCGGAGTCATGCTAATTATCTTACGTTTAGCAGTTAGTGATTTGAATATTCACCCTTGTTCATACCATCCATATATATCTATATATATTTTCTTATAAAAACTCCAAAAACCCAAAAACATCTTAAAACATGTAAAACACAAAAATATTTTCTTTTGTTTCTATATATATGTATAACCATAAAACTCAAAAGATTCTTCTTTTCCCATTTTATAATTCCTCCTTAACTCGAGATTCCTTAGAGTTAACTCTAGTGCATGCTTGCACTCGTTCTTCTAGATCATTGAGTCCTCTGCGTGATCTAGAAGAAATTCCTAGAAGACGCTCTCAGTGAGCGTCTTGCCCAAATAGTCGAACCCGAGATTCGTACTATTTCAAGCAACAATATGGCGCATAAACGAACTATGGCGGAAATGCTCCGAGCACCCACCGAGGGTTATGGAGATGCCATCGTTTACCGATAATCAATTCGATCACTTGAATTGAAGACACATTTGATCATACTTGTGTCTACGAATCAATTCCACGGGTTTGACCGAGAAGACCGTATGCACACATCCGTTGGTTTAACAAGTTGACCTTAACGATCAATTTCAAATATGTGCCACAAAAAGTGATCAAGTTGATGCTATTTCCATTCTCACTGAGGGACGGCCGGTTTGGTCGGAAAAAGAACCCCTCGATCCATCGAAACTTGGGAGGATCTTGTTCAAAAGTTTGTCAATTATTTCTTTCCTCCATCAAAGACGACTAATCTTAAAATGAAATTTACGGATTTCGTCAAAATTTCGATGAAAACTTTGGAGAGCATGGGAGAGATTCAAAGATCTCCTCGAAATGCCCCATCATGAATTCACGGAGCTTCAACAAGTTAATATCTTTTATAACGGGTTGAGCGGTAACGATCAAGATTCTTTGAGCGCATCGCGGCGGCAATATCTTGAATCGTAAGCCTAAAGATGTGATTGAGATTTCGAGCAAAATCAAAAGTTCCTATTTCTGCAACAAAGTCAATACTCCGAACACTCGCTTCTTCATCCAAGAACTCTTGAGTTAGCGACTCCGATAGCCGCTCTAACAGGACGTCATCCGTTGTATGATGAAAGAGGTAAAGGAAATCAAAAGCGAAATTCATAAGCCGTAACCAATCAAAGCCGTAAACAAGGTGTGAAACTTGTAGTGGTCCACACGCGTATTATGATTGTCAAACAACCGATGCTTCTTTTACCAAGCTCCCGTAGCTTGGTAAACCACAATCAATACCGACCACAGGTGATCCTCACTACAGTGCACCTAGCGGTATGACACCACCGGTTTTCCTCTGTGCAAAACCATGGCAATCAAAATCGCTTTGTTCGAATCAAGGACAAAACTTCAATAACTCTCAAAATTTCAATCGAACGGAACAATTTCAACCAACCATATCAAGCTCCAAATCATCAAAGTTATCAACAACCTTCTCAAGCTCCCCTACCAAATGACTTCATGAAAATTCTTGAGTCAAACATCGTTCTATGCAAACTCGGATCAATAACATGAGAGTTGAGCTAAAAAGGAAATTGATACCACAATATCTCGGCAGACAAATGAGTTGAAGAATATGATGAGCGGTTTCATGAACATGAATATGAACAAAGCTTCATCATCTTACGGAGGACTCCCAAGCAATACAGTTCCAAATCCAAATGCCGAGTTGAAAGCCGTCACCACTCGTAGTGGTAAGACGCACAATGGACCTTCGACTCAATGCCTCCTCCACCGTGAGCAATGAGTCAAGTTACCAAGGATACAACGGACAAGGTGCATTTCTCAAGCCCACGGTACCAAGACACGTCCCACCTTCGGTAGTCAAGCTTTAAGTCCGGAACCCGAAGTTCAAGACAAATTTTGAGCCGAAAACACTTCCATCCCGGCTCAAAAGTCTAGTCACTTCCTTACCCATCAAGAATGAATGATGAGAAGCTCAAAGACAAAACAAAGAGCAAATGGAAATTTTTTCCAAATCTTCAATGAACTACACTTTGATATAAGCTTGATGCTCTCGTTCTAATGCCTAAATTTGCATCCACGCTTAAAGGCTTCTTGAGCAACAAAGATAAGCTATCCGAGATGGCTAAAACCCTCTCAATGAGCAATGCTCGGTGGTCCTTCTCAAGAAGCTTCCCAAAAGCTTGAAGACCTGGCATTTTTAATCCGTGTGATTTCTTGGGGATGGTTCAATGCTCCGCCTTGGCCGATCTTGGCGCTAGCATTAACCTCATGCCACTCTCGGTATGGAAGAAACATGCTCTTCCTAAACTTACATCCACTTGTATGACACTCGAGCTAGCGGATCGTACCATAACTCGTCCACTGGGATAGCCGAGGATGTAGTGATGAAAGTAGGAAAGTTTCACTTTCCTCCGACTTTGTTGTAGTTGACTTTGATGCGGATCCTAGAGTTCCCTCATCTTAGGGAGAGCTTTCTTGAGAACGAGTCGTGCTCTAATTGATGTATTTGTTTGAAGAGTTGACCATACGGGTTGACAACGAAGAACTCACGTTGAATATCAACCAAAACTCCAAACCTCTATCCAAACAGTGTTGCCACAATTGATCAAAAATCGAAAGAATCAATGCAACACTCTCAAATTTCACGGTTAAGAGGAGTCACCAAAAGCGTCTTGAGTTAAAATCTTTGAAAATCAACCCCGGTTCAAACAAATGGTTTGAAAGTTGTACCGGGAAGTCAAGAGTGTTCTTGATGATGATGATCTATAATCGGAGACTTTATCGGAAGTGGTGGAAATTGCTAGCTCTAAGAGCACACCACTTGTCCCACCTCCAAATCGGTTTATCGTGTCGAGTTTGTTAACTCGTGGATGAAACCAAACTCTCTTGCCATCTGAATTGGATGATGATGTTTGTGATCCAATGGAGACATTCTTCCCATTGAAGAATTGCTCAAAATGATCCATCATCTCTAGTCTTATTATTCCGACTCTTCCATCCCTTCTCTCCCCGATGAGGAAGATGACAACTTTGGAATGAAGTCGATGCCTTTCTTAGTGATGAGTCAATTCTAACAGAATTGATAATACTTACTTTGATTCGGAGGAGACATCTTTTTCCGGAAAATCATTGATTGAAGAACCGTTTCCAACTCTCCTGTTAGATATTAGTTTTCACATACACATCAAACCATAACAACAAGGTGGCGTATAAGTGGAATTCAAGAGAGAAAGTTAGAGGTTTAGGGAACTTAGTGAGAGAAAGTGAAAGATATTATTATGAGCTCAACTCTCTACCTTTGGAGTAGAGTATTTATAGTCTTACATAAATCGCCACACAGCGGGTGTGGATCGAGCATCTGATGGGTAAAGACCGTCCAGTCCTCCACGGTGTTACTTAATAAAATACTACTTAACTTAAAAGAACTACGACTACGAGCTTTCTAACGATTACATATACTTGAGGTGACCGACTCTTTAATACAGAAATTTCTAATTCCTAACAATCTCCCACAAGGAGGTCACCTCAATCATGTACCAAAATTACATTGAATACAACTAGATAATACAATAACAATTGATCTTGCATCCTTGATGTAGTCCTTTGCTCTAAGCTCGTAGTCATTGATTCTTCACATTGCATGTTTGGTTATTCCAAGTGGAGGTCTTTCTTGATCCACGTGATAATACGTTTGAGCCATATTTGAGATCATCACTATCAAAATCTCGAGACATCCATTGTGGTGTTGGTATTATGTGATGTTGTGACTTTAGGACCGACATGCTCACATTCGGATCATGATGTCTTCTCATCGAGTAGCGGAAGCTTTTGTTGAATCATGATATTGGCGCAGCGTGGCGAAGCATGGAGTGAAAATATCGAGTCAATGATGCACTAATCATGATTTCCTTTTGGATGAATGTGATAAGTGAGCATGCGGTGTGGATTGACCGCTTCATTACGATCACCGCAAGCGTCGGGTGTACTGCATACAATTAGCAATAAATCGCACGAAAGTGTCTTTGATCACTTCGTTGAATTGAGTACACGGCCCACGGTTCCCGTTGATCGATTACAAATCTTGCGCCGTGATCGGTATCATTCAAGAATTTCCTTGACGGGGTTTCGCGATTGCTCTAGTTGTTCTCAAACCGAGCATCTCAAAGAAGACAACACGGAGTGAGTGAACCAATAATTTTAAGTCCATCGATTGATGAAAATAGATTTGAAAAACAATCGTGTATTGCTCAATAGAAGTTGTTTTGCAATACAACGAAGGTTTTATTGAAAATCAATTATCAATCATAAAAACACCTTTTGGTTTGAAAATGAGTACACGGTCGATGTGCTAAAGAAAAGAGTTTTAAGCACAAAGACCGGTTTTCAAAGGTATCCGTCAATCCATAACTCGAACGGATTGATTCAAGAGATTGAATCGCCCCATTGTTTCATTCGGTTGTCACATGGTTGATCCATATAATAGATCTCACATGCCACCTACCGGGAGCTTGTATGATGTTGGCTCGAAGGCTTTCCATCTTCATTGTGAATATGTATACACATTACTCGGATGTTACGGCAATACCACAAGGATAATCGTGGGACTCAAGATATAATCTCTCTTCCATATTGTGTGAGACAGAGAGTCTTCATTGAAAGTGTCCTAATGAGATTTATTGATGATCTCGTGGCTCTAGACTCAATTTGTGCATATTTGGATCCTGTGGAGACTAGGGAGAGGGTCTCCTTCTTCAATATCAACACTCTCTAAGAGAAAGTCGATAGATAATGTCGGTTCCCGTGAGAATGAAACAAGTCCTTTTAAGAGGAACTTGAGTGGTTTGGAAAGTTGAAGTGCGGTCGTCCTTTGGGTCCATGACGTCTTGTCTTCAATGCCGATGTTACCATCGGTAGCATATGAAGTGAACCCGGTTTACGCCTAAGGTTGAATAAATGGAGGGCTATTTGTTTCACCCTTTCCTCATTCAATTCTTTTAATTCTTCAACCCCTTCATTGCTTACGAGACTTCATAGCTAGAACCTTGTTGGGTTTATTCGATACTAGCTCGGTCTTAGTCCGCACTCTTCCCATATCTCATTTTCTCCTTTTATCATCATACCTAAGGACTTCTACACTAACTAGTGGATTGTCCTGGGTAGATCCCTCCGGTTACAGCGGATCATGGGAACACATACCTAACCTTATCATCCTTATATCACCGTACATAAAGTAGAGTTGGTGGGTCTATTTGGTATTGTTCATCTCGCCATTGGAACCAATTGAAAACCAATTGAAAATCAATTCGGATACTTGTGATATATTATCAAAGCATTTTGTACTGAATTATTTTGATATTTTAAACGAGAACTCCCCTCAACATGTGCATCAAGTATTTGAAAATGTTTTGCACACGGGGCAAGAGAAAGAATTAACTTCTTTGATTACCATTTTCTAAAGATATCAACATCACTTCCCACATCAAATCAAGTAGATATAGCATTTCCGGGAAGGATGAGGTTTCCATAAATTTGCTCCCCTCAATATGTGCCTCGAGGTTTGAAATGAGTTTTGCACATACTAGAGGAACTTGCACATGAGATAAGTTGATCACATTTCAAATCATAGGTTTAAGATAGATGCTCCCCTCAACATGTGCATGGAAAATTTGAAATCATTTGTCACATGTGGGCGGGACGACATGTACATCCTTATAAAACCATTTACCGAATTATCGGTTTAAATCCAATTTAAATCACACATTCTCCCGATCACAATTATCAAATCATGTGAGATTTGTGATCTCTTATAGATTTAAATTGATTTTGAAAGCTTTAAGGAGAATTGTGACTTGATTATGAAAGCGTTTTAAGCGATAAGGATCGGATTTAAGACTTTAAACTCCATTGATAAGACATGCATGTACATCTTTTGAAAACAATTTAATGCCAAATAACTTTTTATTTTAATTGAAATCATTCTCCCCTCAATCAATGACATAGGTTGTTGATTGAGAGATAGAGATTTTGACAAATAAGTCCCGATGATTATCAAAATAGAGATCGAGTCATTTTTCAAAGCATTTAGTTTTCAAGGATAAATGTTTATAGAATCGAGCATGGAATTTTGAAAACATGGCTCGTTCTTTCTTTCTTTAAAACCGGGTTATTGCACGAAAATGACAATAAACCATTTTTTCTCTTTCTCCCAAAATTTTTTTTGGAATTGAACAACATCTAAAGACCGTGTCATTCTTTGAATGACAACACAAAGACCGTAGATATTATCGAACCGAGAAAAACATGACAAATTGACAATATTTTTGAAGATTTTTGAATTTTTGATTTTTATGGATTTTGAAAGTTTTATAATTTTCTATTTGATTTTGAGAGTTTTATAATTTTGTATTTTGTTTTCGAATAAATATTTACAAGAGATAGATGAAGATAGACCTTTACTCCTCGTCTTCCTCCTCAAGACGTTTGAGAGTTTCGGTTGAAGGCTTTTCAAACCAAGGCGTGGAAGAATAAACTCAAACGTTCTCTTGGAAGAGCTTTGGTGAAGATGTCGCTAGCGATATTCGAGACCTCACAAAATATAGTTCCACCACACCTTTTTCCACTTGTTCCCGATGAAATGATGTCGAATGTCGATATACTTTGCTCTTGAGTGTTGAACATTGTTGCATGAGAGAGCAATGGCACTTTATTATCACAAGATGCGGAGGGATTTTGTTGAATTCAAAGCCATAGTCGGATAATTGAGATCTCATCCATAAGATTTGAGCACAACAAGATGACATGGCTATGTATTCGACCTCTGTAGAGGAAATAGAAGTACTCATTTGCTTCTTTGAAGACCGACTCACAAGCTTATCACCCAAAATGCCGAGCACCTCGGATGTACTTGACGTGTATCTTGACAACTGCATGATCGGCATCTGCATAGGTCATTAGTGACATACCGTGTCCTTCTTTACCATAGTCCCATATTGATGGTTCCTTGGAATCGAAAGACCGTTTAACTTCTTCAAGGTGCTTTTTAGTAGGCTTAGCACGGTATCTAGAACACATGCAACAATGAACAAGATGTCAGTGCGAACCATTATCTTCATTCATGGCGCTTTAACATCTTTTGGTTCGATCTTAGATAGTACGGAGTTGAAGAAGCACCATAAGGCATCGGTTGCGAGTTGTTTCGGGTTGATCTGAGACGAGAGGGATTTCCAATGATGTTGTCTAATGGATGATCGTGAGTCCATTTTACGAGGTGTTCATGTGGCGGTTGTTGAGGCCGAGGTAGTGAGTCGATGTCTCTGAAGAAGATGGTTCGATGATGATTCGGGAGTAGCAAATATGTTTTCAAATGGAGCATCTTCGGGAGTAGCAAAGGGATTAACTTCATCATTGATGCGAAACATTTCCATGATGTACATTTGAAGAATGATGATTTGTTGATGAGGCCAAGGATCGCAGCAGTGCTTCTTGACTTAAAGATATTGAGGCCGAGGGATTGACTTCATTCAACGGAATATGAGCATCCTCATTGTAGGGATCAACACCTCATTAGTAATTGAATCATACAGTTCATCAAACATAGGATCAAACAATTTCTTTACATCATCTTGGATGGAGGTACATATGGAGTTTCTTGAGAGGAGTTTGGAACAAGGGATGAACCAATGGGACTGTTTTGAAGTGCGGGTCTGGTGGAGTGTCCGAGAGCCATTTGACGGTCGACTCATCAAACGTAACGTGAATTGTTTCCATGATATTTCGGGTTCTTTTGTTGTAGATTCGGTATCCCTTTTGTTTGATGCATATCCTACAAATACTCCAATGTCGACTTTAGCCCTAAGTTTGCCTAAGTCTTGACCCTCATTAGTTGGATAGCACAATGCACCAAACACACGAAGGAAAGATAGATTAGGTTTTCATTGTGGACAAGTTCATATGGAGTTTTTCCATGAGCAGTGTGAATCGAGAACGATTTTGTGTGTAGCATGCGGTGGCAATTGCTTGACCCGAGAAACATTGGAACCTTTGAGTAGATCGGCATTGTTCTAGCGGCTTTAACAAGAGTACGATTTTGTCTTTCAACTACACCGTTACGTTGAGGGGTTCGTGGAACACTTCTTTGATGGTGATTCAACGCTTTCATAGAATTCACTAAGTTGTTTGTTGACAAACTCGGTTCCATTATCATTACGATAATTACGGCGGTTTTGTTTAGTCGAACTGCAAATGTTTGATGAGTTTGATGATGATATCGAGAGTTTCATCCTTTGTCCTTAAGAACTTGACCCGGTGAATCTAGAGTAATCATCAACCACAACTAACACATATTTCTTCCCAAAGATATTACGCACCTCATTGGTCCACATAAATCCATATGAATCATATGAAGAACTTCGTGATGAGTTAGTAGGTTTGGGTTTATGGGCATACTTCTTGCTTTTTCCCAATTGACATCTTTGAACAAAGATGATCCTTTTCATACTTTAGTCTAGGTAAACCTACAACTAAGTCCTTTACGGAAAGATCGTTGATGGTGCGAAGTTCAAGTGATTGAGACAGCGATGCCATAACCATGACTTTGTTTTTGAAGCCTTTGATAACAAGCGATTGGAGAAGCCCTCATCATGTCATCGATAGAGATGGTGTAAAGATTTGAGCCACGAGTTCCTTTTAACAGTTCCTTACCATTAAGATCTCTAACAAAGCGGTATGTTTTACGAAGGCTACTTCTAGATCGGAATCACGAATTGACCAACAGAGAGCAGTTATGACCCAAACCTTCCACATAGTAAACTCTAGAGATGACACTATCACCAACAACGTAATCTCCATAACCCATAATAGCACCGAAATGATCATTACCGAATCTAACGATCCGATGAATTTGCTCACGAAGTTTATGAGCCGAGACCGGTCTCCAGGTCATATGCTTGGAACGACTGAGTCCGGTACCACGAGCGATTTGAACGATCTGCGGTTGAACACGAGACAAGAATGGATAAGCGGATAATTGGGATCCCCATGCAAGAATGGGTTCCATTTGGTTAGTAGCAATAGTTGGAACACCCACTTGTAAATAGGCGATTCATATCGGAAAGTAAGGCAATAGAATCATTGTGAATAGATGCAATACTAGTGTCACCGTATTAGCCTTGTTCACAATGTGATCACTTCTTGAGGGAATAGTTCTACCAAGTGGGCATCCATTTACTAGTGGGCATTATCGATTAGTCTTATGACCAACGGTATCCAATAAAAGCCTATTTTCTTGAATGTTCTTCCTATGGGTTTCCACTTTTCTAACTTTCTTTCGTTTTGCCTTTTAGCCTTTTTAGCATGAATTTTAGCATTAACAATATTAAGCGAACAATTAACATCGATGGCGCGAACATTAACACCGCATTCATGATTAGAAAGCGAATTCAAGAAGACATCGGTGCAAGGTTTGCAAATAGTATCGAATCGAATTAATTACAAGATGCGCCTATGGCTAATACTAGAATCAACACGATTCGTTTTATTCAATTCAAGCTTAAAGTTCCTAGATTGTTCTTCTACTCTCTTCCAGTGAACATTCTTAGCTTGAGAGGTCCTATCATTCCTTGTATTGTCTTGAGACTTTGACCTTCTCCTTTTAATGTCACCGATTACTCTGTAGAGGAATGGGAACATTAGTTGGTTTAACTACTCTTTGCATCACCCGTTTAGATGTCTTTGGGATCCGAACTACATGCGGTGCACTACGGTTCACATTCTTAAAACTAGCGGATCTTGAGATTTGTACTCCTAGAAGGCACACTTGAGTTCTCTTTCATAGCATTGATGGATCTAGAATCGAACTACTTAAAGGCACACTACGGTTCACATTCAAAACATTAGGAATCGAGTGCATATCATACTTGGCATTAGGCATCGAGCATGGAATCAAAGGATTAACTCTCTCACCTAATGACTTTGGGCATATTGTGATCAAGCATTCTAAGATTTCTTGAGATCGTTTGGCATATAAGCATGCATGTCCAATTGCATTATCATGAGGTTTCTCTAACTTATCCTCTTCAACAATCTCACGCAGACATTCTAGGCAATCCTTAAGGGATGAGAAGTATGTTTGAATAACAAGTTTGTTGTTCCTTAGATGAGGAGGACATAAGTCACGAGACAAAGCATATTTATTACAAGAGTGAACCTTTGATACAACATTCTCCCCATTGGTCATTGGCATTTTCCTTTTACGACTCTTGATTCTCAATTTCCTTTTGCAATGAAGCTATTTGTTCGTTATTTTTGTTACGAGTGACTTTAATTGATTCAAATAACTCATTGAAATGACGTTTAACCTTTTCATTTTCTTCAAAAAACTTTCGTTTTCCTTTTGTAAAGCATTTACTAGGTTTTGAAGATGAAACGTTTGAGAATTCGAGAATCTAAAGGAGGAGGCATTTGGGAGCTGTCATATTGTTCGTTTGACCCTTTAGTTGAGAGATTTGGGCTTTCAACTTTACGATTGTGTTGCTGCGAGCTTGAATCATTCATCACATTTGTTAATTTGAAAAAGCGCATCAAACTCGGAGCATCGATGATGTCTTGATATTTGAAGTTTTGACATTTTCTTTAAGATGTTGATATTTTAGTTGTAAATTAAAATACTCAACTTCTAGTTTAGAAAAATGTTTAACCAAATTGTCGTGATCATCCGTTCAATTTTCTCGTTTAGTTTAGAATTAGATTTTCAAGCTCAATGACATGATCATGGGAGACTTTCGAGGCAACAGATAGTTCATGAAATTTGGAAGCATTAATAGAGCATTTTGAGCGATGAAAAAATATCTTGAGCAACACATTCGGTGATAAGAGTCTCATTTAAGGTATGCAAGTTCTTCCTCTCAATCTCATTATATTTTAGTGCACGCTCATAATCACTAACTTCAACTACCATTGCATCAAATTCCTTTTCCATTCCCTTGATATCGGTTTCTATCCCTTTTAAGACTCTCAAAGTGATCTTTCGAAGTTTAAAGAAAGGCATGACCTCGGTTAAATAACATTCTTTCATTTGCTCAAAACCCTTTCTCCTTCCGTTATACCAGTGGGTGTGATCCTTTTCTTGCAAGTTTTCTCAAAATCAACAAATAGTTGAAATATAACATATTGGCTAATTAAGGTCTTGCTTTTAGTGGCAATTTTTCTAGGAACAAGATGCATTGGTGTATTAGGAGGATACACATCGCTCTAGGCATTTTCCAAAGGGGGTTTGTTTCAACAATATTTTCGACTTTACGCTTATCTAAATCCTTTTCCGAGAAAACTTGTTGGAGTCAACAATGTCCGAGGCTTAAACATGTTCAAGAAATCAGCTTTTCCTTCTTGTAGTCATGGGGAGTGATAATTATTTTTCTCTTTGCATTTAGGGTTATCTAATTTTTGTTCATCCTTTCCTAGTGACTTCATCGATTTCTTATCTTCCTCGGTGCACTCAATGCAACTAGGTTTCGCCTAGGTTTAAGAATCTCGGTTCCATCATAGATCACACTTTGAGTGCTTTTGCTATCTTTCCGTACTCGGGGTTGGGTTTATCTATAATGGGAACACTATGCTTATCGCTTAGAACTCTATGTTTAGTGACCATGTGAAGCGATCTGAATGGTGTTTCCTTGTATGTACAACTTGTTTTCAAGCTTGTTTTCAAAGTTTTCAGATTAGAAAAGTCTCTCAAGAGTTTTGATTCCTTTGCATTAAATTCTTGCTTAAGCATTTTCACATTTTCTTGAAGTTCTTGTTTTGCTTATTTGTTTTAGAAAGTTTTTCTTGCGAATTTAATTCTTGTTTCAATACTTCTTCTCTAAAGTTACTTTTCTAATGACCGTCGTGCTTGGTCATCCATTTCACCTTTCACGAGTGGTCAACTCAAATTTTGCACGTTGTTCATAAATAGCAACACGTTCTTTATAGGCATTTAGTTGAAATTACGGAATCATCGGGGCACATGCGGTGTATTCATCAAAACATAGTCATTGTTGATTGCGAAGATGCATCACTTGGTACACCTTCACTTTCACTTTGTTTCACGTATTGATCATATGGGATAATATCGATATTACCCATATTTTCAACATTGATACAATAGTTTCGATTGATTGTACTTTGTCATGCATCATTGCACATCAACGATTATCGTATAGTTTTAATACCTCGAGATAAGTTTGTCTTGGGATGGACCAGCTAGTGGTGAAGAAGAGACCTTGGGAGAAACCATTGGAGAAATGCTAGCCATAAAAATTGTGTGTCTTAGTAGGTCCATCATCCACATCAGTCGTATGCATCACAATCGGCGACTTGAAAGGCATTTTGATGATTGTGACCTATCTTCACGAATAGGTCGCTCATCCACATCTGCATCATAGGTCTTGGCATTGCCCTCGGCAAAAAGCAGCAATTCCTCTTCATCCAGCGGCACCATTGTCCCGAGCTTGTGCCAACATCTTATCTCGAAGTAATCGGCGATTCATGGACGCTTTGGAGATGTGCGGTTCCTTGCAATGTGTCCTCACCACCACGGTTATAACATTTGATTGGCTTAGCTTGACCTTGGTTACCATTCCTTCCTCGATTCGGTTGCCAACATAACCTCTCCCGACTCCACCTCTTCCCCGATCATCTTGTCTTTCTGAATCGGTTGCACCACGATCCTTCCATCTTTAACGGTGGCTTGATTGTGTGGGTTAGATGATGTTCGAGGTTGTTGTTGGTTTGTGGGAGAGAATTCATGTTTTGACTAATCGGAAGAGCTAGTTGATTAATGAAGTTACCCATGTGTGCATCGAAGATCGACTTGTTTGAACATAGGATCGGGAATGAGTTTGTGATTACCATTACCCAAGGTATGACTTGTGATGCTTTGGTTGTGATTCCGATGTTTGAGTAGAAGGCGGTTGAGTCATTAGGCGAGCTTGTCTCTCCTGTTTGGTTTTGAGCGATTGAGAATCAATTTTTCAAACATAGCATGTCTCTCATTACGAAGGAGGAAGGCATAGAGTTGCTCATAGTTTGTATTCTTCAATCCTTTAGTGAGCTTCACACCGGTGACAAACTTGTGCCATTCGGGATTCATGTTGTTCACAAATTTTGAGTTCAACTAAATGTTAGGCATAGTCATTCGATGTTCCTCATGTCATTCACTAACTTATGAAATCTCACATAGTACTCATAGACATTCTCATCGGTTTCATCTTGAAGTGTTCAAATTAAGTCATAGAGTTGGGATTCTCTGTCTTCCATAGTTAATTCAAACACGAGAGAAGCATCTTAACATTATCCCAAAGCGCCTTTGCATCGGTGTTATGATTGATCGACTTGTAGATGTCTTTAGGAAGACCTTGAAGAACAATGTTTGAAGCCACGATATCGCATCGAATCTATTTTATCCTTATCATCAAGCTCATCATACATTTTAGGTCCGTCCATTCCGTAAGCAGAGTACCATCTTCATTAGTATCAAGTATGTCTCTAGTCGTCTCAACTCGATATGGTCCTTCATCAATGGATTTGAGAATGTTGACACCATTTTCCTTTCCAAGGCGATGAGTCGATTCGTTGAGCCCAAGAATCGTAGTCGATTCTGTCAAGCATGGGTGGACAGTGTCGACCCACCGCTTGAACATCCTCTGCAACAATGGAGATGATAGTAGGAGCGTTGGTAGACATGTTAACGAGATAATACGGGATTTTATAACTCTATGATTAAACCGAGAAATAGATTCTTTCACGGATTTTACTAAATCAAGAGAAACCGTAAACAATCACCCAAGTCGCTAGAAGATAATGCACCAAGTCGCTAACACTTAATTAAGCTACACCACTAAGTCGCTACAGTCCCAAGTCGCTATACAAATGCAAGTCGCTAAGTAGTAACTCGCTAAGCCTCAAGTCGCTAGCAAAATTTTGGCGACAATTGCTACTCAAGTCGCTAAAGATACAAGTCGCTAAAGAGCAACTCGCTACGGACCAAGTCGCTACCACTGTCGCTACCCGTAGTGGAGAGTCCACTACTTGTCTTGTAACTCGCTAGATCTAAGTCGCTAGGTCTAAAAGCGTAACTCGCTACAAATTTGTAAAGCAAGTCGCTACGAAGAAAGTAATCCGTGAGTTAAGTCGCTAGCAAGAAAAACCACATAAACATCACTTTTCAATCCAAAACAACCCAACCAAGATGATTTAAGCTTACCAAATGAAAACCTACACACTTGTGAAGATTCTAAACATAAAAGTACTAACAAAATCCAAACTTAAACACTAGAAATCAACCAAATGATGCAAAAACCACTAGACTTTTCAAACTCAAAACCACCTAATAACCACTAGAAATCCAAAGATGTGCAAGATATGATCTAACCATGGCTCTTGATACCAATTGTTAGATATTAGTTTTCACATACACATCAAACCATAACAACAAGGTGGCGTATAAATGGAATTCTAGAGAGAGAAAGTTAGAGGTTTAGGGAACTTAGTGAGAGAAAGTGAAAGATATTCTTATGAGCTCCAAATCTCTACATTTGGAGGTAGAGAGTATTTATAGTCTTACATAAATCGCCACACAACGGGCTGTGGATCAGGCATACAGTGGGTAAAGACCCGTCCGTCCTCCATGGTGTTACTTAACAAAATACTACTTAACTTAAAAGAACTACGACTACGAGCTTTCTAACGATTACATATACTTGAGGTGACCGACTCTTTATTACCTGGAATTTCTAATTCCTAACATCTCCCTCCCGGACATCTTATCGACAATCACCATATAAGCTTCAAGTTTAAGCTTAAAAATGTCAAAAATGGTGATTTGCTTCTTACTGATGAGGAATGGACTTGCATTCTCATGCACATCTTTATTCCATTCTTCACAGATGGTGTGGTTTCTCTTTCCCTTTTATCTTTCGGGAATGAGGACACCATCTTTGACCCCGGTATCATCCTTTATAGTTTCTATTATTAACAATACCGCGGTTGTATCTCGTCGGTGTGGAACTTTCGATGTTCATATGTTTCTTAACACCGTGAATGAAAGTCCGATCGAGATTGGTTTTCCACGTTACTTTCCCCATGAACAAATGAATACGGGTCGAGTCAAGCTAGCGACTCGGGAATCAAAAAGCAAGAGCATGCCATATGGGTTTTCACCCATATTTCGACTTCTTTCTATTTTCTACCACCCTAGTGTGGGGAGTTGCCCATTGTTGTATATAAAGTTTCAAAAAAAAAAAAAAAAAAAAAAAAATCAAATAATGGCCGTAGTATTTCCTTTTACGTTCTTTGTTTCGGCATAACCGCCGGTACTTTGAATATTGAGGCAATATTCATTTCTAAGTGGGGAAATTCTCACGAATTTTATCATGTAATTATACCGCCCAATTCCCCGTTTTGGCCAAAATTTTTTTGGAGTAAGTGTTTTGCACTTACTCGACTTATGGTTATCGATCCACCATGTCTAATAAACAAAAGGATTGGCTAATCCAGAGCAAACGGCTCTTGGTAAAGATATATCAAATCCGTTTACGACTTGCAATTTGCCCAAAATTGTATGGTATTCACCACCATATCTTTAATTAGTGAAGAGTTGGCTAGCCCGCAAGTTTATGGCTTGTGGTAAAGGCGATGAAAACCATAATTGGTAATCGACTCACCAAAGATAGTATATATTATCTAAGAGTTGGCTAGTCCGAAGCAAACGGCTTCGGTAAAGACAAATCAAATCCGTTGGAAGTCGGTGATTTGCTCAAAATCATATGGTTATCGATGTACCATAGTTCTTACTTGAATGAAACATTTGGCTACTCCGAGTAATGGCTTTTGGTAAAGAGATTCAAATCCATTAAGTTTTTCTCAAAAGATTGCTAGGGACTAGCAATAGTTTAGTGTGGGGATTGATGAGTGTGTAAATACTCATCATTTTGTTAAATCTGAGCTAGAAACATTTAAAATGCTCGAAATGCATCAAAATCTTGAAAATATCTCAAAATTGCATTTTATATGTTTCAGATGCAAAATGTTTAAAATCAGATGAAAATTGAGCTAAGTTTGCATAATTGGCAGTTTCAGTCCCCCAAGTTTCAAAACTTGTCAAATTTAGTCCCTAGGCACTTATTTCAAAATAAAAATCACCAAAGGTCCTTTTAAAATCATAAGTTGTCAAAATTAGTCCTTTGGTGAAAAATATCAAAAGTTTTGAGAAATTACAAGTTTGGTCCTCCAAGTTTCAAAATTGGCAAAAATAGTCCTTGGAATTTTGAAAATGTCTATTTTGGTACTTGTTCTATTGAAGCTTGTCATTTTTGGTCCCTTGGAACAACTTTGCAAAATTGGCAGCCTTGGCCCTTGATCTTTCAGAAATTGCAAAACAAGTCCTTGATATTAAACTTAGGTCATGACCCCCTGCCATAACCTTTTTGGACCCCCTGCCATAACCTTTTTGGACCCCTGCCACAATCCCTTGTGACCCCTACCTTTGACCCCCCTTTTCATATATTAATATCCAGTCAAACCCATGGTCAATTCCCGCCCTCACGGGTTACCCTCTCCATCATCACACCTATGCCTGCAACTCTTCCAACACCAACTCATCATCATCACACCCACCCTACCCTCCAAACACACCAAGCCAAGATGCATTTAATGCTTCTTCAACCTAACACTCAACCCCCCAGCTGTATAAAACAATTTGGCGCCAAAAAGTGATCAAACGGCTAAAATCTTCTCAACTGATCCAATGGCCAAGATAAATGGTGGGATGTGCTCAGAAACAAGTGGCAAGACATTTCACATATAAAAGGAAGCAAGAGATAGAGAGAAGGGAGTAGTACTTAGTTTTTTAATTTTATGTATGTCGTTTTCCATGTCATTATCTTAATTAGTTTTCTCAAGTGTAATTTTAAGCTTTTCTGTACTAAACCAAGATTATTAAGTCTATTGCAAGCTACTTTCAAGTGTTAATGCAAAGTTCATTATAATTTCAAGTTTAAGGCTCACTGTTAAAAATTTCAGTTTCAAAGCTCTTGTACTTAAGCTCCAAGTAGCTTTATTTTAGTTCAAATAAGCTTATTTAAACTTCATATAGCTTTTAGTAAGCTTATAAAACAGAATCAAGCAAGCTTGGTAATTGGTCAATGAAAGTCAACTGAAGGACTTGGTTATGGAATTGGGTGATGCAGTGCTGGATTTGGGTTGATTCAGAGTTACATGGGTTTATGATAGGTTTAGGACAGTGGTTCCCTGTGTTGTTTGGCAAGCCATTGTGGCTGGGACTTGTGTAAGTGTTTGAACATCATTTGGTACTGCCATTATTGCATTGATAATTTAGTAACTATTTGATAATTGTAGTATTGTTATTTTTATCATATAAGTAGTTTAAATCTGTGCTAGTTTAAATTATAGCTTGGATGTGTGGATTAACAGTAGTTAAGTTCAAATTAGTGTTTTATAGAAGTGTTTGGATTTGCTGCATTAACTGAGTTAGAGGGGTGTTTAGTAGTTAGGATTAGTTGTTCTACACTTATTGAGTCATTTGAAACTCATTCTAGTTCATATGTACCCTCTGAAATAGCTCAAAGTCAAAATCACCTTTAACCTGTCCTCATTTCACATCTGTTGGAAATTTGTGAGATCAAAAGTTTAATCTGTGTTAGGAAATCATTAGAGTAGCTTGATTCAATTTCATTTCATCATTTAACATCATTTTCAGTTGGCAAATTGGAATCAAATCTCAAAATAGTCAAAGTTTCATAACTGCTCAAAAAGTCAAAAATAGTTGAAAAAACCAGTTTTCACCCAACCTAAGTTGATTTTTAATTGATTCATTTCTGGGTCAAATTCATTAAAACTTTGGGTTTATATACTTCAACTGGTCTAGTTTCTTAAAATGATTTTTGTATAATTTTTGTAATTTTTTAAAAGCTTCAAAGTAGCTTGTCAAGAAGGGCTTATATGCCCTGCATGCAGTGTTGTGCGCAGTTCTTGCAGAGCTTGTCACAAGCTCATGAGAGCTTCTCTTGGTCTGGTTTTTGGTTTTTAAGTAG
The DNA here is from genome assembly GCA_022545495.1 of Chrysanthemum lavandulifolium. Taxonomy (NCBI): domain Eukaryota; kingdom Viridiplantae; phylum Streptophyta; class Magnoliopsida; order Asterales; family Asteraceae; genus Chrysanthemum; species Chrysanthemum lavandulifolium. Next base: position 93,875,655 of record CM040241.1, read on the forward strand.
CTAGCCAGGTCTAGTTTAGGTTCCAATATCTGGTTTTGATTTCCAGCTTATTGGGTAGCTTATTCTTAAGCTACAAAGTAGTAGGCTAAAACTGTTTTTAGCACTTGGTTTTCAAAACATCAAATCATGGCAGTTAGCATCTCAGAGGTTTAGGCTAGTTAAATTTAGCTCATTTCTAGTAGTTTTAGCTTAGTATAGCTTCTGTGTTCATTTGGTGCTCAGTTGGTCCCTTTGGCTTATTTCAAGTGCTTATTTATAAGCACTTGTAACTGCAGTTCCATATTCTCACACACAAGCTACTGTTTTTATATTTTTCATAGAATCAGAATATTAATTTAGACTTTTGCTGAAATTTTCATAATTTTTCATCACTGTTTGCTAATTTTTCTCATTTAAAACAGTTTTTAGGTAATTTTAATTAGCTTTTAATACAATTAAATCGAAAACTTCAAAAAATAAGTTTTCATTTTCCTAGGTTAAGATAAATATAAAAGTCAAAAATTATTTTCCAGATTTTTCATAGTTTAATTTGTAATTTTAGCAATTTAATTAGTTTTAAGTAGTCTTTAATTCATAGAAAATAGAAAATAATCGGAAAAATATAAAAATAGTTTTGAAAATTCTCTTTAGTTATTTTAGATTTTTCTAAGTCATAATTTTATTTTTTTTAGCTTTATTTCATATTTTCTTGTATTTTAGGGTATTATTAAATAGTTAAAATTAGTTTTTAATTAATAATAATTAATTAAACAGTAATAAAAATAATTTTCTTTTTCTAAAAATTTTCTCTTATCATTAGGATTGTAAAATGTCATTTTCATATTTTTAGGATTAATATTGCTTCAGTTTCACATTTTCTTTTACGTCGTCGTAGTTTTAATTTAAGTTTTATGAAAGAAAAATCAAAAACATCGGTTTAAATATAGTGATAGCGTTTATTTAATATAAATTATCTTTTAGTTTTCTTTAATTTGCATTTAAGCCCCTGTAGTTTATATACTCTTTCTTTAGTTATAATTATTCCAAATTCACAAACCTTTTCCCGTTCAAATTTACCCGATCACTATACGTAATCAAAACTCTTTTCCGTTCAAATTCTCCAGATCACTATTCGTTTGATTATTCTCGCACAGCTCGTTGGGACTTAACGACCTGGGGAAACACTATACTCTCCCGGACTTCATTGCATTGGTGTCTGAACTGTTTTAAGTTTGTTACGGTTAGCCATTCACAAGTGGCTAGCTTGTGTGAGATAACTTGACGGTTTAGCACGAATCAGTTCTTCTGGTTATTTCCACCTTCATTGTTGTGATCTTCCTTAATTCCGAGTTGATCATGTTCTTCTGGTTATTTCCACCTTCATTGTTGTGATCTTCCTTAATTCCGGGTTGATCATGTTCTTCTGGTTATTTCCACCTTCATTGTTGTGATCTTCCTTAATTCCGGGTTGATCATGTTCTTCTCGTGCTTCTTCAACTGTTACCATAAGCAATGTTGGTTCTAAGTCTTCTTCAATGAGATTAGATTGTTCTTTTTTCTTTGATGGACATTTGTTTGCAAAATGCCCATACTCCTTGCATTTAAAACACATCACCTTACTCTTATCATGAGTAAATTTATTAGTGTTGCTGTTTGATATTTCCTTGAAATTATTTTCTTGGTCTCAACAAATCATGTCCACATTTTCACAAAGTGTCTTCCGTGAGTAATGTTATTGTTGTGATGTGTAAACAATAACTTATATTGATCGTTATTGTCCTTATTCTTCTTAAACTTTATTCTTTTCTCGTACGTTTAGAGTCTCCCAATTGCTTCTTCCATCGTCATTTAACTTAGGTCGGAGTATTGCTCTATTGATGCAACTATTTGCGATACCTATCGGTACAACATTTAATAGTTTCCGTACTAAGGTTTCATCTTCTATGGTGTGTCCTAAACTAGCGGCTTTGTGTACGAGTGTTGTTAGTTTTGTAGCAAAGGTGTCGATTGTCTCATCTTCCTTCATTTGTAACATCTCAAAATCAGATTTGAGTGTTTGTAGTCTTGCTTGTTGAACTTGTCTTCGCCCAATGTGTCTAGTTTTCAAAGCATTCCAAATGTCCTTCGCGGTTTTGTGCTTTGTTATTTGAAGTAATTGTTTCTCGGGTAAGGCTTGATAAAGGAAAGCAATAGCGGTTTTTTCTTTCTTCTTATTGGGTTAAGTCGAATCACTTGGCTCAATTGTTTCCCATAAACCATTTGCTTGAGAATGACTTTCATTCGAATTGCTCATAATGAGTAATTCGCGGGCTTTAGGATTGGGCATTGAAATTGGGGTGTACTATTTGTAATATTAGTACTAGGTTCCTTATTTCCACTTCCTTTCGTCATATCTTAAATATATTGACATAAAAATATCTCCAAAAATCTAACACGAGGTGTGTTGAAAATGTTTTATTTTTCCTTATAGGCTATAAAACTTTATAGACCGGTTTTAAATCCAAAATTATCCTCGGATATTATTATATTTTAAAAGCGAATAAGCTAAAGTTAATTTCACCTTAAATGTTATTCCTAATCGGTTATACTAAGCGGTGTAATCACTAGGTTAATATAATATCCAAAATATGATAAGATACTAATTTAAAGGTAACTTATCAAAATAAAATAAAAATTAATATATATATCAAAAGTAATATATAAAGTAAAAAAAATGAAAGGTGGTATTTGTAAACTTTTGGAACCTGGAGGGGTTGATGGTATAACCCGATGCCCTAATAAAAAGTATCCTTTGTGTGTAGCCCTACTAAAAAATGATGGCCTCTTTTTATTACTTGTTTCTTATCTCTTTAGTTGAGATAAGAGTAAAACGCGTCTCTTTATTCTTCTGAGACAAGTCCTTTTGTCTTTCTCTCTTGGGAAGATAACTATTTCTTCTCCTTCTCCAATTGATGATGGTTAACCACCTGTTTATGGCTGTGTTTGACCGTCTCTTCTTCTTCTCCGGTGTTGGGTATTCTTCGCGAGCACTATTAATCCTCCAATTGAAACCTAGGGTTTCGGATGATTTGGGGGTTTTCTTATCCTTGAGAAAATTGATGATTGGAGTATGTGATTGAATCAATTGTGACTCAATTGATCCTTCTGGGCTCGATTCCTTATACGAACAGGTGTGTTTGTTCTAATTTGTGAATCGTTAATTCTGCCCTTTGATGACCTTGGTTTATTGGTTTTTCTTTCTTCTTTGTTCTTGAATTTGATTCGGACTGTTTTGCAAAAATCAATGAAAAGAGGAACCCTTTTGATGCCGGTAACAATTCACTCTTGTGATTGATACCTTGGTGACAAAAGTTGTTGTTTCCTTTGATGAAATATCACAACGAAAAATAATCTTGTGATTAATTTTTGGTTCGAACTATTTTTGCAAACAAAAAAAATTCCGGTCTTTTCTGATGGTGTTTATTCAAGAACGGATTTTAGAAAAGCCTTTGGTATATGATGATTAAGCTCGATACCAATTGTTGGCCCGTTTTACGGATCTATGATCAAAATATACCAAAATACAAGAAACAATTGAATCTGGAAAAGCTTTTCTATTTATTAGTCATCATCATCTTTGTTACGAATCTAAACTATATATACAAAATGAAAAGGTACAATGAAACGTTGTGTTGGTTCGTTTTGATCCAACAGTCATGTTGATTAATTGAATCGCAATAATAAGCATTTTTGTATAATCGCTTTGTAATCGCCAGTAGTTGACTTTCTTGTTTGACTTACGGGTTGACCGGTCGTCTGAGTGTTGGTCGGTCGATTTGGGTATTGTGATGGGTCGATTGAGATTAACCCAATACACATCAATCTTTGGAGTCTTGTCAATATCGACTATATAATTTGATTCTTGTTCAAGCCTTGGCAATAATGGTTCATATATTTCTGAATATCCATTTGCCTTTTTGCAGCTGTTTTTTGTGACCTGCCATTAGCGAAGCAGGTACAATCATGTCATAAGGCATTTGTAGCTATGAAATAGCAAAAATATGGTAGCAAAGTATACCTACAGTCCCAACTGTTTGCCCTCTATCACATTATCACGTTAGCTACGAAACACAATTTTAGGCATGTTTAGAAAGTTTATTAAGCATCTTACCGAATTACCAATAAAGAGAGGGTGCTAGTTATAGCTTACATTTTCGGATTATGGGCTTATTGAAAGTATGAAAAGGTAATAAGTTCAATAAATAGGGGGTGCTAGTTATAGCTTACAATCCAGTAAAATTTCATTCATATAGTGACAAAGAAGTGTGGTGCATTAATAATAAATTTATAAAGAAGTGAAGAAAAAAAATTAAGACAAAGAAATAAATGTATACAATTAAAAAGAAAAAAAAAAATTTAAGATAAAAAGCGGTTAGAGAATAAAGTTTTCTTATTATTTTTTTTCATTTCTTTTCTTGCTTTAAAGTAACTAAGCATACATTTAAAACTCAATATTTAAACCATCATACACTTTTCTCATTTTTCAAAAATAGCATAGTGTGGTAAAACTCGTTAAAAAACTCCTTTTACCATGACAAATATTTGATGTTTCTACTTGTGATTCTAAGTTTCTCTTCCTGTATTTAAACATTTGTTATAGGGTGATTGAAGTAAGTCTATTAACTTACATATGATTTTTGCAATACACACTTATTATTTATGCTCCGTATTGGTTAGAACTTGGGGTAAAAAAAAATCAATGGTGCCACACATGTTTAAAACACCTATATTCGCCACTAGTTGCTCGGGCGATCTTTTACCTCGTACAATCATGTCCAAAAAGAGTTTAACGCCGATTCTCGAGTTGAAATGGAAGAGGAAAGTAAAGGAAATGGAAAGTTTTTGTGTTTTTGAGTCTTTTTAAAGGAGGAAAGGAAATGGAAAGGAAATAGGAGGAAGATTTGTTATGTAAATCTTCCTCCCACTTTTGGAGAAAGGGAAGAAGCGGAAGTGTATGTTGTATAAAGACTAATATACCCTTTTAAAACATTTGACATTAACAATTAAAGGGCATATATGTAATTTGACCAAGTTATTTTCCTTTTCCTCTCACTCAAGCAATACGATTATGATTCTTTCCTTTTCCTTTCCTCTATCTCAAGAACATAACAACTAACACTTACTTTCCTTTCTCTTTCTTTTCCTTTCCTATTCTTTTCCATTTCCCTTTCCCTAAAAACTCGAGAACTGAGCGTAAGTATTGAAGAAAATTTAGATAAGTACGGTTCAATCTATTAAGTTTCAATATACACAATCCTAGCAAGTAAAAAAATCAGATATTTGCGGTTCATGATATCGTGTTAGCACTGCAAACCTTTTTATTCCTTGGTAAGCACCATAGAGTTGACATTAATCGTGATTCTTGACGTATGTTGATCAAGTACTAACAAGGTTACTTACAGTAAAAACAAAATGTCTTATAGAGTTAGGATCGAATAAGAAGAAAAATTAAAATAAGAAGATAAGAAGAAACCACAACCATATTTCGGATCTGCTATTAAAATAGATCTCCCTCGAAAATCTCTCCTTATTTGAAATGTGTGGTGTAAATTCTTCTTATTCTTCTCATTTTAGTTTTTCTTTTTACTGGATCCCTTCCCCTACATTATATTACGATTTATTCATCAATCATAACTTCTCCGCTGATACAACATCTTTCAGTACAGACTGATTAAATGCTTTTGTTTTGCTTTTTGGATATGTCAATATGTTAAGAACGTTACAAAGTCAAATCATCTATGTTCACTTTAAGTTTGAAATGAGTAATTTGTATTTGTATTACTAATTGTGAATAAAGTAATGGCTGCTTTGCACCAAATATACGTTTTGTTAGAATAATGAAATAATTTGCAAATTAACCTACACCACAACAAAAAAAGTAAAAAAGAACCATATTTGTCAATTTTATATTTGTGGTAATTCTTCTCCTCTTGTGAACACGTTGAACCAAAAGTCCATGTCATCGTGCAAATTTGACTCGTAAACACATCCACTTGGAAGTTGACCGATGTTTTCATGGACCATAGGAAACTCATCAGAGTTATCACCCGAAAAAACCTCAGACCAAAATTCATCATCCATTTCTGGGAAGTTTTCCAAAACCATGTCATCCATGCAAAAATTCTCATTAGTACTTGTAGACACTGAAGAAGTATCTGTACTCGAAGGTTGTGGTGAATCAACTTGATTGTAACTTGTTTGACTACTCGAATTCGTGTCCAGTGATGATGATTCGACAACTTCTTCTTGGTCTTGTTTCGTTTCTTCAACTTTTGGTTCAAGTTCGGATGTTTTGAATTAGGTTTAGGGTTTACTCTCTTTTTAAGATGTGTGTGCCAAACATTTTTTATCTCGTTATCCGTTCGTCCTGGCAATCTTGCAGCAATAGCTGACCATCTGAAAGATCACGACACATGGCAAGATCAGCAAACAGATAAAACAACTGAATAAAAAGAAATTAATGAAATTTGATATAAAAGGAGTCATCTGAAACATATACACACCTATTTCCCAAAGCACCATGTAATTCTATAATCGTTTCTTCTTCTTCTACTAAAGTTACCCTTTTAATATCGGGTTTCAAATAGTTCGTCCATCTTAGTCTACAACTTTTCCCACACCTCAATAAACCTGAAAAATCAATACAAAACACAAAAATTAGCTCTTAAAATTTATTTAAACTTACTGAATTCAAAAATTTGTTTCTGTGTTCCAATTAAGTAATTACCGGCTAGCTTAGGAAGAGCGCGCCAATTCAGGTGACCATGGATGTTTATATAGTTAATAAGGATTCGATCTTCTTCTTGAGTCCATGGACCTTTCTTCAAACCCATCTTTTCGCAACATGGAGCTCTAACCATTTTGTTCAAGTTAATATATGTGTTTTGAATCTTTTGATAATGGGTTTTTAATAGTGAAGTTTAGAATTGGTGAGATGAAATGAGAAAAGAATAGATTGTATATATAGGGGGTTTGAGGGAACACGACGAAAGAGGCCAAGTGGAGTGAGGGTCCAGGCGCAGCCAATATGTAGCCAGCCTTTGACTATGATATACTTATTGGTTTGTATCACATCATTTTTTAATGAGTATGACATTAAATCATTATTCATTCGTTCATTCATATATGTACATGGGAAATTAATGTACACATGCACACAATCTACTGTAAAGACACTAGATTTCATTTAATGCTGTGTGACCTTGCACACGACATTTGTAACAAATCGACATTGTTTACTTTTATAACGAATGTGAAACCGCGCGACGCAATGTGATTGCTTCAAGGACTTACTTTGAAACGACAATTAAACCGTAGGACTAATTTCTTAAAGTTCTATAGATATCAATTAATCTTTAGAGGACTTACTTTGTATCGTCACTTAAACCTCGTGGACTGCTTTTGCCAAGTTATGAAACTTTGCATTTAATGTTTGGACTTACTAGAATTACACTTAAACCTCGCGACTGCGTTTGCCAACTTAAAAACTTTACATTAAATGTTTGCATTGCAAACACTGCTCAACAACTTTTAGTATATATAGATAATATTTGGAAAGACGAGTTTTAACTCAGATAAGCTTAACAAAACCAAGGTGGTCGTGATCATTCACTACAACAATCGTGTGGACGGGCGAGGAGGCTTTCACGGGACTCCAAAATCAAAGTCGACGCGGCACACGAATCGTTGACCGTGAAGAAAATTCAACGCAAATCTTCGCCGGGACTTGTCCTCGGGAAAGTCTGTTGACTATTTACTATTATTTGACCGGCCCGTCAAAATTCAACGGTACTTTTCACCGGGGACATGTCACCCGCAAAAATTGTTTACACTTTGACGAAAATTTGACCAGAGTCAATAGCATGTTAATTGTTCCCGCTTTTATTCCCGCCAAAACTTTCCCCGGTGACATGTCCCCGGCAAAAATTGTATTTGCAAAAATATGCTAAAATTATATGTTAAAAATACACAACTTTTAACACAAAACTAAAACCCCGATTAAATATTAAAAATATGAACTTGATTATATTGTGGTTCATTCAAATGTTAAAATGACCTGCTAGAGATGGGTCGGATCAAGTATGTTCAAAGATGTTTGTGGTGGGAAAGTTTCTTCACTAGTTAAAATCAAGACAGATTATTCCAACAACTACAACAACATTTCATTCTACTTTTAGTTAAACATACTTTTTATTCCAACAATGACTACAACAACTACAAGAACAACAGCAACAACAACAACTACAAAGAACAACAACTACTACTACTACATACGAAGATTTTCCATGTCACCTAACAGTTCACGAAGTAATGCATCCGACTGACATGCGTGGTCGTTAGGAATCCTTGTCATTTCAAGTCTTGCCTCCAAAGATCGCTACTCTTGTCTCTAGCACCTCTTTTGTGATTCCAAAGAAGTTTATCCTAAGATCATTTTCATGGCGCTCGAGCACTCTGCTGGTGCAGGATCCGTAACCTGAGATGTTGAACCATAAGAGATTGTTCTTAAGTACTCGTCAAATTCATTCTTCCACATAAAATATCTCGCACCCATTATCTTCTTTTCTCGGTTACATATTAAGAAAATTATAAGAGATTACAACCCAATTATTTGTATATTTACATAAATAAGAAATGTATGATTGTTTACCTTCGACAGAGGACATGCATAATATTGTCGTCCAGCTGAATATTCTCTATGTGATGTTCTTAATCTTGTATTCCTGCTCCACAAAACACATAAAAGGATTAAATGGCTCCATCTCAGGTTTTGAAATTTGTGTGAAGATAAGAGGTTGTGAGGTTGAGTGGTTTTGAGGATAAGAGGTTGTGAAATTCTTGTAAAGATAAAAGAACTATATAATGTGTTTGTCATGTGGCGCCATTTTTTTGGTGGAAATTCTTGGCGCCATGTTTTTGGTGGGAAGTTGAGACCAAGAACAATGCAATAATTTGGACCTATATAATAATAATAATAATAATAATAATAATAATAATAATAATAATAATAATAATAATAATAATAATAATAATAATAATAATAATAATAATAATAATAATAATAATAAGAGTAAACTACACCATTAGTCCTTGTGTATACGTTGACCATCAAGTTTAGTCCTTTGACCAAAAAAATTGCACCGTTGGTCCTTAATCACAAACGTTAGTCATCGTTGGTCCCTCACCCTAACTGGTTGAACTAACGGGCATTAAGCCTATTTAAGTGGAGGATATATTTGTCTTTTCCCACCCACTACCAACTAAATCTCTATCTTTCATCTTTTTTTTTTCCCTCACCACTACCAACTAAATCTCTATCTTTTTTCTTTCTAACCTTTATATCACAGGTCCATCACCAGTCAAACTACACTTCTTCCTTCTTTATCTTCACCCACCATCAACCACCGCCCCAACCACCTTCGGTCACCTTTCTAAACCGAAACCCCATCACTCAATTACTTATCTTCTTTATGCATCAACGAACCTTAACAAATACAGATCAATAATATCTCACCAAAATCATCTATTGTGATTATTCCTCACAACCCTTATTGGTATCCTTATTATATTCTTCTCAAGCGTTTCATTAATGATTTTCATTGTTAGTGGGCGATTGTTTTGAGTATTAATAATTCATTGTCGGTTGTGGGGTTATTATTGATTCGTATCACATAAAAACGATCACATACTTTTGTTTATTCATACAATCGCTTTTGTGGGTAGAATCAATTTAACTTATTTGCTTTTAGTCGGTTTGTGGGATTAAACACAAGTGACCAATCTTGACATTGTATTGTTCGCTTTGAAAGTAATCTTTTAAGGGTTTTGGTAATCGCTATAAGTGGGTTTTAAAGAGACATGGAGGTCGGGTTTTGTTTGAGAAGATTGAGTCGATTGTGACATGTTAGGTTTCTAACGAGTAAACTTCTAATCGATCTAGACCTGTGGTGAATGTTAATGTGGATGATTTGGTGGCACTAATGGCAAGGTTAAAGGGTATTGATTCGGAATTTATCCACCGATTTACCTCTGATTCTTATTGTCTTGCGAGTTGTAAAATGTCCAAGCCGCAGTAATGATATTAATAATCTTCCCGCCGCTGGTATAGTGTTGGAAGGTAATTCGAGTGCGTGGCGATTGATAATTTGATGAGGTTACGAGGGTCGCTGATTGGAACCATGGTGTAACCTTGTTACGCATTTGGATATTGGGGCCGTCAAAAGCATAATTCTAAGGTTGAGTTGAACACTTCGTGCGGATCACTTGAATGCTGCCTTGAACTTGGTAGTGTTGAATCTGCTATTGGGGCGTGGTTATTAATGATGTCGAAAATTCATAGACAATTATTGATTTTCTAGCTCTCAAAATTCATGGACATTAATGGTGAGAGTTGGTTTTTTGGTAGGTGATTAGATGATTGAGAAAGAGAAAGAAAGAAGATGTGTGGTGGAAATGGGTTGTCAAAGTGCTAGAAAAGAAGGAGGAGTAAAGGGTGTGAAAAGACAAAAATATCCTCGACTTAAATAGACTTAACGCCGTTACTCACGCCGCTTAGGGTAGGACCAACGCCGAGTAACGTTCATGCTTAAGGACCAACGTTGCAATTTTTTTGGTCAAAGGACTAAACTTGATGGTCAACGATACCACAAGGATGAATGGTGTAGTTTACTCTAATAATAATAATAATAATAATAATAATAATAATAATAATAATAATAATAATAATAATAATAATAATAATAATAATAATAATAATAACCCTTTTTCTTTTTCTTCTTTGGAGAACTTGAGAAAGATGCAAGAACCTTACTAAAGCGTATTAGACTTTTCCTTGACTCAAGACATCGGGCTCGTCTTTGCGGCTCATATTTTTAATCGTATTAGTTTCGCTATTCTTTAGAGGAGGGGGCCCAAATTGGTTTCTCGACTTCCCACTAATTTCTTGTAAATCCTTTGAGTTTTTAATAAAGTGATGTTAAAATAATAATAATAATAATAATAATAATAATAATAATAATAATAATAATAATAATAATAATAATAATAATAATAATAATAATAATAATAATAATAATGTATTGATGTATTGATACGTATACCAATGCACCTATACACGGTCATTTAACATGATACGTATACCATAGCACCTATACTTGGTCGTTTAACATGATACGTATACCATAGCACCTATACTTGGTCGTTTAACATGATACATATACCAATTCACCTACACTTGGTCGTTTAACATGATACGTATACCAATGCACCTATACTTGGTCTTTTAACATGATACGTATACCATAGCACCTATAATTGGTCGTTTAACATGATACGTATACCAATGCACCTATACTTGGTCGCTTAACATGATACGATACCAATGCACCTATACTTGGTCGCTTAACATGATACGATACCATAGCACCTATACTTGATCGTTTAACATGATACGATACCAATGCACCTATACTTGGTCGTTTAGCATGATCACGATACCAATGCACCTATACTTGGTCGCTTAACATGATATGTATACCATAGCACCTATACTTGATCGCTTAACATGATACGATACCAATGCACCTATACTTGATCGCTTAACATGATACGATACCAATGCACCTATACTTGGTCGCTTAACATGATCGATACCATAGCAACTATACTTGATCGCTTAACATGATACGTATACCAATGCACCTATACTTGGTCGCTTAACATGATACGATACCAATGCACCTATACTTGGTCGTTTAACATGATACGATACCAATGCACCTATACTCGGTCGCTTAACATGATACGATACCATAGCACATATTCTCGGCCGCTTAACATGATACGATACCATAGCACCTATATTCAGTCATTTAACATGATACGACATACCATAGCACCTATATAAATTCCGTGTCCACGCCGTGTCCGTGTCATATATTTTAGACTTTGTCGTATCTCCGTGTCCGTGCAACCTAGGTTAAAAGTAATTAAAATAATTTTATAATTTTTAGGTTAAATTTAAATTGATTTATTATTAATTTTAATTATTTAAAATGATAATAAAGAGTTTTTTTAAAAAGGAAAATTGAATAATTAAACCTTTTCCCGGGGACATGTCCCCTGGGAATGTTTTGGCGAAAATTTTTGTTTTCCCTAATCTCTTTTACTTTATCCCGCCATTACTTTTCCCGGGGACATGTCATCGCCAAAAGTGTCGCTAAAAGACAAAGAATACTTTCGCCGGGGACATGTCCCCGGCAAAAGTAGAAAGAAAATATTAACCTCAATAATTGGCAGATCTGGTCATACTCGGGAAAAAAAAACAAAAGTCGTCTTCCTCTTCTCAACTCACCACTGCCACTACACGCTCCATTACCACTGCTCCACCTCCACCACCACTGCTCCATTACCACCGCCCACCACAACACCACCTCCACCACCACCGCCTCCACCACTACCACGTGCACCACTGCACCATCTCCTTCTCCTCTCAATAAAATGGTTCTATCCTTAATCCTCTCAAAGTTTGATTCTTTCTCTTCTTCTCATTTCTTACTCTCAACTCGATACCATCTCCTTCTCTCTCTCAAACCGGTATTTTTTTAATTAGTTAAACTTACTTTTTTATTTTTGTAATTTCTTTTTAATTGTTTATAATTTTGTCAATTGTTTATAAATTTATAAGTTTTATGTTAATTGTTTTGATTTTTATTAATTTTTGTTAATTTTGTTTTTGGTATATATAGTCAGCCGAGAAGCCGATACCCAAAGCCGAGAAGTGAAGCCGAGACCACAACGCACGTGCTTTCGAGACCCCACAACCGAGGTATTTTTTTTTTTTATGTTTGTAGGGGACATGTCCCCATGAAAGTTTATAGTTGAGGATTTTGGCCTTAGTAATCCCCATCGCCTTTTGAAACCGATTTGTCGTCCCAAAATGTACCCATAAGCCTCCTTTTGAAACCGATTGTGTTTGTATTTAGATAGTTATGGGTCAAAACTCGCTTTGACCCATTTTAGCTATCAAAATGGTTTTATTAGTGTTCTTTATGCAAGTGTTGGCTTATTTACTATCATTGACTTTGTACTTATCGTGTGCATATCGTGGTGCTCCTCAAACGCCCTTCCCGGATTTGTTTAGTTGACAATCCGTACACTAGCATATTTGATACTTCCACATTAGCAAATGGCCAAATGTAACTAGTAATATAGATTGCAACTTACAATTTTCGCCCATCAAAGTATTCTCGTGCAATGGTTGTTTAATTGTTAGTTGTTGTTTTAAGCTCATGTGAGCTTTAATTGAAGATATCAAATCAATTTTTTTAAAAAGCTCCAAGTTCACAATCAAAAAAATTGATTTTCTGCCCCTGAAGGGCTGTTTGGACATCACCTTGAGTGGGTCAAGACCCACTTTTGACCCAATGGCTGTAGTAGATGTTAGATATGCTTGTTCATCCTTCTCATTGGTGTCAATTTGCAAAACAAGTTTTTAAGAAGATGTCATGCAGTCCCATATGTGTCTCAATTAGCTTTTGTTTTTGAATTTTAGTTTCTTCAATTTAAGATTTTAGAACTTGTACTCTTGTATGATTAATCTTTGGTTGGTAGTGTAGTCATTCCATATTTTTTGAATTTTGTTCGAGCTTGTAAGTAGCTTTTCCTAGCTTGAAGTTACCCTATCGAGCCCTCGTGATTGTCTCAAGAATCCCATAATGACCTTGCAATTTCTTTTTGCTTGTTAATGTTTCATTAGTGGTTGCCCTTAGCTTGTATTTCACAACAACAATGATTAAAAGAGGTTTCAAGAAAATTCAAAAGTTTTAATGCTATTTTGATCATAACTGTTAAAAAACGGTTTTAAAATCGCTAGCATTGCATTATAAGGTTAAGTCTAAATGATTTTAGGACTTTAGTGATTAATTTCGAAAGTCCCCGTCCGGGTTAATCATCCCATAGAACCCGTCCGAAATTAATTTATTAGAAATTAATTTGAAAGTCCCCTGTTTGGGATTGCTTTTTGAATGTTTTGTCTCATTTAGATATGAATGCGTATAATTGATTTATTATTTATGAAAATTTCAACATTGTTTCCCTTTACTCCTACGAATATGTCTTTAATGCACATATTTGGGGAGTTGAGGAAATGTCAAAATTTTCTCAAATAGTAAATTCAATTATACGATTCATATATGAGACGAAACATTCAAAGAGTGGGTTAGATTGCCTTCCATAGTTGGATTAGGTGAACAAAACGCACAACCGTAATTCCACCTTTATGTGTTTACGTGTAGATTTTTATGAACATTTTAAGTTTATATAATTATTTGTTGCTTCATTAAACGCAGCTTATGCCAATTGATAAAAGTTGGGTCTCACTAGCACGTACCAAGAGAGAATTTTAGTTGGTCTTAAAGCTTTCGCAAGCATTGCAAGCCCTTAGTGAATATTGATGGGAATATAAAATGTCCCCGTGCTCTTTGTTTAAACGTAAACTAGATAAAGCATGAATTTTTGTTTGACCACATACACAAATGGTCGGGACCATAGTTATACGAAATGGTATAATCATGGTGAGCCGGATGGCGAACAACCGCTCACAACACAAGACACCCAGGATGAGTGACATGGCTGAGTTCCTTCATGATATTGGTCCGAATAACGAACCGGATGATCCAACTCAAGGAAATATTGGCGAGACAAGTAAAAACTATACCACGCAATTCCTCAACGTAATGAGTATGAGGAGTTACTTGCCACCGCCAACAAAAACTATACCCAAATGTGGGATGGATGCCTTCATTAGATTGCTTTATGGCAAAGATTACGCACATCAAGGTCAAAGGTAAGGTGAGTGACACCACATTTAATGAGTTCCTAACTTTATTCAAGGAAGTTTTCCAAGCTTGCTCTAGGATACAAGATGCCATCGTCATACTATGAAATAAAGAAGACATTTAAAACTATCGGGTTAGGATATGAATCGATACTTGCTTGTGTAAATGATTGCTTTTTAAGATCGGGCGGGTAATAAGGTTTTAAAAGGTACCATTTTGAGGGGTCATTTAAGCCCTTATTCGATCACTTTTGTATCCGTTATTGCTTAATATCGCTCCTTTTCACTTTTAGGTCTCTTGAAGGCAAAATGTGGAATGATGCTTATTTGGACGAAAAGGCGCGAATATACGAAGAAAATGGCCAAAGTCGAATCGAGACACTCAAAGTCATTGAAACATAAGGCGACGGCGTCATCAAGATATCTGCGACGCCGTCGGAGGCATTTTGCGACGATCTGAAGCCAAATTGCATGTTTTCAAGGACGACGCAGTTCTAAAGGAATAGGCCGTCGCTACTCAGACGGCCTAGATGCGCCCAAGACGGCGTCGAGTCAAGGGACGGCGTCACATATATAAGGTGACGCCGTCGCAAGGTTTACGTGGCCAAGACGAAACCCTAATGATGGCGACACGACGGCGCCACAAAACATAAGGTGACGCCGTCGCATATGTAATCTTATATATAGAATCCGAATTTTTCGGCTTAGTGAGTCTTTTGGAGTAAAACCTAAAACCGAACCAAGGCTTTCTTGTGCAGATTTTAGGGTTCTAAACCCTATTATACATCAAGATAAGTATTTACTTCATTAATTTAATTATGTCTTTGATTATTTGTGTGTATGCTTGCATGTTCTCCATGTCCGCTAATTTATTTGTGTGTTTGCTTAGGGAATATGAAACTTAATTATTGAATATTGATTGGTTGATACTTATCTTAGTTGACTAATGATCTAGAGTGCGCTAGATTATTCGTTGTGTACTTAATGCTTGACTTTTCTTTGTGAACTTTAGAATATAATTATCTAGGTAATTGTAGGATAAAGTATTCAAGGACAACCTTAGAGTAGGCGTTTATAAATCACTAGAGGATTTGTAAACAAGACCCTTTGGTAATTTCAAAGAGTTAGAAACAAGCACGCCCTATAGCCTTAGAATCACAACGCAACTAGGAATAAGGACGTGACAAATCAACCATCAATAGGAGATAATTAAGGAGTAGTAAAACCTAAGTAAACACATCTTTAAACTATCATACGAGTACACATCAATTAGACATAGACTATCACAACCTTAGCTTAGATAATTAGATAATAGTAGAGTAATCGGTAGCAATACCAACCCCCAAATCCAATACCCGAGATTCGTACTTTTCAATTTCTAAAAACATAAAAGATAAAAATAATCTTCCTCAACCTCAACCTTAGCGTAGTAACTTCTCACTAGCATTCCTATTCCCCAGAGAACGATATCAATACCCGTGGCTTACCCTAATTACTACACTACAACGATTAGGTTCACCGCCTAGGTGTTATAAAACTTGCTCAAGAAAAGGAAGTTTCTTTGACCCCGAACGACGCGTAGCGTTATCAAGTTTTTGGCGCCACGCGGGAATAGAATAGCTAGTTAGTAGTCCACCTCGCTTAGGTTTCTTTGCTTGATTCCTATCAAGTAAACTTTTTCTCATTTTTAGCTTTCTCTTAGTCTATCCCCTTCTTCGTGACCTTTGTTCATAACACCCATCACTTTTCACCATGGAAGGTGACAACCAACCACCACTCATCAACCCACCACCAAACGACCCGCTAAGAGCCCGTACTCTTGGTGAGTACTCAAGACCAAACCACCTAGGTTATAGGAACACCATTGAGCTTCCCGACCAAGCCCAAACTACGGCCTGCGATCCGACACCATCCGGTTGGTGCAAAACGGATGTGCATTCCATGGACTTCGCTCAAGATCCAAATCAAGATCCGAGGATTTCCTCAAAATTGTCGATTCCATCGACCTTGATGCTACTACTCGGGAGACCACGCGCTGCGTCTCTTCCAATTCTCTCTACGGGACCAAGCTAGTAATTGGCTTGAGCGACTTCCCCGGCTCCATCTCAAGTTGGGATGATCTTACTTCTCGCCTTGCTCAATTTTTCCCACCGGGAGAACCACTAAGCTTAGACGAGAAATCTTAACGCTTCAAAGAACTCCAAGGTGAATCACTTTACAAAGCATGGACTCGATTCAAGGATCTACTCCGTAGACTTCCCCATCATGGCATCGATCTTTAGCTTCAAATCCAAATCTTCTATGATCATACCGACTTCATCACTCGACGATCCATTGATCGGGCCGCGGTGGAAGGCTCAAGACTTCAATGCAGAGAAATCTTGGGACATTATAGAGGAGCTTGCCGATCAAAGCTACGAAGATTGGAATGATTCTCCGAGACTCCGATTAACGTAATCAACGCCATATCAACCCCGTCCGAATCCTCCGATACCCCTCGAGGAACAAATGAGCTCCATTGAGAGAGGATTGATTATCTTATGGAAAGGCGTAAAAGAGCCCCGCACAAATTCCTCGAGAGGTCAAATCCGCCAACGCCCAACTCCACCTACCACCCCACACCTCCTTCTGAGTCTCCAAGTCGTGATCAAACCCAACTTCCGAAGGCGCCTGCTCTACTTCCCAATACCACTCTCACCAAGCTTCAAGGAACAAATGAGGAGTACATGGCAGCTACGGAAAGATTAGCCAGTTTGAAGAGGAGGTTTATAGGCGAGAGAGAGAGATGCAAGCAAAGATGACGAAATGATGAATTTGGTAATTGAGTTTACCAAAACAAAGGTTCCCGAAAAGGTGCTCGTAGAAGCAACGATTGCCCTCCCACTTCATTTGTCAACGCTGTTTCCATTATGCCCGAGAATGCAAAGGTTGAGACGCTGGAAAACCGAGGAAAGCAATAAGGAGGAGTCGGTGCATGACGACGAGCCCGAGACCATTGAATACTACCTTAAGCACGAAATCAACAAGAAAACCATTGCAAACCAAGTAAACAACTTTAGGTACAATGAAGTTCTCAAGGAAGCCCTTGATGAAAAAATGACTGAAGAAGAGTATGACGCCTTACCTATGGGACCCCTGTATGAGTTAGTTATAAAAAAACCTCTAACAAGGAAACGTAACACCACAGGGAATTTCGTAATACCAGTTAGCATAGGTGACATTGATAATATAAATGCCTTGGCCGATCAGGGGACTGATGTGAACATAATGCCATTATCAATCTATAATAAGTTAACTAAGGAGAAACCACCAAGACCGACCTTAGACTCTCCTTAGCTAATCACACTTATGTTCACCCCGTAGAGTCGCAATAGATGTTCTAATTGAGGTGGCTAACATTGTTTATCCGGTAGATTTCGTGATCGTTGATTTTGAAGAAGACAAAACATACCCTCATTCTTGGAACACCGCTTCTAGCTACCGCCAAGGCAACCATCAAATGCGGAGAGGCATCATGATACTCAAAAGCGAAAAGGGTATGCTAGGATACCCATCATCCCAAGATATCCTCTTAAAATCATGGAAATGATTACAAAGGGAATCGAAAACCCTAGCCATAATGTTAAGAAAAGATGAATGACGGGAAAAAGGGCTTAGAGACTTCATGGTCCAAGGATTGTATGCAACAAAGGTGGAAACCCGATAATAAGTTAGGAAGCAACCCCACCTCAATACCTAAGGCACAAAAGGACCCTAAGAAATTTCTAAAGGAGAAAAAGTACTTCAGACAAATCAAGGAAAAGGGCAATACAAGGAAAGAACAACCCAAGATGGTTTGGGCTTTTCACGCTTAAGGAGACCAACTTAAACGAAACCGTCACCATAATTGACAAAGAATGGCAAGGAATCCACGGTGAACATACAACGCTCACGCCGCTTTCGATGAAGAGAAAACAAATGACGAAAAGAGCGGTGATGCAAAAACGTAGGAGTAGGACTACGAGTCTAGCTACAAGACTCTTAAATAAAGAAAAGCGCTTCGTGGGAGCAACCCATGCTTAATTGTTTGCTTGTTAGTGTCATATATCTTTTATTAATTGTTTGTCCTCATGTTTAAATTTGTAAAATGCTTTATTTTGTTTTTAACCTCGTCTTAATTACATATAAAGGTATTTTACATAAAGGATAAGTGTAGGAGGATTACACACGCTTTCATAAGAAACGTGAACATGAGAATAACAATTAATTAAAAGATATATATGTTTGTTTGTTCGAGTCAAATGCTTGTATCGAGTCATAATGGATGTTTTTGCGAAATTTTTCCGATTCTAAAGATGTAAATTTTCCGAATTTTTTCCGAAAATCGCACCGCTTTTTGTCAGATAACTGACGGCGTCAGATTGCAACTCGACGCGCCGTGAAGGAATAAAACATCGACTTACTTTTTCTCGTTTTCGAGCTACTTGTAAAATTTTGGAATTTTCCAGATCTTAACTTTCAAAACAAATTCAGAACATCCATTCCACAAGCATTATATCCTAGTTTAAATCGAGTCTTATGTATATTATTACCGCCGATTTTACGAAGGTTTCGTTTGTTTTCTTCTAGTGTGCGTGTTTAGTTTGTCAAGAAGAAGTTACACAAGTTTGGAAGGAGCCTTTCACGCAAAAAATTCTTCTTGGAAAGATTTAACCACCACTTTTCACGGATCCTACCGAGCTAATCGGGGAGTATTAGTTTCTTCGCTTTTAATTACCTTCTATTATCATAACTTTGATACTTTCGGGAACATTGGGGACAATGTTCGGTTTAAGTGTAGGAGGAAAATAAACGGAACTTTGAAACTATGCTTATCCTTGATTATTTGCTTTGTCCAAGTGTATTTGTGTAATAAACCATGAGAAAATGTAGGTTAGGTAATTTTAGCCAAATTTAAAATTTTTTCATGACATATAGGAGTGGGCCATTAGTCTTAACAAAAGCGCCTCATGGATAGGAAGTTGCATGACTAGCACAAAACCCTTTACCACCTAAATTCCACCCAAAATACGAGGATCGCCTTAGATTAGTAGGAATTAAAGCATTCATCTTTAATGCTTAGAGTGTGAACCGGTAGTATATTAGATTCTAGAACTTGTTTTGTGATGCATTCCGAGATCGCTAGTGAGACTACACTTGTGTAGTTAGGAATAACTAAATGATAAGAGGCATTAGGATAACCCTTGTTTGATACCGTAATATAATTACTTCTTCCACCTCGGTTGAGTAATTCCCCACACCCTTTGCGTTGTACTCATCTTTAGTACACGATACCCTAGTTAACCCTCGAGCCTATCCTTTTCGCGGTTCTCGTGATGTTTCGGTTTTCCGAATATCAATGAAGAGCATTGTTTACACCCCACCCCAAATATACACCCAAATCGCTTTAGCCTACCCTTTATTGCACTCACTTTAGTGCAAATTTATGTTATCACCCAAAACCCTTAGTTCAATTATCCGGTTGCTTGCATGAGTTGCTAAGTCGAGTCATATCCTTTGTATACGCTTTTGGGATGATTGGGATTCATGGGAAAAGTTAAAGTTTATGAAATATAGGAAGAGAACGTTAAACTCAAATTCCTTTGTTTGCATAATAATGTACTCCAAGTGTTTTGATCTTTTCAATTCGGTCAAATTAGTGTTAGAGTAATAAAACTCAAGTGTAGGGATGTGTCTATAAATCCCTATCATTTTGATGTACCGTAGAGGATGGTAGAGTAAAAGTGTATGATTAAAAAAAAAAAAAAAAAAAAAAAAAAAAATCGAAAAAAAAAAAAAAAAAAAAAAAAAAAAAAATACGGGCTACCATCCTACATCTATCTTTTAAATTATGTTTGTTTATTTTCGTTGCCTAGAGTTTTAGAGTGTCGAGTCTTGGCTTAGCAACGCCATTCTTCAGATACTTGCAACATAGAGATTTTTGACTATCCACCACTAAATAGCCTATCCCACCAAACCCTTCATTTCCTACCGTAAGCCTAACATTACAACCCTTTAAAAGACCTCTTTGATAGTCTTTCCTAGGTGCTTACGCCAAAGCGACGGAGGTTTGATCTATTCTCAAGCCTATGGTAATCTATGTACTAGGACCGTTAATGAGTGTTTATCTTCCATTTCCTATTTGTTATATTTCATATATACACCGAGAGATGTGAGTATCCAAACACCCCATGTGAGGTGCTAGTATGTAATTCGTGCTTGTTATGACTTTTATGGGCTTATATGTGTTGTGGACCGTTTTGAATGGATGCTTCATGACCCCTAACTTATAAATTAATTGGCTAAAGCACATTTGCTTGAGGACAAGCAAATACCAAGTGTAGGGATATTTGATAAGGTTTTAAAAGGTACCTTTTGAGGGTCATTTAAGCCCTTATTCGATCACTTTTGTATCCGTTATTGCTTAATATCGCCCTTTTCACTTTTTAGGTCTCTTGAAGGCAAAATGCTTGGAATGATGCTTATTTGGACGAAAAGGCGCGAATATACGAAGAAAATGGCCAAAGTCGAATCGAGACACTCAAAGTCATTGAAACATAAGGCGACGGCGCCATCAGTGATATCTGCGACGCCGTCGGAAGGCATTTTGCGACGGCTCGAAGCCAAATTGCATGTTTTCAAGGACGACGCCGGGTTCTAAAGAATAGGCCGTCGCTACTCGGACGGCCTAGATGCAACCAAGACGGCGTCGAGTCAAGGGACGGCGTCACGGACATAAGGTGACGCCGCCGCAAGGTTTACGTGGCCAAGACGAAACCCTAATGACGGCGACACGACGCGCCACGAAACATAAGGTGACGCCGTCGCATGTAATCTTATATATAGAATCCGAATTTTTCGCCAGTGGTAGTCTTTTGGAGTAAAACCTAAAACCGAACCAAGGCTTTCTTGTGCAAGATTTTAGGGTTCTAAACCCTATTATACATCAAGATAAGTATTTACTTCATTAATTTAATTATGTCTTTGATTATTTGTGTGTATGCTTGCATGTTCTCCATGTCCCATTAATTTATTTGTGTGTTTGCTTAGGAATATGAAACTTAATTATTGAATATTGATTGGTTGATACTTATCTTAGTTGACTAATGATCTAGAGTGCGCTAGATTATTCGTTGTGTACTTAATGCTTGACTTTTCTTTGTGAACTTTAGAATATAATTATCTAGGTAATTGTAGGATAAAGTATTCAAGGACAACCTTAGAGTAGGTTTATAAATCACTAGAGGATTTGTAAACAAGACCCTTTGGTAATTTCAAAGAGTTAGGAAACAAGCACGCCTATAGCCTTAGAATCACAACGCAACTAGGAATAAGGACGTGACAAATCAACCATCAATAGGAGATAATTAAGGAGTAGTAAAACCTAAGTAAACACATCTTTAAACTATCATACGAGTACACATCAATTAGACATAGACTATCACAACCTTAGCTTAGATAATTAGATAATAGTAGAGTAATCGGTAGCAATACCAACCCCAAATCCAATACCCGAGATTCGTACTTTTCAATTTCTAAAAACATAAAAGATAAAAATAATCTTCCTCAACCTCAACCTTAGCGTAGTAACTTCTCACTAGCATTCCTATTCCCCAGAGAACGATATCAATACCGTGGCTTACCCTAATTACTACACTACAACGATTAGGTTCATCGCCTAGGGTGTTATAAAACTTGCTCGAAGAAAAGGAAGTTCCTTTGACCCCGAACGACGCGTGTAGCGTTATCAACATGCTTGTGTAAATGATTGCTTTTATATCGGGCGGTAACGAAGATTTGCAGACTTGTCCGATCTGCGCGTAGTAGATGGAAAGAAAAGAACACACTGGGAAGAAAGTTCCTAACAAGGTGTTGCGTTACTTTCCTATCATTCCTAGACTACAACGTTTGTACAAGTCTAAACACACCGCAAAACATATGACTTGGCATGCGTTTGGGCGGTCTATAGAGAACGGTAAGATGCAACACCGGTTGATGGTCAAGCATGGAAGAAATTTGACATCAAGTATTCAAGGAATTTGCTAAAGAAAAAAAGAAACGTCCGGTTAGGGTTGGTGCGATGGTTTCAATCAGACGGCAACCTTAGTCGATCATACAACATGTGGCGGTCATATTAACCACATACAATACGCCTCCTGGATATGTATGAGAGACTTCTCTTATGTTGACATTGTTAATTCCGGCCCCAAATCACCGGGAAGGATATTGATATTTACCCGAGGCCTTTGATTGATGACCTAAAGACTTTATGGAAAGATGGAGTCATGACTAAGGATCTTTATTACAGCACGGATTCTGTATGAAAGCGCTTTTTATGGACTATCAATGACTTTCCGTCAAGTAGTTTGTCCGGGTGGAGTGGGCAAGGTTACAAGGCATGTCCGACATGTAATGTAGACACTCCAAATATCGCGCAGTTAAACAAACCGCTTATGTTGGTCACATAAGATTCTTAAGCATGACCAATAAATGGCGGAAGAATGTAGGGCATTCTATACGAGGTAGATAATAGACCCTCCTAGAAAATTTACCGATGATGACATCTTGGATCAACTAAGAAGATTGCCTAAACGTGTCCCGGGAAACATCCAAGATATGGGTGCGAAAAAAACGTGATCAAGATCGCGAATTGAATTGGACAAAAAATATGTTTTCTCGAGCTAGAGTATTGGTCTTTTCTTACACTAAAACACAATTTAGATGTCATGCATATCGAAAAAAATGTGTGTGAGAGTGTGTTGGGTACTTTGTTAATGAATGACAAATCAAAAGACACCAACAAGGCAAGACAAGACTTACAAAATTTGAATATTCAGATTGACTTGTGGCTCGTCAACAAAGGAAACGGAAGTGCTCTAAGCCTCATCCTCGTACTCTTTCACAATCGAAGAAAGAAAACTTTTTGTCAATTCATTAAAGGTACGCGTTTTATTTGAAAATTTCTTTGTTCGAATTAATTCGCGTATTCATTTCGACAACTTATTCTAATATCCCGATTTTTTCTTAATTCATCAAAGGTGTTAAACTACCGATGGGTTTGGATCTAACTTCAAGCATAAAGTGACCGACAACGATAGCAACATAACAGCTTGAAGGCTCATGACTATCACATAATGATGCAACGGTTGCTTCCTCTTTGACTTCAAAATTACTTGAAGGACCAAACCACCGCAACACCAATAATCGAGCTTTGTTCATTCTTTAAACAAATATGCGCTTGAACTTTGATGGTGGATGACATGTTGAAAGCTAGAGAACAACCGATCAATATTTTGTGCGCTTCGAGCAAATATATCCTCAAGCTTTTTGACATTATGATTCACTTGGTTATTCATATACTTGAAGAGGCTATTGAAGGCGGTCCTGTTTACATGAGGTGGATGTATCCATTTGAAAGATACATGAAAAAGCTCAAAAATATGTCGAAATAAAGCCAAGCATCAAGGTTCAATAGCGGAGGGTTATATTGTCGATGAAGCATTAACTTTCTGCTCGCATTATTTTCGGGTGTTGAGACGAGATTTAATCGTCCCGACCGGAATGAGGACGGTCCAAGGCCAACAAGTCGATTTGAGGTGTTTCGATCGATCTGCAAAAGAATGGTAAACAATCATTAGTTCGGTTTAAAGGAGACACAATGAAGCAAGTAGTATGGTACGTACTACACAACAATCATGAAATCGACCAGACATGAACGCGTACAAGAGGTGCGCTTTTATTTCAAAATTTGTTTCACGTAAGTTGTTATTCGACGACTTATTCTAATATCATGAACATTTACAGGGCATTTCTGGCGAGACTTGGAAGAAGGGTTTCTCACTTGGTTTGAGATGAAGGTAGACTTATTGTATGTATTACCCTGTATAAATAACGACTATTACTCATATCTATCTACTCTTAACTTTTTCATAGATTCGTGAATTAAAAGTAAAGAAGGACCTAAGTTGTACCGCCGAGTTATTCGCTTTGGCTTGTGGACCATCATGTACTGCAGTCTCAATCAACTCTTGCGTAGTCAACGGTGTGAAGTTTACTGTACACGACCGTGATTTACGTCGTTCAACTCAAAACAGTGAATTTCAACTCCTAACCCCGATGGAGGAATGCATTATGGCCAGCTTGAAGAAATTCTCGAGTTTTCATATATTTCATTCAATGTTGTGTTGTTCAAAGTCAAATGGTTCGACACTAATAACAAGAATCGCCTAAAACGTTGTACCTATAGAAACAACATTACGCAAATTATGACCGATCGTGTATCGCTTCAAAATGAACCATTCATTCTTGCAACGCAAGCAACACAAGTCTTTACCTTGATTTCCTGCAAACGTGGTAATTGGAAGGTCAGTCCAAGATTCTTATCATCGAAAGATTTGGAACCCGGATATCATTGTGGTAGAAGACAACCAGATGTTGTACATGACAACAACTCATCACATATCACACTCTCTCACGAGTTGGATCGGTTGGATTATAACATTATAAATATAGATGTTCAACCAATGGAAGTTGAGGCACCACCACCAATTATCACTATTGTGGAAGACGAAGATGATATTGATTATGATGATCACGCTCCTCATGATTTAGCATCTATGATGATGATGACCACGAGAATGAAGATGATGAAGATGACAATACTAATAATGTTGAATTTTATGTTGATGATGTGGAGATTAATCTCAAATTGTAATTTGTAGAACAACACTTAATTATTTGAATGAAATTGTTATCGAGTGGTTAAATGTGTTTATTTGTTTGTTTATTTATTTATTTAATTATTATAATTATCTTGTTGATATATACCGTTAAATGTGTTTATTGTTTGTTTATTTATTTATTTATTTAATTATTATAATTATCTTGTTGCTATATCTTGTTAAATGTGTTTATTTGTTTATTTATTTATTTATTTATTTATTTAATTATTTATTTATATTTAATTATATATATGTTTCTTCACTAATTTCTATGTTCGCTTAACGGATGGCGATGTTGTAGCTAGGTCTCACGGTGGCGATGGAGGTAATTCGCCACCTCGTGGTCCTCGAGGAGGATATGCACCAATTGCCAAGATAAGAATTTCTGAATTATTTTAACTAAACCGTATTTGATTACATGCTATTTTAAATTGATAACTTGTTATTTTATGTCATCATTACTTGAATTTGATTACTTGTAAGCTCTAAATCCAAAGCTTCCAACCCAA
The DNA here is from genome assembly GCA_022545495.1 of Chrysanthemum lavandulifolium. Classification (NCBI taxonomy): domain Eukaryota; kingdom Viridiplantae; phylum Streptophyta; class Magnoliopsida; order Asterales; family Asteraceae; genus Chrysanthemum; species Chrysanthemum lavandulifolium. Next base: position 93,901,757 of record CM040241.1, read on the forward strand.
ACGCCAAAATTGGGAAAGGCTGGAAGGTGGTGCGTGGTCCCACTAAGAACACGACACTCAAGGCGAGGAGGGCACTGGATGGTCGTCCTGTGTCGATCGATTTTCGGGTCAACCAGGAGGGGTTTTATACACACGTGGGCCCTCACTCTTCTTGGTTATCCAACTATGTTGGGGAGGTGTTACGAGACTCGATTCCCATGTTTTGCGATTCATGGGCTAAGGTTCCCGAAACGGCCAAGGCCCACATCCATGAGCATCTACACGTAAGTTTTTTTAACCTTAATTTTTTTAATTATTGTGTTTATTTATCCAAACTTGTTTGTTTATTTAAATTTGTATATTTTTTTTATTTGTATTTTATTGCAGCACTACTTTGATCTCGACCCACACATTGCTGGCCCGAATGGAGAAAAAATTGTTGACAATATCGAGTATTATCTCCAAAAACGATACGATGACAACAAATATAGATACAAAAATGATAACTTTACGGCAGCAGGTGGGGTGGAGAAAATTGAGGAGATCAAAAGAAAGCGTCCAGCGAACAAGACGCAAGAGGATTGGGATGCGTTGGTAAATTGAGGAGATCAAAATTATCATTATCATTATCATTGTTATTATTATGAGGCTCCCCACTTATTATTATTAATTTCTTGTAATCCTATGATTTTGTTTCTAATGAAAGTGTTGTTTTATATAATAATAATAATAATAATAATAATAATAATAATAATAATAATAATAATAATAATAATAATAATAATAATAATAATAATAATAATAATAATAATAATAATAATAATAATAATTTATAATTCATATATATAATAGTTTTATAATTTAAAATACGCATGTTAAGCTTTGGACAAAACCCAAGAAGCGAAGATATCGAGGTCAATCGACAAAACCGCATGGCGAACACGAGTTCTAGCCTTCACGGATCTTAGTCGTATGTCGCTATTCGCCATAACTTTATAAGAAACTATTTAATCATTTTATTTATATATATATGATGCGTGTTTTCATCGACTGTGTCCTATTATTTATAGTGTCTCGTTATACCTATGGTTCACCCTAGTGCACTAACGGCAAAGTGCCGGTCGTGTGTAGTGTAGTAATCGGTAAAGCCGAGGTCGTCCCAAGAGCTATGTGTGTTGGATTATTACTATGTCTAGGTGTCACAGATTAATAATGGTTTCGAAAGGATTTAATTAGTTAAACTACTAAAATGTAATAAAGCAAATAAAAGCGTATAAATGGTAAATGAAATCAATAGACGAAAGTTGTGCTAACCTAGTTAATCCTCCTAGCTAGTTATTTCTACGCTTACTTACTTCCAATTACTTGTGTGGGGTCAAATTCGAGAGGACATCATTTGGTCAATTCGCCTAACCTATCAAAGAAAGATGCCACCACAGAGAAATCAGCAGCATCATCATAAGTCCCGTTGTTCCCGGTCCCCAAGCCAAGAAATTAAGTACCGCTACATGCTATATTTATAATAGTGAATGCCCGACCGTTAGGAACTTAGACACGCACCCCTAATTCTTAAGTTCATCCAAACGATAGTGATCGGTTGATCAAATCGCACAAGTAGAAAGGGTCGCCATTGGTCATATCTTACCCTTCCCATCTCATCCGCTCACCTAGGGTCACTGGTCATATCTCCTAGGCAATTGGCCTCTATCACCATTCAAAACTACCGAACCAAGGGTGGCAACCAATAAACTATGCATGCATACACTTAGAAATAATTGTACATAAGTAAAGTAAACGAAAACAAAACAATTATGAATCATAACTAGGCTAGCACCAAAAGGTGCTTAGCGCATCATATTAATCATGCAAACCAATTCAATATTCAAAGGTACGAAATACATGAATTGAAAGTAAAGAAATATAAAACGCTAATGCTTATCGTAGGGAGTGATTTCTCCTCGAGACAGCCCGTATGCTCCTCTAGACCGCCTTGAGCTTTTTCCCAAGTTCTCGTGAGTGTTGTGTGTGGAATGGAATGAATAGAAATGCTAGAAATTGTGAGGTATTTATAGGTTGATTCGGGTTACTGGCGAACCAATAAAGGAGTTACGCCATAACCTTCTATTTCTTCGAATAATGCACTAGATCTGCCGGTTACGGCAGTAACCTAATGAGTGGTTACGCCGTAGTCTTCAATAAGCTCTGCCACGTCGTAGTTGATGCAACATTACGGCGTAAGTATTAGCGGCGTGGAACCTCATTTGACCTAGTGTAGTTACGTCAGAACCTTTGGAAGAGTTACGCCGTAACCTAATGATAAGTTGGTTTTCCGAGTCACGCAATAGTTACGGCAGAATGTGAGAGACGAGTTACGCCAGTAACTTCTTCAAAATAGCATACCGTGATAAATCTTTAGATAATTCTCCGCCTGCCTCTTTAGTTCCAATGCTCGTAATTTACCCGAAAGTGGAAAACAATGGAAAACAAGCGTAAATCCATATAAATGATATAAATTACAAGCATTATCGAGGGAAATTGACACTTAATATTCAGGACTATTCTATGTTATCAATATACATGGTGTTGGGTGTGTCGTTATTGATTTTATTTCTAAACAGTTGACCAGCGAGACTGAGGCGGCGGTTGGAGAAGACTTGATAGAGCTTTACCGTAGGAACCATATGAGGGCGATGTCTTTGAGTCCCCGTTATCTGAGACTAGATATGTAAGTATAATTTATTTTCAAAGTCACCCATTTTGATGAAATATAATGCATCACGACTTATATATTACTTTTCTTGTTTTTTTGTAACTAAACAGAACGAGATGATACGGATGCGGGAAGAGAGCACCTCCGATGGGACCCGCATGACTGACCGCGAGATTCTGCGTCACGTGATTGGTGGTAGCGGTAGCGGTCATATTCCCCGTGTAGGTCGGTCTTACCCGACGGTGGAGTGAAGAAGACCTTTAGCGCCCCGACCTCGTGATGAAGCGGATGTGTCCTCACCGCGGAAATAGTTCGAAACAGATCGAGGAGCTCGCTACACGCAGGAGTCGATGGAGCAGGTCATGGAGTTTGTGAGGTCATTCCCTGTTGGCGTGAGCGACTATAGTCCGCCCGGATCAAGTGCTACTCCACCAAAGTGGGTCGGGATCCGTGCTACCCGTAGGGTGGGTCGATCTCGTGCTACCCATTCGGTGAGTCTAGAGATCAGGGACGCTAGTGGGGTAGTGGGGTTTGAGATGCCGATTTATGTTACTTTAACACGCTTTGGATATATTTGTAGAGAATAACATGGATTATTATGTCGTTTATGTGCATTATGTGTTAGGATTCCGTAAATGGATTATACGATAGTTTTGGACCATTTATGGATAGTAGCTTATGTATAGTTTTGTAGATGATCATGCGTTAACGGTTTAGGAACCGCTTTGGCGATTTTGGAAAAGATAACTATGTTAGCGATTGATGGGTATATATGATATTATGTTTAGCGAATTTGTGTTGTAGTAGCATAAAGCAAGTTATGAAAAACAGTTAGACATTGTAGATTTTTTTCGAATATTTCCTAAAAATTGAATTACCCATTTTGCGAAGAATATTCCGCAAAATGGGTCAAGATTGAAATGGGGACACGCCCCCACGAAAGTCTAAAAGCAAATTTCATTTACAACTTTCACCGACAAGTCCCTGAAAACCAAAACACAACAAGAATAGTAGCTTTGCGGGGACATGTCCCCATGAAAGAGATTAGCTCAACGAGTTGGTTGTCGACTTTCTTGGGGACATGTACCCAAAAAAAGGGTGCCACGTCGGACTACTAATTTAATTAGGTTATTAAATTAATATTCAAAACAATTTTCCCGGGGGCGCGTCCCCGACAAAAACAGATGCCACGCCGGACATGTTTGACCGGTGACAATTGGTCATGGGTCCCACATGTCCCGGAAAGGTGGTAACAAGTCCCCGGGAAAGTATTCCCAGATGGTATTACGGGAACTCACGGGGGACTTGTCCCCGGGAAAAGCTTTCACAGGGGACTTGTCCCCGACGAAAGCCCTGATATTTCGCCTGCGAAACCCACGATTGCTGTAGTGATTTTCGACTCATTCTTTAGTCACCCCAAATATGTACAAGTATTAAACCTTACACATCTTTTGAAGATTTCAAATGTCTGATCACTAGACCAGCTTAACGTGTTTAAATATTTTCTCTTCCTACAATAATTACAATAAATATTATGTCAATGAATGTCAACTCCCTAAGAGAGCTGGGTACTCAGGCTTGGCACCTCTGCCAGTCCGACGTGGATGGCAAATAGACGCCGCCAAATGTGTTTTAATTGGGCATGGTGGGTCTTAAAAAAAGGTGTTTTGGTTTGAGTTACGAGGAAATGGAGTATTTGAGCGTGTGAATGAGTTGAGCGATTACTGATGTGGCGTTAAAGTGGCAAACTAGCTCAAGCCAGTTTGAGCCTCGGTACCCAACACTCTAAGGCTTACACAGATTCTCAAGGAATAACATCAAAATTATAGTCGGAATCATTTTCCCATCTCATAACCAATTAACCTTCACTATTTAAACAACAAAAAAACACGGGTTTAAGGAAAGCGAATTTCGCCAAGTGATATTGGTTGATGTGATACGTTATAAGAATTTAAAACCAAAAAAAAAATGAAAAAGAAAAACGAATAAAACATAGTTCGTCGAGTAGATATGAAAACGTCCGTCCAATTAAAAGATAATAAAATATCTCACACGATATAAATTGTTTTATCTAACGGTTCATGAATTTATTTAAATAATAAAAAAGTGTAATTTCACTTTAGTTAGGATGTTAATTATTTTTTCTTTTGTTTCTAAAAATGATTCGTTGAGATTTATATATTGATGTATAAGAAACTTTTACTAGCATGTAAATGATCTCTCATCGTATAGTCTTTGTAAAAGATAATAGAATATACACTGTACACTTTATGTTTTTTGTAATCTATACTACTATATAAATCATTTAAGTTGTGCGCCTACAAAAATTAAGATAAGGAGCCTAATCATCGAAATGACATATGTCACTTCTCTAACTAAAAATAACAAAAGGAGGAAATTCTAACAAACTAAAATAAATAAATTTAATAATGGGTTGACACACGCTACTTAACTAATTAATCACCTTTATTTTAAATTTAAATATCTTTTAATTCGCTTAATTTTTAATGATCTAATTTCACCATATTTTTAAAATTTTGTGCTTTTAATTCAATATTCATTTTGATATATTTTATGAGTTTTAATTTTACATTTTTAGTAGGTTTATTTTATTTTGATTAAATTTTTATAACTTTAACCTTTATTTTAATCAATACAAACTTTATTTATCAAAATTATTTACTTTTGGAAAAATGTTTGACGACGAAAGAGATTCTCGAAAGTCTTTTATACGCGAATAATTATGTCACGGAAAGATACGGAAAACCCAAACAAACACATATACATTTGGAGTGTTGTGAAATGAATTCACTAGCGGGTATTAATCATGGTAAGAAGAGTTGGGTTAGAATTCATTTACTATATTTATTATATAACTTTATTTATCACGCTACATGCAAGATCCAACTATTATATTTAAAAGAAAACAAATATACAATGTAGACTCCTTCTGTTATTTTTATATTTTTCTAAAACGACAAAATAACCTAGTTCATAATGGCCAAAATGCACGTTTTGGTATTACAACCTCACTATATATTTATTGCAGTCTAATATTGTATAATTGATATGATATTATTTTGGGTCAACAAGCTGAAAAAGGGTTAGCCTCATTGTATTTATATATTTTTTATTTGTTAGGATTTTGTATTTTTGTGTATACGATGGTGTGAACGAAGGTGCAGAATGAATATATATGACGATGGTTACTTCCAGGAAATGAGTGAGTTTTGAGTACGACACAGCAACATAGTTGCGTTGACCATATCTAGTCAAACACATGCACATCTTGTCACTTTCTTATGTACAACATATTTCCTTAACTTGCATATCATCATTATAACGTTACAAATGTGCGTGCAATTGTAGAGTTTTATCAAGGGTTTTTTCAAATTAAAAAAAAAAAAAAATCAAGTCAATGTTCTATTAATAAGGTACGTATCACGTTATATTATAGAGAACGATCATTGATCTAAATTAGCTTCAACTTAGACTTAAAATCAGTGTCAAGATCTCGATGAGTGACTACCGCAGCAGCAGACCTACTTATTTTACTGACCCATCGTGACGACGCTGTGATTTTAGATTCAAGTTTGGGTCCACGTACTATTTCTATATTATATTATGCATAAATAATTTGCGGTAAAACGATGTCGTTTTGGCGAAAAAGAAAAGAAACATCGACGTTTTGAAAGGAAAAAAAATTATAAAACATCCCCCCAAACAATGCAACGAGTTGCGAAATTACTTTGTATTTCTAGCTATTTACGATTTTTTAAATAACAAACCTTATTTATCAAACAGGACAATAAGAAAAACCCTTACTCTCTCTCTCAAGTTGGCGATTTTCTGTAACCTCCAATTCCAATCGTTTTTTTCCCTAATCTTCTGAATCAATTGTGCTCCTGCATAACCTGGTTAAAGTGAAGTGATTAAATTCGTTTAATCATTATCTTTCATCAGTTTTTTGTCAGACGCAATTGTTTTAGGGTTTAGTTAATTGCGATTACATTTGGGTTCTTTAAATCGTTAACTTTAGTATTCAGTGTGCTTACTATGATTATTAACGGACTATAACATCCCTATATCATCTTTATCTTATACGATTCCTCTTGGATCGCTTAGGTTTCTTTGATTTTAGATTTTGTTTTATTTCGCTTTTTAATCTTTCTTTTATCGTGGATCTGCTATTGGTCGATTCGGATATGTACGATTTGGTGGTGATTTTGAGGGTCGCCTTGTTGTTGTTGTTTTTGTTATGATGGGGTTTCTGAGAGAGAGGATAAAGTCGGGGAACGTTGGAACATAATCTTGGTGGTGCTGATAGTATACCTATCCAGGTCGTGTTTGACAGTGATGATGTTACACCTGGTAAAGGTGCTGAATCTGTATCGTCTAAGGTTAATGATACTATGTCTGGTAGTAAAGCTGGTGTTGATAGTCTAAACATGAATGCTAACAGCCCGAATGTTAGTGCTTTGAAACGCACCTATAATCGTACTACTTTGGCCGATAAACCTGATGATACGCGGTAGTAAAACCTTTAATACTACCATGCTAAAGGGTACTTTGTTTGCGGATCCGAAGGTTGACTATAACCCGGTGGATACATTTGCAAGTAAGATTGGTACTAGTTCCAAGACTAGCAAGGTTAATTTTGGACTTTGATTCGGGTAAGCCTCTTAATGACAAGGTCGATGTGCAAATTCCTTTGTCATCGGTCCTTGTCGCTAGTTCTAAGTTTGAAAACACCTTGTTTGGATACTTTATTGGAAAGAGGGTTATGCTTTCCGTAGTTCACAAACACGTGAAGAATGCATGGAAGAAATTTGGTGTAATTCGATCTATGATGAACTCAAAGTGGCCTATTTTTCTTCAAATTTGCATCTATCGAGGGTTTAAATGGTGTGTTAGAGAATGGACCTTGGTTTATTCGCTCGCGCCTATTATTCTCAAGAAATGGACTCCAAGATTAAGCTTCGTGAAAGAGGATTTGGGTTATATTTCGCTTAGGTGAAATTACATGATATTCACATTCTCGCTTTTATCAAGACGGGTCGAGTGCCATGGCTACTAAATTGGGTACTCTATCATGCTTGATGCATACACAAGCACTATGTGTATGCAACTGGGGCGCCATGACTATGCGCGCCTTAATTGATCTTAAAGTCGATAGGAACTTAAAGAGAAAATGGTAATTCATTGCTCCGTGTTGTGATGGTGATGGGAGGTGTTACATACTTGTCGGGTGGAATACGAGTGGAAACCACCTAGATGTGGTGTTTGTATGGTTTTGGACATGATGAGACCCAATGTCCCAAACGCGCCTATTGACCTTAAACAACAAGCACAAAAGATGATGGGTTCAAAACCCTGAGGAAGGTGTTTCGTGGGATCGAGGTGTGTAAAGGGCTAAATTTAGCCCTTCTAAACCAAGGTTGCAAAATCGCTAGCGGTAGTCTGGCGGCGGGTAGGCTCTAGCGATTAATCTTAAGGAGGATTAATCGGATTGATTTTTATATATAAAACTATAAAATTTGAAACTATATGCCCGATTGGCCAATCTAGTCGATTTTTTTTTGATTTGGCCGATTTTTTCCGATTTTGACGATTTTACCCGTGAATCGATTTTTCCGATTTATCCGATTTTGTTCGACGGCCGACACTGGGCGCTAGGCCGATTAATCCGATTTTGTCAAGAATCGATTAATAAGGCCGATTAATGAAAATCGAACGACTAATCACCGCCAGCGACATCGGCGATTAATCGGCCCGCTAGACCGATTTTTGCAACAGAGTTCTAAACATAAGAAGCGTATCACCGTGTGTCGGAAGCCGGATCCTACAATGAAGAAGGTTACCGTGGCTAGTACAGTGGGACGGATATGCCACATCAAACCGCTTGATGCTCTTAATATGGTTGATCTTGATGAGGCTAATATTCCTAGTGTTACCGTTGACTTGACCAAAGGTGGTAGCTCTGCTAAGGGTGGAAATGGTAACACTAGTACTACTCCTATTGTTGGAAAAATTGAGGAGCTTGAAAAGCTAATTGTTGAGGGAAAAGTTACTCTTGTGGATGATGATGGTAAACCTCTTAAAAAGGTTGATTTGAATGAAAATGCGCATGATACGGCTACTAAGCCTAGTTCGTCTTCCTCTCCGTATTCTATGGTGGGTAACCCATTCTCTAAAGTGGGGGATGTGTTTGTTTCTGACAGTGATGATGAGGAGGTGCTTGAGCCGGATAATCCTATGGCTAAATTTCTCGCATCAACATGCGGCGGTCATGAGCTTGAAGATTATTATTATGATTATGCTGATCAGGTATATGATTTACCAGGGCAATTAGATGCTTTTTCTGACATGTATGATATCAAGTTCCAAGGTCGTGGTAGTAAGCAATCTAGACGTTAGGTTATGCTTGGTTTTGTGTCAAATGTAACCTAGTGAGTAGTGGTTGTTTTACCGCTTTAAGGATATGTGTGTCTTGTTATGTTAGGCTTTACCGCCTACGTAATCGGCCGAGATATAAGACTTCACTCATATCCTTTGACTTAAACGTTTTTGGAGAATATATTTACCTAAACCCTTTAGCAAAAAAATAAAAAATAAATAAAAAATAAATAAAACTTATTTATCAAAAATTTAGCGTTTTCCTTAAAAAAAATATACATACCCCAAGAAGTCCTTAAATTGCGAACAGTGGGTACAATATTGCAATGCTTTTAACTTACATACTTTTATAAAAAATATTGAACTTTGATATATCTTTTTTTAAAAAAAAAAAAAAATAAAAAAAAATAAAAATAAATCAAAACCCTTCAAAAACCACCATAAAGTTTGTTGAAATATAAATTTAATAAAAAAAATTCAAAACACGCCCCTAAAATATGTAACAAGATACAAAACCTAACTTAAACTTTTACCTTTTATTATTTTTTATATAACAAATTTTATTTATCCATTATCTAATTAATATTCAACAATTTTCTTATTTATATACGAATTAAAAAGTCTTTAAATTTGGAATAAAGTGAGTCCAATATTGCAATTTTAGATTACGTAGATTATATAAAAATATTATTGAAATTTTAAATTTCTTACTTATAGGTAAAAAATTAGTAATTTTATTATAAAAAAATACCAGTGAAAAAATTTCTTAATTTCAAATTAAATAAGCCCAATATTATAATAATTTTAAGGGTTTAGGTCGCTAAATAGCTACGTACTTTTCGAAATATACCGCTTTTGTGCGTGAACTAAAATCTGCTCCATTTTACGTCATGTCTTTTATGTTTTGTACCATTTGCACGACACGTTTACGAAAGAACCCACGAATGATAAACCAAAAAATGCCTATGTGGCATATTTTTGAGTAAATTTCATAGATAGTCCTTCTTATTTGTCCCAAATTGCATCTATCGTCCCCGGTCCTTTTCTTCCGCTTTTTACGTTTCGTCCGCTTTTTATGTTTTCATCTGCTTTTACGCCACCGCTTTTACGCTTTCATCCATTTTTATAAAGTTGTTGTCATTTTTTACGCCGTCTGCTTTTACGCTTTTGTCCCTTTTTGGTTTTCGCTCGCTTTTTTTTTTTTGTCCGCTTCACACGCTTTCATCATTTTTTCGCCACGCTTTTTACAATTTCGTCCGCTTTTTTTCATTTTCGCCCGCTTTTTACCTTTTCATCCCGCTTTTTGTTTCCTTTTTTTTTTTAAGTTTTCATCGGTTTCTTTCGTTTTAAATACATTTTTACGCCGTTTGTTATTTTAGGTTTTCGTCCGTATCTTTACGCTTTTGTCCTTTTGTAGTTTCGCTCGCATTTTTGCACGAACACGTAAAAAACATAAAACGAAAGACACAAGAACAAAAAAAAGATTTAATCGTAAAATGGACTAATACGCTAAAAACGGACGAAAACATAAAACGTAAAGAAATGTAAGAAACGAAAAAACGGACAAAACGTAAAAACGGACGGAACGATAAAACGGGTAATAACATAAGAAAACGATAAATGGGGGTAAAACGTTTGAAATCGTAAGAAATGTATAAAAGGACGAAATGTATAAACGAACAAAACGTATTAAAACGGGTAAAACGTAAGAAAACGGAAGAAAACGGATGACGTATAAAACGGACAAAACTTATACACGCACTCAAAACGGTACATTTGAAAAAGACGTAGTTATTTAGCGTCCAAAACCCTATTATTTAACTTATTTTTGTTAGTGGAAATCGACGCGTGCACACACGGCAATAGTGATTATGGTTTCAGAAAACAAGTTTAACCGCAAAAATGGTACAAAACATAAAAGACGCAACATAAAATGAAACGGATTTTAGTTCACGACAAAAATGGTATATTCGAAAAGACGTAGTTATTTAATGACCTAAACCCTAATTTTAACTTATATTTTATGAAAAATAGGGATTAAAATTTAAAAACACTTCTTATTTCAGTTAATAATCAAAATGATTGCAAGTAACTGAATTATATACGTTGTAGACTCATTACATTAATCACTATTAGTTTATGAAAGAGTTTTTATATACGTTCTATTTTTAGAGTATAAATTATTGTTAAAAAAGTGCTGAAAATATTGAAATTTTGGGATTTTATAGTTACGATATAAATTGCATTATATAATTTAGTTATATAAAAACACATGAATATTGAATTATATAGATCTTGCAATATTTTTTTGGCAAAGAAATTAAAGTAATTAAATGATTTGAAGTGATTATATGATAAAAGTTTTATCAAACAATATATTGCGACAACACGCCGACATATTTGTTATTATTACATTGAGTAGTGGAGAGTATAGCTTACATCAATCATATTTAAAATCCTCATTTGTATCTCTTTCTAAAAGATCTATCGGCTAAACAAAAGTTCAACTTTTTTTTGTTCCTTAAAGACTACTACAAAAATAACTCCCGCAACGAAGCACGGACCATAGATCAAGCGATAACTTTTAACACTTGTATTTTGGGTTTAGTAAGCGTTGCAAGTAGGGTGGCAATTCGGGTCGGGTTCGGGTTGGCGGGTTCGAGTTGTCAGGTTGGCGCGTCAGAAAATCCCAACCCAAACCCGACCCATTTAAATCATCGGTCCACCATGTCAACCCTAACTGTTTAGACATAACTCGAACCTAACCCATTTAACCCAGATATATACTTGGGTTGTGAGTTAAATAGGTTACACGGTTGAAATGTTAAACGGGTTGAATCGATTAAGCGGGTTTCGGGTTGACACATTTAACCCTTTTATATGCAAAATTTGGCACATTACACGAGTTAAACAGTTAAAAGGTTGTCGGGTCGAATTCGCTTAACACATTTAACCCGCATAATAAAATATAAATAATTTTGAGTTTATGAAAAAAATCTTAAATAGGTTGGCGGGTCAACCCGCTTATTTTATTCCCAACCCGAACCTGACCTGTTTAATAAACGGGTTAGATAGGTCGACCCAAACCTGACCCGGAATTTATTTAGCACAACCTGAACCTATTAATTTTCGTGTCGGTTTCAGGTCGGGTTTCATGTCTGGTTAGAAATTGCCACCCCTAGTTGCAAGTAATTGAATAGACAAAATAACTCCCGCAATGAAGCACGGACCATTTACCATCGATATATACATTTATGGAACGAACGACGTCGTTTATTAAAAATCACAACAACCCATGGACCAGTGTTGTTTACTTTTATGAATTTGAACGACCGCCGACTAGCGTCTAATGATTTTGCAACATTGCCCCTGACTATGTGAAAAGTTACAAAACTACCCCGATTTTAGCGATTTTACTGTTTTTTTTTATATAACAAATTTTATTTATAAATTATTTAATAAATATTTAGAGATTTCTTCTTAAAAGTATACTGATGATCGAAAAGTTCTCTCTAAATTGTGAACAATAAAAATACCTTTGACTTTATTTAACAAAATATACAAATAAAATAAAAGCAAAACAAACACTTAAACTATCTGACAATTAAAAATTACCTTTGACTTTATTTAAGAAATTCGCACCAACCCCTGGATTATGTGACGAGTTATGAAAACTATTATGTACTTTTGACATACGCATTTATTAAAATATCCCCAAATTATGAACAAAATAAGTTCTCAATATCGCAATACTTTTGACATAAGATAATTTTATAAATATGTTAAAAGTTTAATGTATATTGTTTTTAAATAAAATAAAATTCAAAACACACGCTTAAATTATCTAACAACTTAAAAAAACTACATTTGACTTTATTTTAAAAAAGTTATACTTTTCATTTAAATGATTTAAACTTTTCGTTGCTTATGAAAATTATGTATAACAAATATTATGCGATGTAAGCATTTTCTTCTAATATCAAGAAAACTCGCAACATTATCTATAAATACGAGCTGAAAATTGTAAAGTCGGAAAATGATCAATCAATATTACTTAAAGTTATAAAGTAAAAGGATTTGCGCTGCATGCTAATAACTCGTGTAGATACATTGGGCGAATGGATGACATCGTTTCGTCAAAAGAGAAAAGATCGCAACATCCCCGGACAATATGCCAAGTTACTAAAAGTACATGTGTTTTTACTTTTAGTTATTTACGATTTTTATATAAAAATTTTATTTATAAAATATCTAACATTTATGTTATATTATAAATATTTTTATGATAAACAATGGCTTAACCTAAAGATCTGGTAGGCAATTAAACTCGATGATGAGAATTTTAAAACATGTTATAACCTTTAAATATTTTCAAACTACTAAATTTGTTAATTTATTTTTGAAATTACAGTGGTCCTAAAAAAAGGATAAAATAAAATAAAACTCTTTAATTAAGCATATGATTTGTTAGATGTCATACCATTATGGCATTATCTGAGGTTTTATACGCTGAGAATGTTATATGCATTGCATAAACAAAACATGACACCTACTGTTAAGCAAATTCAAAAGCGCCAAGCAAACCATATATGCAAGTTATCAACCTAGTACAAAACACAATGAAACGTAGTTTAGTAGAGTTTAAAATAATTCGGGAAAGTTCTAGCGATGGACTTACTCCATGTACATGGAGAAACATCTTAATTTTTGATTTACATGTTCGACACAAAGAACTCGAATTTCTTTGACCTTAGGAACATGCTAGTTTGTAATTTTTATCTTTTAAGTTTTATGTTTTTTTTATTGTAATGTTTTTTTAATGAATAAAGTAATTTTAGAATATATTCTTTTACATTTTATAAAAAAAAAAAAAAAAAAAAAAATGGGACGATATCGAGAAATGAAACATTTTCCTGCGGCCAACTCAAAACCTGACGTGGCACGCTTGCTTTTTCTAACATACCATTATGGCATTATCTGAGGCTCCGACACCTACTGTTAAGCAACCAAGCAAACCATATATCAAGTTATCAACCAAGTACAAAAACACAATGAAACGTAGTTCAGTAGAGTTGGGGACGATGGACTTACTCCATGTACATGCATCTTAATTTTTTTTGACATTGAATTTCTTTTTTTGCCTTTAGATTCCTCGGGAAATCGAGAGATTTAAGACCGCTGCTTTAACCGCCTGCCGCCTACCTCCACGCCACCAAAGACTTGCATGGTGATTTTACTGAGATCCCTTTGAGAAAATTCCTCAAGAAAACCCCGCAATCTTTCGTCACCGAAAAGATTCAAACCGGTAACAACCTCCCCAAGACTCCCAAGAATCAAGGCCACTGAGCTAACTCAGTGGTTGGAGAAACATCTTATAATAAGCATTTGACTGACTTTCAAATGCTACAAACATTAAACGCTGGCGAACATATACACCCACCATATTTTATATATATGTTCATGCATGTCGCCAGGCCTTACAGCCATCAGCCTTCTCCGTCTACTTATCCCACCAAAATTCCACTCTTGGTCGTTTTATACAATGATTCCGAGCCTTAGTTCGAGCTTGTAGCCTAGTTGGTTACGGATATGATATATGATTAATCTTACTTCGTCTTTCAGAAAACAAACTAGAAACAGATAAGGTTTCTAGATTTGGATCCGCATTAGAGCATGGGGTGTCGACATTTCGCTTTCGTCGCCTTCGACGTGGAGGGTTCGCCACTTTAATTTGGCCCTCGCCACGACACCATCACAACTCGCCAATTAATGTTTCGTCGTTACAACGACATGCTAAAAGACAAAACATTTCAAATGCAACCGTTGCAAAATATACCCGTTTGAAATGAAACGGTCAAAAAAAAATTTGTTTTTTTTTTCATTTTCAAACCCAAATACCCCTTTACTCTATAAATACTACCCATTTTTTACAAAAACATTCACACTTCTCATTCACAACCAAAAAATAAATTATCTTCATCATCTTAATCCACAACCAAAATGTCCCAAGATCCCAACGAGATGTCGCTTTATGAATCTCCTTAACTCGCCTTCGCCAAACTCGTCCACCACATCGCCTCAAAGCTCAAACACTTCTTCGCAAGTCGGATTTCAACATTTTCAATATCCAAGACAATCACCACCGCAATTCTATCCATCACAACCGCAATTTTATCCATCACAACCATCACAACCGCAATTTTATCCGTCACAACCACCACCAACGCAATTCTATCCGTCACAACAACCACCAACGCAATTCTACACTTCATTAACAACATTACTTTGAATCACAATTCAAAGTACCTCAACCACCACCAACCGAAACACGTGAAGAACGTCGTCAAAGAAAAACCGCCAAAGCGACAAAGAAAAAAGAAGGTCGCTAGAACTTGGACGCGACGAGGAGGACGAAGAGGTCGAACCACAATTCGTTGGACAAACCAGAAGAAAAATTTTAGCCGAGTGTTGGTCGAGGTATCCCAAAACGCCGCTATCGGTAATGACCGACTAAACGATGCGCTTTGGACTCGATTGGGAGGACTTCAAGGCTCGTAGTCCGCATCCTTATCGTATAAAAATTATGTGCACGGAAAATGGACTCGGTAAACGGTGATTGCCAAAAGTTTAATGGTTTTTACAAGCATTTGCAGCGAGATCCGGGAAAATGATGATGATCACATTGAGAATGCAAGAATTGCTTTCAAGACTTTTACCGGAAATGCTTAATATGGTTCCAGATGGAATGTTTTGAGAGAATATCCCAAATGGGATGCGCCTTGAGGGATCAATGAATATAATATCGCCGAATTATTCGCCCTCGATCCAAGAGCTCGTCTCACAGCAAGCCTCGTCCCAAGCAAAAATTCTAAATCGGTGGAGTCACAACGAGCACCGGGAGTCAATCGGATGCTATTGCGAAGCTTTAACTCAAGAGTATAAACGAAAAGTTGACGAGCACGAGAAGTGTACGAGGCGGGATTGCGAAAGAAAAGTCGGAGCAAGAGTGCCGAGAATTGGAGTTTCTCATGCTTGATGTGGAGGGTTAATCTGAGCCAAATAAATCACTCATAAAAAGAAACAAGACCAAATAATAGCAAAATACAACATATAAAAGGCGAAAAGGTTGTATTTTTAAGTTTCTTATGGTTTTTATTTTTCAGATGTTTTTTTTTTTCTGTTTTTTTTTTCTTTTCGTATTGTATGTTGTATTTTTATTTTAAATGAATGAAATGAATTTAATTGTGTTTGGAAAATATGGAAAAGAAATAAAATGAAAGGGTGGAGCCCAAATGAAGAAGTGAGTTAGTTGTGATTGAGGGTATTTTAAGTGAGTATGTTGAAGTGATGTAGAAGTGATGTGGTACGTGGGGCCCAAATGAAGAGAATTGGGCAACCGACGACACCCCATGCTCTTAGGCATCAATATCCAATTGGTAAAGTCAACCAATAAGTTTCCAACCGCTGATACAAAAGTTGGGCGCTCGTTGTTGGACCCGCCTCAGATCAATTGAATCTTAATGCTTGAGACCGCGCACTAAGAAAGCGGAAAACACCGTTAGGCTTATCGTGGAATTGTTTCCCACGATTATCCTCCGCGTGAGAGTAAGTAATCGGTTTAGGGTTATGGAGAGTTAGGTTTAGATCATACCTTTAATGAGGATGGATTCCCATTATATACACACGAAATCCTTGTTGGTTTCGTGTTCCCCAACCTTCGGCGTATCACGCCTAAATCGGTTGGTAAACGATTATCTCCAAAGTTAGGAGATATCCGATATCTTATTCCATAAATAAGTTTTGGGTTTGGGCCTTCGTGAGCCCCAACACTTATCAGCGTAGCCCATTTCATGCTGGGCTCGCTAGTATCGGTCCTTAGTCGGGTTCGTGACCCGAATATAGACTATACGTCATCATGTCCTCCCAGTCTAGTATGCGCAGTGACTAACTACGGATGTTAGACTAATAACTGCAGTCAATAAAAAACTGCGAAGCGTAGCAAAGAAACCAAAAAGGGTTCCCGTCTTGAAAGATACATGTTGTATCTAGACATAATATTAAAAATGGATGCCTCGTAAATCGGGGGAAAGCAATCAGAATCGTCACGTCAAGTGATCTGATCCACATATTGGAGATAGTGGGATCCACGTGTCGTTCATCGTGTGGATGAGAAAACTTATATAACCATCGACCTAGTTTTCACTGTGATTATCATAGTAAAAACTTAATCCGCCATTGTTAACAAACCTTCGACTTGCAACCCAGAAAACTACTATTCCAAAGGTAACAAGCGCGCTTAGAAAAACAATACCATGCTCAAAGTTTTATCCGATTTCACATCCGACATAATCGAGGCGAACTTCTGAGTTCGCCCCGATTATTACATTCCTCGCGGTGCATCCGGAAGTTCCGTGTGCAAGGCGTCATGCGACTTCCACGAAGGAAAATAGGGTATATACACGCCGAGTTCGCAAATCAACGGTGCCAATATCTTTATTCCCGAGCGACGTGTTAAACTACTACCGCCTCGCATATATCCCACCGCACCGCATAGGTGCGCTAAAATCACCAACTCGAGGTTAATTGCCGACATCGGCAATTAACCCGACTATCCACCTATTCCGCTGCTTTATCACACAACGTGGTCATACGGGCGGTATCATTTGCTAAGCCTACGGGCGCCTTCGCTTTATAATCGAAAAGTTAGACGCGCCAGAATTGAGAGAAACATTTTTCTGGCAGACGACGCGTGTTTCCCATCGCGCGATTTCTACACCTGTGGTACACCGCCAAAGGATGAGCGCCCTCCCGGATCGCATAATGCGGGGATGCGATACAATAAACACCAATCGCATCCCCATAAATTCCTACCCTGAGGAATTTTTGGTGCACATAGGCATTAGTCGCAACTATTTTGGTTGTCCGGAGGAGGTTCCGATCTTCTTAGGCGCGAATGGCCAGGGTGGGTGCTCGTCCTTCGGACTCCGTTGTGTTATATTACTGTAAGCGTTTTTCTTTCTTCTCTATGTACTTGTCGTAATCTATTTCTGTTGTTTGTTTGTTGTTGCGTAGAAATGGATCTATTCAGGGTCGTGCAACTGGCGAAGCCGCTGCAGGTTAATGTAGGGACACGCCCGTTGAGAGAGGGAGAAGAGCCCATCCTTGATGCTACAGCAGGCGCACTCGACCTCGATCTAGGAGAAGCAGAGGCTAGCTCTTCCGTCGACCGAAGCGACGCCATCGCAGCGTGCCGAGCCCCAGAGTGCCTTCCCTTTAATGCACGCCATCCCAAGTAGCAAGCGGGCGGAGCACATGGAAGAAGAGGAGGACCCGGTTGAAGCGCAAAGATCGCTTGGCGGTGATGGCGCAGCACGCCGGAAGAAGCGCCCGTGGTTCATGTGGTGGAATTGACATCAAGTGACGCCGCATCGCCTCCCCCGACCGAGACCACCGTCCACGCAGTGCTATCATAAAGGTTTTTTGCGCATCCACTGTTTATGTATGAAACACTTAATAATTCCCTGTCTTGTGTGCAGGTTTGAACAGTCTGCGGAGTCGCCCCCGTAGATAGCCCCAGACGCCCGAGTTCTCCGAGCCAAACAGTCAGAACGCTGAGCCCTTGGCGGTTGGGGATGCGCTCGTGGACCAGCTTGTTGAGGAGTTGATGGTGGTGGCTCCGCATCAAGCTTCACTAGTGGCGAAGCTAAAGGCTAAGGTTTCTGGGGAAGGCAACCAAGGCGCAGGCGATCAAAAATTACGTCGAAGGCGCAGCTGGCTAGTGCCAAGGTTGAGGCAGAGGGCCCGAGTCGCGATGCCCAAAAACTCACGTCAAGAGAAGATGACGCCGATGGGTCAAATAAACCAAGAGCGTTTGAGTCATCGTGGTACAAGGCTTGGTGTCTCGGGCAATCAAGTATCTAGAGAAGGGCAAGGAAGAGTTGACTTCACAGCTTGGTAACTTTGGTGCGACCGCACAAAGCCTCGGAAGCGTAGGAGATGAAGTTGCAAGCTCACCGAGTATGATGAGGAGTTATATCCCCAACTCCCGCCTACAATCGCCGAGCGCGGTGGCTCATCGGCCATGGTCTCGCGACTTGCTACGCCCGCACTTGAGTCGCAGGAAGTGGTGGACGCCTTTGGGAGTGGTTCAAGCTCACCGCGCGGGGTAAGGCAGAGGTTGTTGAGGAGCCGCATGAGGCTGTTGTTGAAGGTGCTCACGATAAGGTACCCGGTATAATGCGCAATCATATGATGAAGTGGTGGTCATGGAGAGGATGAAGTCATTGGAGTTTCCCCTGATTTCTGAGTTAGAGCGCGACCAGGATTATCCGATAGGGGTCATTATGGAGGGGCTGACCTTATCACGGCATCGTGGTGAAATGCGTGCGCACTGACCATTTTTTGAAACCCGATGAATCACAACTCCAAGTGCCTATATTTGCTCGCCCCAAGGATATCTTGAACCCCTTCGCTCTGGAGAAGGAAGTACCTTTGAAGCAAGTGTTGGAAGCGCATGCTACTAGACTTGCCAAAAAGAAGGGGTTAAAGGTAAGGCTATTTTGTGCGGTATTACGCAAAGACATCTCCTCGTGATCCGACGAGATACCGGTTAGTGTTGCCACGGTATCGCGCCAAGATTCCACCCACCAAGAAGCTAAATGAGGTCGAGCGCCGCAAGTCGTAGGAAGTTCGTCGCTAGACGTTGTAATAGTATGTAGATAGGAACTTGCATTGTAAACATCATTTTGTAAGAACGCATGGTGGTTAATAAAATTCTCCTTTTTGTTGAATGCGTGTTGGTATTATTTGCAGCTTGTAATGTTTGTACTTAGTTATTCGTCTTTGCGTAAAAAAACGTACTTGTTGTCTAAGAATCAAACTGTTATATACGCGCGAATAAGATAGGAAATTCATAGTCATGTATGAAAATCACGGTATACTTAACACATAATTTCTAAGTAATTGTATAGTAGTCGTATATGGTGTGATATGCAGCGTACTGTAAATATCATATTAAGGAGTCAAGTATCTTGATTCCTAATTTGTTAAACACGCACAATATGCATAGTAGCGCACCCGTCGTGGGGTGCGCGCTGAACTTATTCCAACGTCTCGAGAATAAGGTGTTTAACAAGGATACGTGATCCAATGTTGATGGGTTTGCAACCCTCTTACTCAACGAGTTATTTAGTAGGTTTACTCATCCTTGTACCATCGTGGGTTTATTAAGTGCATGCACGCCATGTAGGCAAGAGATAAAAAATGTTAAGACATAAGGTATATGGAAATAACAAATTGAAATGTGTCATGGAGTTAGCTAGAAACCGCGACGCTTTATTAATACTTGCAAGTTTTTATGAAAGAAAATAAATAAGACATTTCCTAAGTAAGAAAAAAATGTAAATACATGGATATTTATTGGGCACTAAAGTGCAAGAGTGTCCGTATACCGGGTCAGAGCCATTCCTAGAGATAACATCGCTGAGATTGCAAATGTTCTATGTACGCTGTAGTTCCCGACCATCCATGTCTCGTAGCTTGTACGCTACTGCTCCTAATGCTTCAATAACCTCATAGGGTCCTTCCCACTTCGGTCCAAGTTTGCTCAGTCTTCTTCGCTGGCTCACATCATTGGTGCGGTAGACTAAGTCACCCGGTCCGAATGAAACACTTCGCACTTTAGCATCATAGTATCCCTTCATTTTTAACTTCGACCTTGCTTCACATATAGTCGCGCTGCCGTCTCTTCCAACAGGTCTAAGTCGACACGCCGTCATCATTAGTTGCCACATTGACTTCAGCAGTGCGGAGAGTTGGCATCCCACCTCGGCCGGTATGACGGCCTCTGTCCCATAGACTAGAGAAAAGGGGGTGTCCCCCATGCTAGTTTTGATTGAAGTACGGTGCGCCCACGCAACACGCGATAATTCTTCTACCCGCCTTCCTTTGTGCTTTTCCAGACGTGCTTTAATTCCTTCACCTAGACTTCGATTTGCACGCCTACTAAGCCGCTGGTTTGTGGATGTTTAACCGATGCGGCGCTCGCGCGATATTCAACTTCTCACACCGCCCTTGAATGGATTGTCACAAAATTGTTTCCGTTGTCCGAGATGATTTCCCAAGGTAGTCCGGCGGCATACAATATTGTCCCAAACAAAGCGCTTGACCTAATTGCCAATAATTGTTACAACCGCTTTTGCTTCGATCCACTTGGTGAAGTAGTCTATGGCCACTATGAGAAACTTTAATCCTCCCGCCGAACGGGAAGGGACCAACAATGTCTATACCCTACTTGTAGAATGGACATGGCGCCGTGATAGCGTTAGCTCTGCTGTGGGCCGGCGCGGGATAGGTCTATGAACCTGACAATCGCCGCACTTTTTTATTAATTCTCGCGCATCACGATGCATGGTGGGCCAATAGTATCCTGACCGCAAAGCGCGTGCCACCACGGATCGTGGACATGAATGCATGCTACATGAGCCGGCGTGGATTTCCCTGAGTACATAATTTGCTTGTAGAGGCCAACGCAGTGAGCCATGGTTGCGTAAAAGAGCGCGATATAGTACACCATCTCAAGTTCGAACCTCGGTCTGGCGCCGTATTTTTCGGCTTCCTTCGTTTTGGGCACACGCCTTGCTTATGAATTCCATTATTGGTGTCATCCACGTAGGATCTTCCTCCTCTATTACCGCGAATATTTCCATCTCCGAGATGGATTTGCTCTTCAACGCTTCCACCAACACTTGTTTTGACAGCGTGCGAAGCTTGTGGATGCAATCTTGCTTAGTGCATCCGCCATCGATTTTCCCTCGGAACTCGCTGATGGTAAACCCACAAAGCCCCGGATTAGTGCCTTGGTCTTGTTGAGGTATTGATCATGTTTTCCTCTTTAGCCACATATTCGCCCAACACATGGTTGGCTACTAGCCGGAATCCACATTTGTTTCCGTGTTGCGACGCCATTCGAATGCCGCAATGCGTAGTCGCGATTAGGGCTTCATACCGCTTCATTGTTTGTCGTCAGAACTCAAACGCAGCGCGTAAGTGAATTCCAATCCTTCCGGCTTGTGAGGATGAGGCTCGCTCTCGACCCATCCACGCATGAAGATCCATCCGTGAACAAGATCCATGGATTTTGTAGTTCCTTTTGCTTGGTGCGGTGTATCATCGCCTCGGTTTTTCGATGATGAAATCGCTAGATCCGCCTTTTATTGCAAAGACGCGGTCCGTAGGAGATGTTGTGTTCACCGAGCAACACACTCCACTTCGTAGTCATCCCGATGCGTCGATTGGAGATGATTTGTTTGATAGGTTGATCCGTATCACCGCAATGGATGCGCTTGAAATACCGGTAGAGCCTTTTAGTGGCGAATACCAATGCTAAAACCAACTTTTCCATGGCGCTATAGTTAATCTCCGTTTTCTTGAGCGCTTTGCTTACAAAATACACCGTGTTTGTCGACCGTCCGCCAAGAAGATCACACCGACCGCCCATGTGTCGCAGATAAGTACATAATTAATTCTTTCCCCGGTCGGGTGCGACTAGTGCGGGAGCGCTGTGTGTTGTTTAAGCTGTAAAGGCTTCTTCCGCCTCCGTAGTCCAAAGAAAATCTCCTTTTTATACACTTCGAAAGTGTCTTAAAGAGAGGAAGTGACTTGTTCACGACTTGACAAGAATCTATTCGCACCGCCAATTTTCCATTGAGAGATTGGACTTCCTTCAACGCGCGTGAAGGAAGTTCGATGACGCCTTTAGTTTTTTCTCGACATGGTTTGATGCCATCGTGTTCTATCGTATCCGAGAAACATGCCTTCAGAGTGAATATTTCCTCTGGAGTCTTGGTCACGGGTATACCGTCATTATCCCGTCCGCCTCCCGCCGCGGTAGTTCTTGTTACGGTTGCTACTCGGTCATGGATTGTCTCCTGTGTTGTTCCCCGTGACCGGAGTTCGAGTAGCCTTTCTCTATTCGCCACGTGGCTTCTCCTCGATGAAGGACCTTGTGCATTTCATAAGTTCATTAAAGGTTTGGGGATCTTGTCGCTCAACTTTTGATGAGTTATGGGTTATTGATCCCGCTCATGAACCCCGAGATTTTCAAGACTTCGGGCATGCCTTAACCTCGATGCACTCATCTTTGAAGCGCCCATGTAAGCGCTTGTAGATTCCCTCGGCGCTGCTTGACCTCGGCGAGTTCGACAGGTTTTTAGCACACTTCTTTCGTTGAGTGAAGTTTAGCGAAACGCCTTTCTCAACTCTTCAAAGCCATCAATGCTTCGCGTGGAAGCCATCAACCGCCTGCTGCGTTTCCCACTAGTGTGGAATTGAACATGTGGCACCACACGTGTTGTGGCCGCCGATAGTAGCGGTGATTCAAAATTTTAGGTGATCATCGTGATCACCGCTCCATCATAGGTTTTGACATTAGCGGCATGCGCCTCTTATCTTCTCGAGAAATTATCGATCCATCGAGTGAACGCATCCACCTTTTGTCGCGCCACTGAAGAGACATGTCTTCCTCCTCCTAGTCACGATATTTACCCTCGGACTTCCAAAGGTCCGTTCCGCTATCCTCGTTGTCCAAGGAATTACCAGAGGATGAATTTTTCCTTCTTCGGCGCTTTGCGCCGACCGCCCTCGAATCGCACTTGAAAGGCTTTCACTGGGAGTACCTTCGCCAAGTCTGCCCCGGACTCTGCGCCACCAAGCCCGGCGTGGACATTGGTACGCCTGCTCATCCTCCTCGCTTCCTTCCGAATGTCGCGAGTTAGATGTCTCATCATTCTCAACTCTCCTCCCAATTCATTAAACACCGGGTCGGCGGTTATCCCTCCCGCTTCTCCTTCCGGACGGCGCGGGATGTTTCAGATTCGAGTCAAGTTTAGTCGGGCATGCAGTCTGACCGACCTCTTTTGCTTCCTCTTGCATGAGAGCGGTCAAAGTTTCGTAATTTTGAGATACGAAATCTCCTGCTAGTTCTCGTGCGACCCTTCTAGGCAGTGGTGTCTGCTTTCACCACCGGGCCCTTGTTTCTATCGGGCATCCGGTGCCTTCGAGACCGCCTCCAGCACCGATTGGAGGGAGCGGCGAAAGGGCGCGCAATGGATCTCCGCTACTGGTGGTGGTTGTAGTGGCTTGGGTTGTCCCCGAGCTGCTGCCACCGTAGGGAGGACTAGGTCCGGGCCTAATCCTGATTTTTAGCGACACTTGGTTGTCCCAAGAGTCCGCTAGAAGTCGATCCGCTGCGCCTTCTTTCCCGTAAGGTCCGCCACGATCGCCGATTCCTGTGTCATTCTAGTTCTTAGTTCTTAGTGATGGTCCCACCTGATGGCGCCACTTGTTGATACAAAAGTGCTGCCCTTGTTCGACCCTGCCTCAGATCAATTGAATCTTAATGCTCGAGACCGCGCACTAAGAAATGTAAAACACCGCTAGGCTTATCGTGGATTGTTTCCACGATTATCCTCCGCGAGAGTAAGTAATCGGTTTTAGGGTTATGGAGAGTTAGGGTTTAGATTATACCTTTAATGAGGATGAGATTCCATTATATACACACGAAATCCTTGTTGGTTTTGTTTCCCAACCTTCGGCGTATCCCGCCTAAATCGGTTGGTAAACGATTATCTCCAAAGTTAGAGATATCCGATATCTTATTCCATAAATAAGTTTTGGTTTGGGCCTTCGTGAGCCCCAACACTTATCAACAGAGCCCATTTCGGTCGGGCTCGCTAGTATCGGGTCCTTAGCTCGGTTCATGACCAATATGACTATACGCCATCACCAATGAGTTTAAAAAATAAAATAAAAACACTACTTCTAATATTCCCCATGCAAAACAAAAGGTATTAAGTTCAAATCTCATTAGATACATATTTTAGGATTATTTGGGAAAAAGTTTGAAACAGTCATGGAGATGACTCGGCCAAGTCACATACATCTGAACCAAAGCTTCGACCTCCTCAAATAACCTGGACGTAAAAAAAAACTTTTCTATTTACTCATTTCTGTGATGCAAATGATTTTTATAACGCTTTCTAACCATTTTAATAACACGAAATAGTGAAAGATTAGCGATGAAGTCATTCTCTCAAATATTTAAAAAAAAAAAGTTGCTTCTATTATAAAAAATTTATTGATGAATTTGGTTATAAAAAGGTTTTCATCCATTAATTACTACTCCTTAAGTCCTTAACCATATACTATGATTTCTAATTACTAGTCCTTAATATTTAAGTACGTAAAGCCGATATGGCATATTTTGACTTTTATGTGTCAAACTAAACCCCCTTTCAAAGTTCATGTACATGCAAATTATTATTTGTCGGAATTAAGTAGTTTTCAAAAACAGTGGACACAACTTAACAATCAACTTGCAGACTAATTGCACCTTCCGTGAAACATCAAACACTTCACTGTTAAAAACTTATACAGTAATTGTTTGAAAATGGTTTAAGCGGTGTTTTAGATTATTTTTTTCTTTTATGCGTTTCTCCTTATTTTTAAGTAGATATATCCAAACCATTCTGAATATGTCTGAATAACACGTGACGGGTAAAATAAGGAGCAACAGGAAAACACGTCACGGAGTTCATTTGGTTCATAGCGTTACTTTTGCTTAAATAAATTAAAGTGTTTTTTTTTTTTTTTTTTTTTTTTTTTTTTTTCTTAAATATATTTGACGTATAACATTTTAAGAATGAATTATTGGAATTTTCCAACGAATAGTTACCTTTTTAAGTATTCTCATTCTATTTACAGAATAAGCAAATTCAAATATTATTTTTTTTTAAAAAAAAGCTTATGTTTAAACAGCTTATAAATACTGATATTAAGCAAAATAAGCGGAAAAAATATGCAAAATTTTTCTATATATATGAAACAAACTTGTAAATTTTTAATATTATATGAAAACTGAAAAGTTTACACAAAACAACATAACCATTGCTAAAGATAAACAACTAAACTACTCCATTAGCTAAGAGCTTGCTGTCAGATTTTAACATTGTACTTGGTCACCAATTCACATATTTTTCTGATTGTCGTATCTCGACTTTTATGAAAGCCATCAGTATTAATATCGTGTCAAAGATTTCCTTTAATGGAAACTTTATCGATTGCGAAGACGAGTAACTATTTTTCGCCCTTCAAACACAAGGCTAACGCTAATTAAGAACCACAGATTTTGCACACCTCCGCCACATCAAGATCACATCGCCTTTTTCTTTTCAAGATTACACTTAAAAGTAGACCAACGATAAACGACCAGACAAAGAATGATGCATGTTTATTTACGCTACAGCCTCCTTTAGCTCTTTAATTATGCCCATATATCATAGCTCTTTTGTTAAAGGCTCATATTTAAAGTTTACAATATAGGGTCCAATAAAATTTTTGTTCAAGCCCAAATTTCTTTTGCTTAGCCCAAACAAACTATACCATATAAACTAGATACCCTAATTTTATGAGACTTAAACCTAAACACTCATAGTATGTGTGTAGTCACTCTATCCTCACATATAGCCATAAACCGAACAAGATCTATGATACGCAGCCACAAATAAATCCGATCACTTTCAGCCATAAAAAAAATCCTATCACATAAGATATTGAGACGAAGATGAAGTATTCATGGCTTCAAGATCTTGAATAACAAGGTCTAAGGTAGGTGTGTTGTTTTTCGTTTTAGATCTTGTTAAACCGAAAGAAAGAAATAGTGGAACATGTTTGTTTTTGCTCAAAAAAGAATGAGAAGGTTATTTTTTTTATATTTAAAGTAGCCAACGTTCGAAAAATTCATGGAGGCGTACCAATTTACTTTCTTGGTCGACATTACAAACCGAGTAAATGAAAAGGTTGTATGGGAACGCGTTGGCTTCGGTTGGGATAATGGTTGAACGCGGTCGGCTATTGGTCGGGTCAACCACCGAGCCATTAGTCAACCGGTAGTAGTTCTGCACAAGTCCTAATCACCTTCTCGCAACACTCCTTACACTAAAAAATTTGTTAAATTCTCCACACTTATTTTATCATGATATGATTAATTGTGGATTTTTATATGGATAATAATTTTGCTATATTTATAAGTGTCACAAATATTTAATAATATAATCAATATATATAAGTGTACATTATAATAAAACTACACTTATATGTGTCACAAATGTTTTCACACTTTTTATTATAAATATTTTTTGCAATTTTGACTTACTTTTAGATGTGAACATTCAAAAAATAACTTTACACTTTAACTATAGAAATTTAGATAATATCTTCACATTTATATGTGTGGAAAAAATTTGTCACACCAATTATTATCGAACATAAAAAAAGTGGATCAGATAATTGATATGTGTCTAAATACACATATATTTTATATTGTTTACACCCACAAAACGACAAAAACACATAAATGACCATATAAATGTTACAAATATCATGAAAATGTGTTTTATGTGAATCGGTATAAAAAGAGTTGAAACAGTTTGATTCTCGATAATGATGGTTTCATTGAAGCCTATTATGATTCTCATTGAATCAATGGTTTCGCCAAAGATATAATGCGCTGATGTTTTCATCAAGGCATACGCTTTCAAGAGATACTTCCACTAAAATATCCGTCCCTAAAAATATCCGGTCAAAACCACTCTCCACCTTGCCTCGGTTTTGCCACCGCCACCACCTTTTTCTCCACCATCCTTTACCTATACCACCCACAATCAATAAATGCATTCTCACCACAAACACTTCACCTCACCTCACACCCTGCTTTTGCTATCAACTCTACCACTGACCTCTAAACCCACCAAACATGTCCCCTCCACCTCTAAGTGAACAAGAAGCATTAATTGTTGCAGAACGCCTCAATCTACTAGTATTACTTTTGGCGCCAAAAGTGAATTCAAAGGCTAGGATCATCTCTCTCCAATCAATGGTCAAAATTAAAGTGGGATTTTACGAGGAAGATGGTGGGAACTCAAACGACTATAAATATCGAGGAGAGGCAAGAGATGACTTTACTTTTCGGGCTAGCGATTGGTCGTGTAGTATAGAATTTAAATGCTTTCTTTAGATTAAATACCTTTGGATTAGCCTAGGTCACGTAGTTAATGTAGTTTACCGCTTTCTTTAATTTCAAGTCATTTTAATGCTTTAATGTTGTAATTTTCTTTAAAATTAGTGTAATGGAACTTTATTTTCAGTTTAATTTCAAGTATCTTTCAGTTTCAAGCTTTTGCTTAATTGCCTTTAATTTTCATGTCACTTTAATTTCTTGTTAAGTAGTTGTTTAAAAGACTCAATAAGCTCACATAAGCTCCTGACAAAGCTTTAAAGCTTTTAGAGACCTTAAAACAGGTTTAGTCTTTAAAATTCAGAAAACACCAAAAATCAAGAAAAACAATGAAAATCCAAAAATAATCATGTGATCTTGGTGAAACCGCATGGAGCAAGGTTAATTGTGGATTGCCTTGGGTTTGCTTTGTGGAAAGCCTTAGGATGTGTTCTGTGACCATGGTTCTCGCCTCAAGCTCAACTTGTTTATGCTTAAAAGGGTCTGATTTGACACATTATGACCTCGGATTTGATGAAATTGGTTTACATAATCTTTGCTTTGAAAACCTCAAAACATACCCATTAAAAGGTTGTTTGGATTTAATAATGAAACTGTGAAATGGTTGTGAATGGTGTTGTTCTGTTTGATTTACACTATATGGAACCTATTTGACTCAATGAAATACTAACCAAATGGTTTAGCATGTTAGAAAGTCAAATTGACACCGGACAATCTAGATATGAGAACTTTGAGGTTGTTAGATCTAATAATCTTGCATATCTGCTTTTAATATTGTTTAGTTTGCTTTATTTCATGTTTATGTTGTTTAGTATACCATATTCTCGTCATTAGAATCGCATCAAAGTTCACCTTAGTCAACTTTGATCATAAACTAAAAAGTCAAATTTCTAGTTTTCCTGCTTTTGATTTAATTGTTTATTTTCCTATGTCTTTGTTACTTAGTTTCATGTTTAATGCCTCAGAGTTTTAATGATTTGTTGCTAACCTTGTTAGATATATTTTGATAATTTATAGTTTCCATGTTTAAGTGCTTATTTTGTTGCTTATTTCGCTTGTTTTGCCCCGCAGCACAAGTCTAGTCATCAAGTTCATAAGCTTGCGTAGCTTTATGACTTAGCCCCAGCTTGTGCACTTGCCTCTTTTGTAGTCCTTGTGGCCTTTTTATTATGTGTATGCTTGTTTTTCATTGTAGCTATTAGATAGCTTAATCACTTTCACCCTTTTGTTACAACCTAAACTCACCACACGTACAAAACTGTGTAGTTGGAGTAGTTTTCCTAAGCTTATGAAAATTTGCTCATTGACCTTGAGCTTGTGATCTTTGGCTCATGTGAGGCTAACCAATCATACTTTCAGTGTTTCAGTGTTTGTTGAGCTCTCATGAGCTAATTAGATAAGTCATTAAGAGCTTGTAGTTTGCCCATTCCCAACAGCTCAATTCTTTGAATTTACACCATTACCTACATTCCTTCAAAAGCTAATCGGCAGAATCTTACATAGGTTCAAGAATTTAGAACCTTGCAATGGTTCAAAGAAGATTCTGGATTCACTGAATTGTTTATTAGCTTATTACAAGCTTTATTTGATGAAATCCAAGACACATGCTTGTTTATACTTGTTCATATCACTTGTACACATTTTATTTTTCTTTTGCTTTTCGACAAATGGAGTTTATACTAAGCTTTTACAAGCTTCAATTCCATCCAAGTTGAGCCCAAAAGCTTAACTGCTCAAACCATAAGCTCACACTATCACAGTCCATTTTCTTGTTTATATTTATCCATTGGACTTGTGTTCATCTTATTTTATCTTTTGTTTCTCGTTTAAAGCTTTTTCAAGCTTATTTCAAGCTTAAACTCCATTGTGAAGCCAAAAGCTTAACTGTTGACCCATAAGCCCACAATTTGCTTAGTTTTAGGTTTGTAAGTATTGTTTTCAAAATCATCTATAATATAAATACATTTCAGCTTTCAAAAATTATTTTATAATATTTTAGATTTTTCAGATGTTTATTTCATTTATTTAAGTTAATTTTAGAATTTCTTATTATTTAATTCATTATTAAATACATTTAATTCATTTTTAATCTATATTAATTAATTTAATAGTGTAAAATTTATTTTCCAATAATATCTTTACGCTTTAGGTTTCGATTGCACGCTTAACGACATACCGTGATGAGCTATTGCTATTCACATTCTTAGTGTTAGTCAATCGATTCTCGCTTTTGTATATTCAATATCATTTCAAAGACACGTGACGTTGTATTACAGCACACCTCGTTGGGACTTAACGACCCGGGATATAATTCTATACTCCCATGGATTTTAATTGTCTTTGGTCCTAGATTAGTTTGACTTTTATGGTTGACCATTCAAGTGGTTGACTAATATAAAGATGACTAGTTCAATGACCAATCAATCAAAATTTACGTCACGAGGTGTGTCACAGAACGCATTTGTGTTTTGTTGAAATATCTATCCTTGTATATATTTCATATATCATATTTCAATTCCAAAACAATATAAAACATTAAAAATATTTTTCTTTTCTTTTCTTATATATAAAAGATAAAATACAAAACATTTTCCTTTCCTCGTTAAAAAAAAAAAAAAAAAAAAAAAAAAAAAAGAGAATAATTGTTGTGTTTCCACACTTAGCTAGTAATGTTATCTTTTACGTTCATGGATTCTGCATAATAGTCGGACTTTGAATATTGAGGACAATATTCATTTCTAAGTGTGGGGGAAATTCTGCTAATTTGATCATAAATGTACCTTTAGTCCTTTTTCCCCAAAATGGCCAAATTTTAATTTTTTTAGTGGAAGTACTATGTACTAAACACAACAAATGATAATCACCCACCATGTCTAACCCACATAAGGATTGGCTAATCAGAGCAAACGGCTCTTGGTAAAGATATCTCAAATCCGCCATTAAGATTTACTTTTGGGCTAGCCATTGGTCGTGGTAGTATAGAATTTAAATGCTTTCTTTAGATTAAATACCTTTGGAAGTCATTTTAATGCTTTAATGTTGTAATTTTCTTTAAAATTAGTGTAATGGAACTTTATTTTCGCTTACAAGTATCTTTCGCTTTCAAGCTTTTGCTTAATTGCCTTTAATTTTCATGGGTAGTTCTCACAAGTCCTAATCACCTTCTCGCAACACCCTTACACTAAAAAATTTGTTAAATTCTCCACACTTATTTTATCATGGTATGATATTAATTGTGATTTTTTATATGGATAATAATTTCATATATTTATAAGTGTCACAAATATTTAATAATATAATCAATATATATAAGTGTGTACATTATAATAAAACTACACTTATATGTGTCACAAATGTTTTCACACTTTTTATTATAAATATTTTTGCAATTTTGACATACTTTTAGATGTGAACATTCAAAAATAACTTTACACTTTAACTATAAATTTAGATAATATCTTCACATTTATATGCTGAAAAATTTGTCACACCAATTATTATCGAACATAAAAAGTGTATGGATCAGATAATTTACGCCCATTTTAACAAGAATCATTCAGACTTTAAAACGCGGAGATTTTAACAAGAATCATTTGTACTTCGACTAATTTTTTCAGCGTTATCGCCTTTCGGAATAACAAAACTGATATTATAAGATTTATATTCTAGCTACTAAATGTGATAGTGATGGAATCTAACAGTATAATAAGCCTAGTTGATCTCTATAGAAATTAATTTTAGAGCAAGTAGCAAATGTCATGCTATTTAGTTAATTCAGTCAACAAAATTCAGTTCTTGTATTTGGATTTGTATGAAGAAGGTTGACATTATTTATGAAAAATATTCTTTACACATTCACAAATTTAATCATATTAACCATTATCACATATTAGTCAAATATATCATACATGTTTTGCTTTTTAAATTTTTTTTTTGATGATAAAGTATCTTATAATTATAAAATTACTAATCATTATTGTTATTCATTTAGAATACATACAAGACGGAAAATTAAATTTCAGCTTAAACTGAGTGTAAGGATGGCCAACGTCACTATCGTCAACTCAGCCTTACATTATATTTTTCATCATCACCAATAAAATGTAATAAAGCTACTAATTTTACCAAATAAAAATACTCCAATTAAATACAAACAAACCCTACAATACATCCGCACAAAATAAAATATAAAAAAAAAAAAAAATAGAGAGAAAAGAACTTGGTCGCCTCAGAAGACCGAGTTGTGCATAAAATGGGTTGATGCCCGAGTTGTTAGGTTGTGGTGTTACGAGAAGACCATGTTATTGGTGCCAACAAGACACAAGAAATGTGTATCTATTACACTTACCCTTAGTTAAAATTTGAGAGGAAAGATATATATATATATATATATATATATATATATATATATATATATATATATATATATATTGGATCATTTAAAAGCTGATCCCAAGTTGAGAGAAAAGTGAGAAAAGAATCTCAACCATCGGATCACCCTCTTTCCTCCCTTTTTCACACCAAACCACAGTGGTCATAATTGTATTTTCCTTCATTCTTTAAGGAAGTTTGTAAATTCGCACCCTACCCCCACCCCGCCTCCTCCTCCGAAATTTTTTTTCCCGCCAATTTTTTTTTTTCTGGGGCCAAATTTTTATTTTTATTTTTTTTTGTCAAAATTTCGCCAAATTTTATAATCGTGATGCACCTTTTTATTTTGGTGCATCACGCTTATAAAATTAGTTATAACTATGATGCACCAAATTTTATAACCGAGATGCACCCAACGATTGTTACCTAATATGCTCCAATAACATTGCAATAACTTAGTATACTATGCTCTTTAGGGGCATTAGTTATACAACAAGAGACGGATCTATGGTATCCATGGTAGCGTCGCACGCTTGTTATCGGGATAACGCTAGTGCATATATTAACAATCGTGAATTGATGAAAAGTAAGTTAACCATGTAATTAATAAAATGACTTTGAAACATGTTAAGATAATTGATTTCATTGTATATTTAACCATGTGATTAATAAAATAAGCGTGTTGAATCACTTGAAAAATCTCTTTTTATACACAAAGGTTGACGGTTCTAATTCAAAATCTTTTCCTAATAAGTTAATAACATATGCGATCCGATGCACTTTTTATTTTGGTGAATCACGCTTAAAAAGTAGTTATAACTATGATGACTAATTTTATAACTCGATGCACAAAAAAATGTGCATCACGCTTATAAATTTTAGCGGAAAAAAAAGTGCCCAAATTTTTTATGGATTTTTTTTTTTTTTTTTTTTTTGGGTAGGGGTGTTTTCAAAACTTACCCTAAGTTTAAGATGTTTCAAATTAGACCCTATAACTTTTTTCTCACTTTTCTCTCTTAATTACACTTTTTTCTCTCTCTCTAGAACCGCATTCTCTCTCTATATATATATAATATGAGTGATCGTGCGGGTTTTTTAATTACGTGCGAATGTGCGGATAGATCCGGACCGCCATTCAGATTCGATCTTGACTTTTGTAAAAAGTCAAGATCTGGCTAACTTCACTGTAGAATTAACCATGTAAATGATTTTTAATTTTTTCCTTTTGAGGGATCGCATTATTGTTATCTTCTTTTATTTTTTATTTTTCCGCATTTTTCTCGAGCACTTTTTGTTTTTTTATTATGAGTCCCACCGTGATATTAACGATATTATGAGTCATAATGTGATATTAAGAAACTGTGATATTATAAAATGGTGACATTATAAAACCAACTGTGATATTAAGCTTTTTTACATGTAAAAAATGAACCGTGATATTAAGAAACATATGATAGTTACTATGATATTAACAATTTTATTAAAAAAACATATGATAGTTACGGTGATATTAACAATTATATTAAAAAAATAAAAAGTTTCTGTGATATAAAAAGTAACCGTGATATTAACATTTTTTTATTACAAAAGTTACGATGATATTAATAGTATTAGTAAAAAAAACAAAAAAGTAATGTGATATAAAAAAAAGTTAGTGTGATATTAACAATTTGTATTTAAAAAAAAGTTTTTGTGATATAAGATCAGATCTTGACTTTTGTAAAAAAAGTCAAAATCAACCTTAATATCACAATACCTTTAATCATGAAAACGGTTTTTTTTGAAAATTTTTCAATGATTCTTAATAATTTAACACCTCTTTATTTTTTAATTTTTTCGATTTTTTGAATTTTAAAAAAAAGCTATCGCGATATTTCCGCAATCCCTACTTAAAAGATAAACCCACCCGATCCCTTCCCTATATATATATATATATATATAGGAGATTATATATAAACGCCACTTAAGATTCTATAATTTCATGTCATATTTCCATGTCATCATCAGATTTATGTGACATTTTTTTTAAATGACATGTATGCTTTAATTAATATATGTACAATTTTTTTAATAAATTTTAAAATTGCTTTTGTTATGTGGCATTTTTTAAAATTTATGTTCAATTTTAATTTTTTTTTATTTTAAAATTCGGTATATATTTGTATTTGTTGATTTTAAATTTTAATTATATTTAATTAAAAAGAAGACATATATTGGATTCGAACTTGGGTCATTCATAAGTTATCTAAACAACTTACCACTAGACTAAATTGTTTTTTGATTTATATGTTCCAAAACAATACAAATAAGGACATGTAAAAAAATCTGTTTTTTTTTAATTTAATAATATATATGATGAGGATAACAATTAAAAAAAAACGATATATATTACCTTACAAGATAATTATACCATATATATTTTTAACCTAATTTTTCTCTATAAATACACCCTATTATTAACTTCATAATCATAATATCGACTTTGAATTTTTATTCACTTTATCAGATATCGGATACCAAGATGAAGAAGGCACAAAGAGAAAAATTTTAAAAATACAGATTCACTTATCAACAGGTATTTGCAGAACCATAAAGCCGCAAGAAAGTTTACCGATTCACTTTTAGTTTAGTATATTTACTTTTTGGCAAAACTCTTTATATGATTTTAGTTTGAATGATGAATTGCAGTTAATGTTAGCAAAAGAAACAAAAGGGATGAGCAACTAGAGGGATTGATAGTTAGCAACAAAGATCTCACTATACCAAATTATCCACAGGTAATACAAAACATTCAACAATGCGTGTACATGACTATCATTTATATAATGATTTGATTGTTATAGTTGTCTCGTAATATATAGATTTGGATTAGGTTAAAAATAACCAAGGCAATTGGCTAAGATTCAAGTCTTTTCTAAATTACTAACTTTGGCTAAACCTTATTACTTTTTGTTTTGGCTAAACCTTATTATTGTTAGATAGATAGATATTTGTAATAAGCTCAATGTTACTTAGCGGTTAAGACAACTTTTATTTATGCTTTCAATAAGTGATCGCTTTTCTTTCCGAGTCCTTTGTATTAAGACGAAAACTCATTGTCACAAGATATGCAAATGTTGCCGAGACCTATACATACCTAAGTATGTGTACAACTTAGGGTAATTTCAAACTTAAGGTTGCCGCAGTGAATTCACGCACTCTTAGATCATTCTACTTCATGGCGCTAAAGCAACCGTAAAGACTACTTGTTAAAGTTGTTGGTGAGAATGTTTTTACCCGCTCCTTGATCGAAATTATAGTTTCTACTGCTTGATAAAATACCCTTTCATTCATGGTCACAATTCTCACTCTTTATCTTATTACTATTCTTTTTAATTTGTAGGCACGCCGTGTTTCCAGATGCCATGGAAGGGGCTCTTCGATGTGAGGCGCCTTTTTGCTTCCCGCTGCCCCAAAACTACGTTGTTACATAGTGTTAGCCATTTGTTTATATGAATAAACATTATTTATGCACGAGTTCTTGGTTTGCATCGGCGCTCATGACTCTCTTGGAAACGAGCAACAAATGGATCAACGGATATGGATCTTTAGGATGCCGATTTGCGAAAAGTCATTAGCCTCGTGTCTTGCTAAGGTAAGCAATTTTATGTGTTTATTTTTCTATTATCACTCGATATATTCTTATTACTATTACTATAATCAATTTTGCTCTTTTTTCTTTCCTTCTTTCTTTCTTTTTTCTTTTATTTTTTTTAATTTGCTTTTCATATCAGGATGCTCCTATTTACCTGCTAGATGAACCAACTAAACACCTTGATTCCGAATAGCGTGCTTTGGTTTCACAAGTTATCAGGAGGTTTATACAACTCACTAGGAAAACTGCATTTGTGGTTGAACGTGACGTCAATACAGCAAGGTTTCTAGCGTATAAGGTGATTGTTTTTTAAGGGACTTCGTTTGTTTATTGGTTTGCAAGTGCCCCCAATGAACCGTAATTAATCATCGTAAGTGTTGCATTCTCTTTGGCTATTTAACTAACTATGATTTGCTCAACTCACCTTTTTAATTATGTAATTACTGTGAGGACATACGGAAGGACAAATGGACTTGGAACCCAAGGCTGCGGGCACTCTGAATCTTGTCTAGCTACTAACTTTATTAGTGTAATGTTTCATAAATGTATGTGAAGTTGTTTACATCAGACACAAAGTTTTTTTTTGCTGTATGAAATTTGACAAGACTTGATTTTGTGAGGTTTTAAATCATACTTGTATTGGCTGCATGTTTGTTCACAGTGAGAAATTAAGATTCATTGCAACCATGAACATGTTTATACATAATATCACTTTAGAGGAATTCCTTGGCACTTATTATCCTTGGTTTGCTTCTCGACTTAAGAGAACTCAGATAACTCTTTAGTAAATTAACCATATCGAATGTTCTCTTCCGTGTCTTGAATGTACATAAACGAGTAAATCCAAGTTTATGTCTATACATAAACCGAGTAAACATGTCGAATGTTCTCTTCGCTCAGATATGTAAATCTCTCCTCACGATGCCATTTTTAGGGTATGAAATGGTTTTCTTGGTAAGGATATAATATACTTCCATACGATGCAATACAAGTGCAAATTCACCCGCTGAGACCATTTTACAAAGAAGAGATAGTGGCATGGCGTAGTCTAAATGGAGAAAAGTTGAAATATGGAAAAATTCCTGAGGATGTAAAACCATCGCCAGGCAAGCATCAGATAGATTTAATCTTGAAACGCCTCTCGGAAGATCGAAACTATGGTAACATTGTTGATTTCATAACAATATAAACCTGTGAAATTAAAGTTGATTTCTTTATCTCAGAGGTCAGAAATTGCCATGAACTGTGATTTATGTCTTAGCTCCCTTGAAATATGCCACCATATATGGATGTTCAGATGTGACTGCTTGGGGCTGTTGGAAAGCTATATTCTCAATCCTATTGTAAGTAGATTGACTTTGCAACAACAATTTTTGTGCTTAAGTTCTATCAGTATTAACTTAAAATATCTATTAATCAAGTAATGTGTTATTCAATAACTATGTTAGTAAAAAATAGCAATAACTATGTTAGTAAAAAAATAGGCTTTACTGCTGGGAATCCAAAGTAATGGATCTATCAGGCTTGACTCTTTTAACAACTGGTTGGCTTGAATATTGACTTTACCGAGGATGGAGCATTTTGTCTTCAGGGTGATGGTTATCGTTGTATCTATTGGATGAGCACAAAGAATTCGTAAGGTTTGGTTCCAAATTCTGCTACTTTCGTGAGTAATTGATGCTATCTTTTTATCATTTATTTTGACAGTAAGGTTGTAATTATCAGGATTATTAGTAAAAATTAATAATTAGTATGATTTAGATTGTATTATTTTGTGTTAATTGTGATGGTAATGTTCTAATCTTAAAGTGTTTGATTTTGCAAATGCGTTGTAACACCCCAACCCGACAAGGGTAAAGATATCACAAATACGGTTTCATATAAGAACCTTAAGTACTATACCATAGTGGAAGCCTTTACAAAACTTACAAAAGAAAATATAAATAACTTAATAATCAAAATAAATCTAAGATCCCTATTTTCAAATCTTGCTCTCACTCTACTCTCAACCCGCATCAACTATCCCATAAGCTCATCTTGAATGCTTAAACCCGCCGCAGAAAAGAAAATGCGGCCGAGCTTACAAAGCCCAAGAAATGATATAACAAAACAAAAGCTAAAAAGAACAAAGATACAAATAACGAAATCACAACGAAATGAGAATGACGAATCATTGAG
Source organism: Chrysanthemum lavandulifolium (assembly GCA_022545495.1). Classification (NCBI taxonomy): domain Eukaryota; kingdom Viridiplantae; phylum Streptophyta; class Magnoliopsida; order Asterales; family Asteraceae; genus Chrysanthemum; species Chrysanthemum lavandulifolium. The sequence continues at coordinate 93,940,097 of CM040241.1, forward strand.
GATTCTGCTAAAGCACAAATATACGTAAACCGAAAGAAACAAATGGCGCTAAGAACAACACATAGCACACTAATAACACAAACACAAACACATCAAGAAAATAGAGTACATATAAGCCAAACGAAAAGTCTAAAGGCTAACGGAAACAATTTCTAGAAAGTCAACATGGCATTCATACAAGTCAATTAATCTACATTTAACACACTTAATCCAATATTGCAAAGAATGAAATAGCAACAAATCATGGCACCACCCATGCAAATAGAAAACATAGTAGGAAAACTATAACTAAATAAGCAAAAGACATAGCATAGCAATTAGCAATTTATCAAAACATATATCATAATTAAACCATTTGCCGATCAAACCTTAATATAAGCAAAGTCTAAACATAGCGGATCAATCATAAGCAAATGATAACTAACGAATAGGCAAAGTTTACAAAATTAATCGAACAATCATACATACTAAACTTTCGTGATACTCAATTTCACACTAGCACATTCATCTCACGTATCAACGAATTCACATAACGATAAACCAACATAACATCGATGACAACATACTTAATCATATTTAAACATATTAATCATATCCTAGCATGGCATACGGTAGTTACATAATCATATAAGAGCATAAACACATACAATAACATATAATAAACCTAATGCATAAATATAAACACTTGAAAATACCGAATCATAAATGTAATACTTAACACGTATATAACAGATAAGGATTTAGTTAAATACCACGAGCCCGTAACTTATCATATCGTAAATAACTACTTATTCGTAAAGTAACCTCGTAAAGTAATCGAGTAGCTAGCTCTGCATTTTGTGAAGACGCCAGACAATACACTACATCATTCACCGTAAAACATATCAAATAATGATCGATCTAGATGCATCCATACGCCCAATGCACGGATAGTGGCCATACTATCAATAAACGTATAACGTAGAGGGACGGGCGTAACATCACTCTAACGCCCTAGAGTCATGTCGAGGTGCATCAACGACATGGACATGGAACCCCATGACTAGTGAAATAGTGGCTCGGTGTCAAACTAACTTAGGTCAAACAGATTATCATAAATAACACGTATCATAATCAAGCACAAAGGTCAACAGCTAATATATCGATAATTCATATCATAAAGTTCATGTTCAAGGGTTCAAGAGTCGAAGTTTATGTCGAGTCACATATCATACTTTCATAATCGTAATTTCATAACCAAATGTTCACAATTCGTGGTTAATAATCAAATATAGCAAGGTTCAACAATTGTGCATATCAAAGTCTTTCTAACATAACGCTCAAATCGGATATTGCATGATTCAATAAAATGTGTTTCAAACAAACAACCGATCAAACAATCGAAAGGGTTCATAGCAATGGCATACGAAACCCTAATAATTGAAATAGAAAAGCTAACTAAAAGAAAACGCCATAAGGAACCTTTATCAAAAGGTCGTAATATCTCGTACTTTAAAGCAAATGAGAGAAAAGCAAACGAATGAGTGAATCACGAAGATATAACGTCGCCCTCCTTCAACGAATCTACACGGATTATGATTTATTTAATACTTGTTAGAATCATTGTTATAACGGATTTATCGCATTCACACTCTTAGAGTTGTAAGTATATTCTTATTCTTAGCGACGGACGGAATTACAACATTTTAGAGTCTTAATCATTAATTAGCCAAACTTTTGTGTTACAAATGATAAATGGTAAACTTAAGGGTTTAATATGATAAATATCTTATTTGAGGCTTATATGATCATCTTTTAAAGTATAGGGTTTATAAATGTCAAGAACGGATTTTAGGACTTTCTTTCAAAATAGTTTACACAAGCCTTCATAACTTACATGATTAACCAAGACTCACACGTAACATTGTTCGAACACCACCTTAATGAGACCATGCATACAATACTTTAATTCATGATATTTGACTCCTTCCATAAAATCATAACTCACGATGTTTACAACACCCTTAATACTAGCTCGTTATACGTTAAATCAACAGCTATTAATGACCTCAAAACTTACTATTTTCACATGAAATAACGAATCAACACACCTAGCTTCTTAACCCTAATCGACCCTAATTATGACCTAGGGTTTTTCCCAAACTTTTAGTATCATATTAACGAGTGTTAAATTGACTCACGTGCTACGGATTTTAATGACCCATCTCTTGGCCCAGGACTTGTGAAAAACCGAACAGAAAAAGAATCAAACTCATGCATGTACATCGACACCTAACCAAATCACAACAGTAAGTACATGTGAGGTGTATTGTTTCAACACGTAGCTTAATAACACGACTAACTAGTCCCATGCTCAAATTTATTTACGTTTCAAATATAGCAACACATTCACATCCTACAACCATGCGTCGACTTAATATATGTGACTTCTTATTCGTGATTTTATGCGTCGAATTCTAATGATGCATGTTTGCAACTTGTTTATAAAGTTCTCAATTGTATGTAAACAAAGAACGCAAGAACATATACATACTATACGGTCACAATATTTTTAATGCGTGACTCTTGTTCAATTCGAATGGGTTTTTATCTTACTGTGTTTAAAGTTAATGTAAGTTGCACGAGAAAAAGTCGAGACGAGGGAGTCGCCATCTTAGCGGGCTCTGAGCAAAACACCAAGCACCACCACTTTCACAACCGCAATGAACGGAAAGAAAAGAAAAGAAGAGTCAAGCTTTTGGTGCCGCGACTAGGGTTTAGAAACTAGGTTTCATCATGTGAGACATCAGGGTGGTATTTATACATGTCGACCCATATTGGGTTAGTGTGAGAATCGGTTCAAAGGAAAACAAAACCCACCCATGGGTCAGTGATGGTAATCGGTTCACAAGAAAAGAGAGCATGGGCCGAAAACTGGGTTCGGGCCGAAACATTGCATAAGTTGGTTTAATATTTTCTTCGTGCTAGTCGACTCATTAAAATTTAATAATCGTGATTTTATTTTATCGTGGCAAATGTTGATTATCTATTTGGCACGTTAGGTCTTATGCTTATTTATAAGTTAGGTTTTAATCTCATTTAATGAACGTTACGTATTTTACGTATTTTAGGATTTTGACTATTTTAAGGGTAAAATAGTCTTTTAACATTTTTCGTATTTTTAGGGTTTTACAGGCGTGCCAGTCATTCTTGCTCGATATATAATCGAATCAAGTAAAGAAATCGTGGATACATATGAACGAAGACGAGTATTCTGAAAAGTGCTTGCTTTTTGAGTGGGAATGAAGTATAAACCAAAAGAGGAGTTTTGGTTATTTTAGGTTACTATACACATTTATTTTTACGTTTGTACCCCCTTTTAAGTCAAAAGAGATACAGGTGATGTAGTTGGAGATTGTGTTTGTTCTCGTACAAACAAAGATTTGACTTTATGATATGAAATATTTGACTTTCGTGATCTTTCTTTTTCTTTTATGTTCTTAACTTAACCAACCCATTGCTCGTGTTATAGGCAATACAAATATTTTCTCAAGCACGCCGCCAGAACATATAAACCCGACTATATCGATGCATTATACACATTTTATCATGAAAGAAAGCTCGATACACTTACTTGTCCTTCAACTCCCGAGTGGAAAAGATCTTCCGAATTTGATCGTAATGGAGAGGCATCTATTATTTCATGTTTTTAAAGGGATCATGGTTGAATTTATAGTTTGTGTCCACCACGTTATAAAGCACCGATCCACTCTTAGGTTTCTCGTTATCCAAATTTATATGCTATATGTGTGGTTAATTGGCATGTAGTAGATATAGCTTATGCTCCATTTATTGTTCTCGTAGCATCATCGTATCCTTATATGCAAATTTCCTTTTCTTTTGTTCTTTCGCTTTATTTATTTTTGCATTTGTTTAAGTTCTTAACTTTACAAAGCATCGCCGCAAAAGCAAGAACTATATTGTCTAAGCCCACTGCATCGCTCTAGTTTTCGTGTGTAGCACACGGAAGAGACACGAAAGAGGTGAAAACCCGTTAGAAAAAGATGTTAAATCCTTTTGAATCTACAATCGTAATGCTAACTTCTATTATGTTTTCCATTTTGTGCTCATTTACATCGCTTTATTTCAAATTAGAGGAGAAACAAAGAAGCACTAGAGGTCGAGAAAGTTCAAAGTGAGGAAAGAACCAAGGTACATACCTCCGATCCAGACGCTTATGATTTGCTTTCTTAACTCTTCTTTATGCCATGTCAACTTGTAACTTATGTTTTTCTTTTGTGTTGCATTTATAAGAAAGAAAAGAAGCAATTTCTTAAGAACCGAGGAAGAGCTTGTTATTTAAGGCAAACCCAATGCCAAGCTTCTACCACGAGGGCCCACCACCAAAAGTCGAGCTAAAGAAGGTATTTTCTAAATTATTTTATGTGATGTTTTGTTAAGACTTGAAAATCTTCGTGAGATTATCGTGAGTAAAAACACAAGTTTACGATCGCCGCTAGGTTTTATGATATGATTATGCTTAGTTCAACAATTTAATGGTGAATTGATCAAATTGTATTTAGAGGTTTTGGCTTAAAATCGACCACATATTTTTATGCATGGTTGTTTAGACATAGTGATTCAAACTCGAGCAATCGTCACAGCCTACTAGCACTTAAAATATTAAAATCAGACATCATTCTAATTCCAAATTTTAGTGTACTAGCAATTTTCTTAAAGAGTGAAAAAGATAGATATTTTAGTCCTATGTGTACTTGTGTAGTATGTTTGACATCCATTTATTTATAGTCGATACATGATGTCGGGGAAAAGACATTTATTTAACTTAAATTTTCAATAATCATTTTATAAACTGATAGTGCATCATCCAAAGAATTCTAGCTGAGGTTTGAAAGGTGCATAAAAAGCTACTACATGTAGCTATCCAAAATTACATCATTAGTCATAACCGATATTGTAAAAGTTGCTAACCGATTCAAGGTTTGACGAGATCATTGGTGTTCGTAAAATGGCGTGTATGAAATGGCAAATGCAGATAACCCGAGATTAGAATAGTCAAGTACTGGGTACACATTCTCGTTGTTTATGCTTGACTAACGTTATTGTACATAATTGCGATAAAATTTTGGGTGGCTCTGTGGGAACTCATTATTTTAAGATCAAGAATCATATTTTAAAAAGGCCATTTTTAATATATTTGTAAAGAGCAACTGCTAGGACATCAACTTTGACTTGAGTAAAGAGTCAACTCGAATAATGCAATTTCAATAATCAAAAGGACAAAACAAAGGGTTCCCATTACTATCGATTATGGGTTCATGGACTTTATAAGCATGTGATCATGGTTGAATTTTCAGTTTGTATCCACCACTTTAGAAGGCACCCGATCCACTCTTAGTGGTTGGCTTGACATGTTTACAAGTAAATGGGTTGAAGTCGACACCTTAAAATGCTATATATGAACTACAGTTAAAATGGTGAAACTTATCGGATCAAACACCGATAAGTGATCAAGTCATTTGCATGAGAATCGATAAGTGATCAAGTCATTTGCATGAGAACCAATTGCCGCTTTGTCATATATGATGTTAAAATGATTTGAAGTCCATTTACTTATCGTAAAAAGTATCATTTAGGCAACCATTTGTGCAACTAAATAGACGTTTCTCTAATATATTGCGTGTGTTTGTCCCATCCGAGACTAAAACACTTCACCTATTGGAAGCAAAGATACGCAAGTTGTTGGATACTTGGATGAGGTATTTAAGATGTCTTCCAATTCAATTTCAAACACCCTTAATCTTATACTATATATCGCTATTGTCACATCTTGATGGCCTCCTACATATAAAAATACCGATATTGATCTTTGTGTGATTCCTGTTCATCGAAAAAGAAACTTTTGTGCATTTTGTATTGATCCGATTGTCGTGAGCTCCACATCCACGTAGCATCTTTCACGCTAGATATGGTTTTTGGTTGTTATATATTAAGGTAAGCTTCCAAGAGTTGATCATTTTCTTCATAAGTTAAATATCATTTTCGCTTTTGTATCTTTTCGCTAAACTCATTGCAATCTTAGTGTTGTGACAAAGTTGAAAAATTAGATGTCAGCCTTAGTCACCATTAGACGCATTGGTCGTGTCACACAATCCACATGTTTTCTATCAATGCACGTATTTTAGCATTCAAGGTACCATTATTCTTTTCTATGTTTTTTAAGATAAAGATTGGACCAATTTTAGTGTTGACTTTTCGAAACATATGGTTTACATGTGAGATTTTATGACCCATTTACTCATGAACAACTTAATTGGGTTAACTTTTTACCTCAAACGGTTCAAACATGTAAGAAAATTTTTAAGCAAATAAGTCTAATGGGTTAAAAGTGGCCAAATAATTTTTTTTATGTAATTAAATCATTTTATTAAACTATTGCCATTACTATAGAAACACTACGTATTTGTTTCTCATGTTGGAAACACTTATTATTATAGAAACACTACGTATTTGTTTCTCATCTATATGAATAATTGCATATCATATGACACATAAAAGTTGGTGAATACTTTTTGTAATATATGAACAAATACAACATATCTTGAAAGAGTATAAATAGTGAACTAAAACGGTTTAGATAGATAGCTCAATTGTACAATGATGCATATACACAGGTACTTACATTACTTTCTACTACATTAAAATGGGACTCAAGCATTTTGAAGGCTTGGTTACTACAAAATTATTGTGTAAGCTAACCGTGATTATGTTCTTCTACCCGATGACCCACAACTGTATAACAAAGTTTATTGGCAGGGCCAAGATGGGGTAACTCGGGGTCATTTTTACCCATGTACAAGCATCCTCCCCGATAAATCTTCAAACGAAACCTTTTCAAATATTCCCGAGTTTCAACGCACCACGCACCTAATAAATCATCGATGCAGAGATATATTAAAAATTTGTCGCTTATCTTAAATGTTGCTGGATAAAGTAATAAGCTCTTATTTGACAAGTATGGGTTATAATATTAATGATGGACATAGGAAGACTTGATCCGAGTAAATGATATAACGACTGGCTGTTTAGATTGTAAATAGAATTGATTAGAGTTATAGCAACATTATCATATAATTAAAAAGACATTGATTTTTAAGCTTACGACCGTTTTTTATAACATGTCCACTTACAAAACATTTTTTAACACCCTTATTTCGCTAGAAAAATATGTCAACTATATTTATAAGTCATGCCCGTAGTTGTGGTATTTAGATGTGTGTGTACTGTGATTACTAGGAGCTTGCATTTGTGGTAATGGGTTATGTTCTTAGTATGCACCCTTTAATCCGACTATTTTATTGTTGTAATATTCATAGATGTAGTTTTGGAATTTTTGAGCACATATTTTAGAGTAATGTGTAAAAAATGTTGCTTAAAAATTATAAGCGTTGGACATTGCTACTAGAATGGTTAAGCACTAACTGACTGAATTATGAGCTACAACCTACTTATATAAGTTGAACATTTATAGTGACTCTAGGTACTTGATTGACATTATTTTCATGATCATATCTACCACATAAGTTACTACATTAAAATGCAGTATACCGTTATATCGTTATATCTCCTCTTACGAAAATATATTTTGGTTTTAACAGATTAAGGATTTTATGTTCTAATCATCTACAAAATTAATATAGAACAATGGATTATATGTATTTATAACAATATCTTATGTGTTTGTTTTTTGTCTTTTATTTTTTGTTTTTGTGTTTGTAGGTGAAATAGTATGATATGGGTGATTCAATTAGCAGGCGAGGTCATCGTGAAAAGGCTCTAAACTAAAAATATTGGGATATGGATATGAGTGGAAAAGCTTGTGAATGTAATCGTGTAAACACATTATATATTATCGAAATTGTTAATAATTTTATATAAAACATATCACATGTTGAATAACTGTGGTCACCTACATCCATGCTATATTTGTTTTACTAAATCCTAAAAATAAAAACTAAATTCATACCCGTCCATCGGACGGTTTTACACTAGTATATATATATATATATATATATATATATATATATATATATATATATATATATATATATATATATATATATATATATATATATATATATATAATCTAGATCAAATAAGATCAAGCTTAAAGTTGTTAAATGAGATCCAACTAAAATTTGACAAATGACACTCTCCTTACAATAAAATTTAATTTTTATTAACTACAACTAAAATTGTTAAAGTTTCGATAGATTTCTTTTAAAATTTACGAAACCTAGGTGATACACTTTGATTAGAAGTGTAATGTATCGTGTTTTTGTATGTGTATCGTGTTTTGGAATATTTATTAGTGTAATGTATATCGTGTATCACTAATCAAAACTCATGTATCATTTGGTTATTAGTTGATAAAATGTTCATTTGTATTAAAATATTATTTTTATGTGTATTATTGCTAAAATTGTTATTTATAAATGTTTTAAAGGTTTTTATACTTGATCTTATTTTTACAACTTTAAGATTGATCTCACGTTAACTCTCCCCTATATATATATATATATATATATATATATATATATATATATATATATAATCTAGATCAAATAAGATCATACTTAAAGTTGTTAAATGAGATCCAACTAAAATTTGACAAGTGACACTCTCCTTACAACCAAAATAAATTTTTATTCACTACAACTAAAATTGTTAAAGTTTTGATAGATTTCTTTTTAAAATTTACGAAACCTAGGTGATACACTTTGATTAAAAGTGTAATGTGTATCAGATTTTGTATCAAGTGTAATGTATATCAAGTGTATCTGGTGCAGTAAATCTGCAACTAAGAGGGAGTAATGACTGGAGTTGAAGGAGATTGCTTATTATATTAATAATCAAGCTTAAAAGCTTATTACAAAGATATGAAAACTTGTTGTCTCCCTTCCAATGCTGATATGAGGTCAATTTATAGACCAAAAGATAAGAAAACCAGCAGACCCTTATTTATTTTAAAGTAACTCTTAGACTACTAGAACTTAAGGCAAACCACTTAGACTTCGAACCGATTATAATAAATTCATGCCGCATCACTTCGTTGAAAAAGAACTCGCCTCGAGTTATAGTTGTCAGAAGATCTCCTTTAAACGGAACAAGATGCTTAACATTAAATACGCCCGAGGTATTGAGATGACTGGCAACAGCAACTTGTAGGCATTATCATTAATTTTCTTTAGAATCCGACAAGGACCAACCTTCGATCATGCAACTTGACATTTACTCCACCGGCATTCTCGTCCTTGGTCAATACAACCCACACAAAGTCACCTTCCGAAAAACAACCTTTCGACGATGTATATCGCAATGCCTTTATACTTAGCATTATTGGCTTCAATCATGCTTTAACTTGCTCGTGGTGTTCCCGATATGTCTAGCAAACTCGTCACCTTCACGCTAGTGTTCTTCGAGCAAGGAATCGGGGCCAAATCGTTGATGCTATTTGGACTAAGTCCGTAAACAACTTCAAATGGAGTTCATTGAGTTGTTCTATTCTTTGAGTTGTTGTATGCAAATTCAAAGAAATGGAAGGACTAGATCCCATTGCGTTGGTTTGTCTCCTACCAAACATCTTAATAGGTTTCCCAAGCTCCTGCTTACAACTTCGTTTGTCCATCCGCTCGGATGATATGAGGTGTCAAACACAACTTAGTACCCATTTTTTCCATAAGACTCTCCAAAAGTGCCCCATAAACTTGGGGTCACGATCCGGTTATAGTGAGAGGTAGACCATGCAAACGAAAACTTTTTGAAGTACAACCGCAACATTTGAAGCATCCATGGTCTTCCGACACGCTATAAAATGAGCCATCTTTGAGAATCTATCTACTACCACCATAATAGAATCTTTTCGCCTTTGAGTGCACGGAAGGCCAAGAACGAAATCCATACTCACATCATTCCAAGGACAAGATGGGACTGGTAGAGGAGTGTAAAGTCCTGCATTAGTGGAAACTCCTTTTGCTACCGGCATACTTGACACCTCTCCACATGTCTAGTAACGCCACGCCCCGCCTTTGGCCAAAAATACTTACTTTCCACCAACACGATGCTTTTGTCACGCACCAAAATGGCCTAAAGAGTGTAGTTCAAGAACAACCTTTTCCTCAAGGAACAACTGAATGCACAACCGCAGCCCTTGAATAAAAAGCCATCTTGAACTTGATAATCATAGCGTTGTCCACTCAAAACTTCCCGCATAACAGTCCAAAATAAGTATCCTCCGAATACATCTCCTTGAAGGTGTCAAACTTTGCACCTCTGTTCTCATTATCGATAAGTAAGAAGCTTTCGACTTAACGCATCGACTTTATTCTAATTCCACTTTGTGTTTCAATGTGAAATTGAAGCTTTGTAAAAACTAACCCATTTTGCATGTCTTGGGCTTAACTTAGCCGATTATTGATGTACTTGAGTGCTTCATGGTCTCGAATTTAGTATAAACTCATTGTGCATCAAGTAATGTTGCCAATGTCGCAAAGCTCGAACTATAGCATAAAACTCAAGATCGTATGTTATATAGTTCACCGACCCATTCGAGCTTTTTCACTAAAAAGCAATGGATGCCCTTCTTGACTTAGGACAAAGACCTATTCCAACCTTAGATGCGCCACACCACTTCAAAACCTTTCCAAAACTGTAACACGAGAACTGGAGCTTTGGACATTTTCTTCTTGATAAGTTCAAAACTTTCACTAGCTTCGAGTCCAAGAAATCGCATACCACCCTTCATGCATTCGTAATGGAGCCATTAAACTACTAAAGTTCCAATGAATCGTCGATAAAATGAGGCTAGTCCATGAAAACTTCGAACATCATGAATTGAACGAGGGTAGGCCATTCAACAATAGCCTGAACCTTGGATCGATCAACCATTACTCCTTCTGCTGAAATAATAAACCCAAGAAACAACATGTATGGAGTTGCAAAACTGCATTTCTTAAGATTCACATATAGTTTTTCTTTTCTCAAAGTTTCAAGTACATCTTTCAAGTGTCCACAATGCTCTTCTAAGGAGTGTGAGTACACCAGGATATCATCGAAGTATACGACGACACACTTTTGAAGAAATGGCTTAAGAACGTGATTCATGACTCGCATGAACGCATTTGGTGCATTTGATGCCCCAAATGGCATCACAAGCTATTCATACTGCACCCTCACGAGTCTTAAATGTTGTTTTCCATTCATCCCCGGGTCTTACACGAATTTGGTGGTACCCGCTCCGTAAATCGATCTTTGTGTATACCTTTGAACCAGCAAGTTGATCCAACATATCATCTAAGCGAGGAATTGGATAACGATATTTAACTGTGATTTTATTTATTGCCCGACTATCAACACACATACGCCACGTACCATCTTTCTTGGGAGTCAAAAGTGCAGGTACGGCACAAGGGCTCATACTTATTCTAATCAGCCCCTTTGCCATAGCTTCCTCTACTTGGCGTTGTAATTCCTCGTGCTCTTTTGGGCTCATACGATAAGCTGCTTTATTAGGCAAACTTGAGCCTGGAATGAGATCTATGTGATGTTGAATGTCCTCATAGTGGCACCAAGGAAGTTCTTTGGCATCACATCGTAGTACTTTTCAATAAGTGATTTCACAAGATGCGGGTCGAAATAAGTGGTTCTTCGTCACGAACAACCAGTGCATACATGATCCCCGACTCATCTACCTCATCCATGAAATTAGAGATCGAGAGAAGATTCTCATTGCCTTTCTTAGTTGGTTTGGCAAGACCCACTGCTTTTGATGGAACCAACGTCACTTTAACATTATCTTTATTGAAGTCAGATGTATTCGATCTTCCATCGTGAGTTGTGCAACGATCAAATTGCCAAGGCCTTCCAAGAAGAATGTGACAAGCGTCCATCGAAACTACATCGCACCAAACATTATCAAAGTACTTATGTCCTATTGAAAAGAAACCAAGCACCGAGTATCCACGCTCACCTCATTTCCTTTCTTGAACCAACTCACTTGTACGGTTTTGGATGTTTCTCTTGCTTTAAATCCAGCTCAGACAAATGCCTCGAGAAATAACATTCACAACTTCCACCATCAACGATGAGGTTGCAAACCTTATCTTTGATAGTACATGTCGGTGGAAGATGTTGTTTCGAGCCAATCACCGCACTCTCTTTGCAGCGTATGGTCTTTCTAATAACTAGCATTTGACCAATATCACCATAAACAAGACCGCTTCACAGTGCTCTTCATCCTCATCGAACTTGGCTCGGGCGGTATACTCTACCTCGCCTTCATAATCATGGCTTTCAAGCTTCTCATGTTCGATCATTAGTTGCTTACCTCTCTTTTCGCAATCAAGATCTCGTGGCCCCGGTTCTCCACACTTGAAGCATTTAAAAGTTTTGTTTGATGAACTAGTAGTGTTTCCAACTCCACTTCCACGCACTACGCTTGGTTTCTTTGAAAACCAACATCGATTCTTGACTTTTAACACTATCTTCGCCTTGCTTCGACCAAAGAAATTTGTTTTGTGATCCCCAGACGATTTCCGATCTTGTTTGTTGTTTCTCTCATCGCTAAAGCCCTTTGATATACTTCTGAAACCGACTGTAAGGTGTAGAGACAAAGACATCCTCGAATGCTTTGGCGCAAACCACCCAAATACCTTGAAACAAGCTGTTCTTCACTATCTGATAAATCATTACGTGACACCAACTCATAGAATTCTTCGGTGTACTCCTCTACAGACCTGATTCCTTGCCTTAAATTTTGCAATCGCTGGAACATTGTTTGTTTATAATTGAACGGAAGGAAATTCTCTTGGAGTTTCTTTTTCATCTTATCCCAACTTACTATTTTATGTTTTCCTCTTCTTTCTCGCATCAACTGGAGTTGTTCCCACCAGGCAGATGCTCGGCCCTTCAACTTGATGGCTACCCATTTTACCTTCCTGCTTTCAGTGCATCCTTAAACTCAAACACCCGCCAACGGTGTTTAACCAACAATGAACTCCTCGGCCTTTAAAGTTCCGTAAAAACTGAATTTCGACCTTGATGCTAGCCTCCCACCCACGATGATCATTACGCATAGGTGGTTCACGCTGACGAACATGCCTATGAAATGGGTTTTGAAGGCATCTTCCGACTCAAACTCATCTTCCTCTCGAAAGGTTCGAGCCGGGCCAACTGCTGGGTCGAATCTCGACTTGCCTCCTTAGTTCATTCACCTCTTCTCTTGGATCGCCATGTAGATTGGTAGATGTCCCCGCTGGTTGCCTACGCTAGGAGGCATGATTAAGCTGTAACAAACACAAACCACAACCCCTTCAAACTAACTGGTGCAAGAATCAGCAACTAAGAGGGAGTAATGACCTGAGTCAAGGAGATTGCTTATTATATTAATAATCAAGCTTAAAAGCTTATTACAAAGATATGAAAACTTGTTGTCTCCTTCCAATGCGATATGAGGTCAATTTATAGACCAAAAGATAAGAAAACCAAAGACCCTTTATTTATTTTAAAGTAACTCTTAGACTACTAGAACTTAAGGCAAACCACTTAGACTTCGAACCGACAAGTAATAAATTCATGTCGCATCAAGATCACTAATCCAAACTCATGTATCATTTGGTTATTAGTTGTTAAAATGTTAATTTATATTAAAATATTATTTTTATGTGTATTTTACTAAAATTGTTATTTATAAATGTGTCGTTGGTTTTTAGACTTGATATTATTTTTACAACTTTAAGTTTAATCTCACATTAACCCTCCCTATGTATGTATATATATATATATATATATATATATATATATATATATATATATAGTAGGGATCCAAAGGAAAAGTAAATTAAATAAGAAGTATATATATATATATATATATATATATATATATATATAGTAGGATCCAAAGAGAAATAAATTAAAATAAGAAGTGGTGAGAAGTGACCAAAATCACGATTTGAGATGCAACGACTTGTATTAGATGCATTTCTATTCATATAGATGCAACATCTTGAGTTTCGAAAGTTAATTTGATGTATAGATGATGCAAATTGATTTTCATGATTTTGCACGCAGAGGAACAAAAACAAGAGAAATCGTGAAATGCATCTAATATAATGATATGCATCCGATTAAAAGCTAGAAAACACAATATGGTGCGTTATAATGCATCTAAGATTATAGGGATGCATCTAATTTAGGTCGGTGCATCTCGGATTTCGGTTATAGTTCTTCTTATTCCTTCTTATTTTAAGTAATCTTCTTATTTGATCCTAACTATATATATATATATATATATATATATATATATATATATATATATATATATATAGAGGAGGCATGCCACATATTATTCCACGTGGCATCCCATAATGCCATGTCATTAATCCATCCATGTCATCAATTTTGATAAGGTTCGAACTAGCAATCGCTTTTAAAGACTAACACAACATCTCAACCACCGGATCAACACAACATTTGTTTTACAGTTTTCAAATCAAAAATTATAAAGCTATGCAATGTCAATCTTCTATTTTTTTGAAACGTCAATTTTCAACAACCCTATATCCCTTAAACCCTAATGTCAATTCATCATACCTCAAAATCACCACCTTAACATCCAAAATCAAATTCCAGCCGAATGTATTTGATCACTTTTCTCCCTCTATTCAAAAAAGTGAAAAACCCTAACATAGCGACTCAAATACACCACACACTAAAAGCATATCCCATCATGATCGTGTAACTTATATCAATAATTTTTATTTTAGGATTCCATTAGCTGCTAATTACATAATGACTTAACAATCAACTAAACCCCTTTCAAAGTTCATGTACTTGCAAATTACTCGTATTATTTGTCGGAAGTAGTTTTCAAAAACAAGGACACAACTTAACAATCAACTTGCGACTAATTGCACCTTCCAGGAAACACCAAACACTTCAATCGTTATAAACTTATACAAGAATTGTTTGAAAATGGTTTAAGAGGTGTTTCGATTATTTTTCCTTTTATGCTTTTCTCCTTATTTTTAAGTAGATATATCCAAACTATTCAATATGTCTCGAATAACACGTAACGGGTAAAATAAGGAGCAACCGAAAACACGTATGTAAAAAATCAAGAAACCCAAACTCCTCCTAACTTTATGTCAATTAGTTATGCAAAAATTTATTTATATATTGTGGGAAACTGTACACTTTTAATTAATAAAATCGATTAGAATAACAAGATATAAATTAATGTAAACAAAACAAGAATTAAATGTATGAATGGAGTAGAAGTAGAAGACGCACACTATTCAACCTAATTAAAACGAAAGCAAGAAAGAGACTTGTACGAGGCTCGATTGAATACGATTCCCTTAAAATGATTCGCCGTTCTGCTTCCTGTGGTACAACGTGACGCAATTGGTCTGACCGGACTAGACCACTACCGAAGATTACTAAGCTCGCGTGTTTCGATCGAAGATGTCACTGAAAACCGCACGTAATGAGATGCGTTATTGGATGTGTCAAACCGAATGAGCTGCTTTTATTTT